>CM070876.1:81946120-82546120 GCA_036365515.1 Torymus aiolomorphi
TGTAAGGATGAAACAGCATAGCGCAAACGAATTATCCAAAGTGCTGGAAAAATTATTTTGGAAGATATTCGTGGAAAAGTGTACGATTGTAACTCTTATCCGTTTCCAGATAACTTTCTTTCAGATGTTTCAATTGTTATTCCAGAAACTTTACAAGAGTTACTAAAAGAAATTATTTTGAAAGATAAGCGTACGGCTGATAAATATATTACTAAAATTAATAGTATTGCGCATGCTATTATAGCAGCTGCTCGGCCGAGATCATTTTTATCGTCTTTGCAAATTGGACTAGCAGCAATGCTTTAAAAAAAATATGGATTGAAGGAACTCATACAAATATTGAACACTCTGGGTTTCAGCGCCTCGTATGAAGAATGCCAGTTATTTGAATCGTCTGTTTTGTTGCACCCTCAAACTCTGCTATATAATAATTCTTATATCCAATATGTATTTGATAATGCAGACCACAACATAAACACCTTGGACGGCAAAAATACATTTCATGCGATGGGAGGTATTGAAATTGTAACGCCACGTTCATCTGTCACTGGTAGCACACCCGTTCCCAGGCTAAAGAAAATTCCCAGTGCTGATGTTGTAGGATCGTTTGGTAAAGTAAATTGTCACGGGCAAACCTGCAGTAATAGCGATGTGCTGCAGGTTTCATTGGACGAAAATGTAGATGAGTTAGAGAACGTGGAAGTCGAAATAAATGAAGAAGGACCTACACCTATTTTTTCGGACAGTGAGAGCGACGAAGAACCACAAACAGAAATCGAAGCAAACGATACACAGCCTGTAAAAAAACGAAAATTTGTATAAATAGTTAATAAATTTATTAGAATGTTATTTTTTATACGTACTTTATTTTCCAGTTCCTCTCTCCATGTTTAATAGATTCATATTTACCAATATATAAACAGAAAAGATTACATTTTTTACAAATAAATTGCAAAATCATTAATTTAGAATAATCTGTTAGTTATTAATTTACTTTAAAAACATTAATTTCATGTCATAAATAAATTTTTAATGAAAAAAAAAAAATTGCTTAATTCTTCATGCGTAAAATTCACTTAGAATTTATTTATTTACATAATTTTAAATGCGAAATTCCTATTCCTCTTGATTCGCAATATCAAATTAAAAAAAAATGAAGTCTATAAGTTAATTCGTTTCCGAGAAAAGTTAAGTTTTATCGCGCATATCCGTTTTGAAGAGACAGTGCCGCGCGGCAGCACAGCTGCTCGCAGTCATCCCCACTCCGCCTCCCGCGCCGTTCCGCCGAGAAATTTCAACGATCAGGCTTCCTTTCATAATTTTTATTTAATGAAGCAAATAAGTGCCGGAAATGCACTCAACGGATATTGAAAACACTACATTTTTTTTTTGTCTACTTCACGTTTAAGTCAGCCGTAAATTTAGGTTGACTTAAAGCTCTAATATCTCCGGTTGTAGTCATTTGAATCGGGTCGGTTTTAGCTCGATTAAAGCGTTTTTTAATCAGCTTCTCAAGCCTTTTTTAACATTGCATTTTCATCGAGCCGTTTTCATGTAATTGCATTTATTTATAAAAAAAAAAAATTTTTTTAATTTAAAAAAATTCTAAAGCACCCGTATAGTGCAAAAAAGGCTATTTTTGATATTGCATATTATTAACTATAAGCCAAAGTATGTGTAAAAAATTCAGCGACCGCGTGGAGTCTTTATGTAAACCCATGGCACGCGACAAAATTGTTATAAATTTTTAGTTAACAACAGCCGTACTGGAAAACTACACCGTCGATCATCCTGAATCTTTTTATGTAGTATTATCATATAATGAGCTACCATTTCACAAATTTTCATTAACATTCATTGATTTTTACGCCCCTTAAAAATTAGTTATTTAGCGTTTTGCTGAGATATTGTGACAGTGGGGAAATGACAAGGCGAGGCGTACGAACGATGGAGACTTTATTACAAAAACTAGATTCTGAGTACAGGTACAAAAGAGTGGAGCGAAGACAGACTGGTGTGCTTCGCGTGGCTCGCACGGCTAGACTAGACTGAGCCGGGCGGATGTCTTGTCCGAATCGACGCGCAGTGGCGCTGTTGCAGGACCTGCTTCCGACGCCGCGGAGCATGCGCGGTGAGCCCTGTAGGGTTCGCCACAGGTACTCCCCCCTTAGTGACCTTCGCGGGCTGCGAAGGGAACGAGACCTTTTTCCTCAGGAGGTTAGGCAGGGTTGGGCGGCCGGCGGGCTGAGGCGATGGCTCTGGCGATGGCTCTGGCGAGGGTGGTGGTTCTGGCGGTGGCTCTGGCGGTGGTTCTGGTGGTGGGTCTGGCGGTGGTTCTGGTGCTGGGCCTGGCGGTGGTTCTGGTGCTGGGCCTGGCGGTGGTTCTGGTGCTGGGCCTGGCGGTGGTTCTGGTGCTGGGCCGCCCCGTGAGGGCAGAGAGATCTGTGGTGGTTTGAAGGCTGGCTGCAAGGTTCTCGAGGGTTCGTCGGTTGGCTGCGGCGGCCTGGGCAGCTCGTCAGCTGCGTCCAGGTAGGCCGGCTTGAGCCCGTCCGTGGAGACGGTTTTTTCCGTCCCGTTTACCCTGATGACGAAGACCTTGTCGTTGACCCTTCTGACCACCTCGTGGGGACCCGTGTACGGCGGCTGTAGCGGCTTGCGCACCGCGTCGCTGCGCAGGAAGACGTGGCTGCAGGAGCCGAGGTGATCGTGCTTGAACGCCCGATATTTGGTGTGGACTGAGGCTGGCACTGCTCGTACGTCCTTGAACAGAGCCCTGAGTCTCGTGACGAAGGCAGCTGGGTCTGCTGGGATGCTGCGCGAGACAAAAAACTCTCCCGGGAGCCTCAGCGTTGTGCCATACAACATCTCTGCTGGAGAGGCCTGCAAGTCCTCCTTCCAGCAGCATCGGAGGCCCAAGAGGGTGATTTGCAGACGCTCTGGCCACAGCGTGTGCGGCTCGCACATGAGCGCTGCCTTGAGCGTGCGGTGGAGCCTTTCCACGATTCCATTCGCCTGTGGATGGTAGGGGGTGGTGTGTATATGCCTCGCTCCTGCCAGGAGCGCCAGCTCCTTGAACAACGCAGACTCAAATTGAGTGCCCTGGTCCGAGGTGATCGTCAGCGGACAGCCGAACTGCGCGATCAAGTGCGCCATGAGCGCTGCTGCTACTGTCTCGGCCCTGATGTTCGTGAGGGGGACGGCCACGGGCCACCTGGTGAACCTGTCGATGATGGTGAGGCAGTAGCGGAAGCCGTCCACGGGCGGCAAGATGATGAGATCGAGGTGCAGGTGCTCGAAGCGGTTATCCGGGACGTTAAAGGAGCTGAGCGCGGCGCGGTTGTGTCTACCAACCTTCGCACGCTGGCAGGACTCACAGCAGCGAGCCCAGCGGAAGGTGTCCTTTCTGATTCCTGGCCAGGTGAACTTTTGTGTGAGCAACTTCGTGGTGGCTCGCGGACTCGGATGCGCCGGTGAGTGGAGAGCGTCGAAGGCCTGTCGACGCAGGGCGTCAGGCAGGTACGGCTTGACGATCCCTTCACTCGTGCTGCAGGCGATCTGCGCGCCATCGACAGCGAGCATCTGCAGGCCTAGGAGTCCCTTCTCCATGAGGTGCGGCAGCTCCTCGTCCAATTGCTGAGCTGTCTGGATGTCGGCGGCGAGCAGGCCAGAGGGCATGCTAATGGCGCATGATCTGGACAGCGCGTCCGCCACGACGTTCTCCTCCCCCTTGATGTAGTCGAAGTCGACGTTGAACTGCAGTAGGAAGTCCAGCTGCCTCTGCTGCCGAGGCGAGGCCTTATGCGAAGGTTGCTGGCCAGCGAAGGTGAGCGGCTTGTGGTCCGTTCGCAATGTGAAGGTGCGTCCTTCCAGGAAGCGCCTGAAGAACTTGACGGCTGAGAAGGCAGCGAGTAGCTCGCGGTCATAGGTGCTGTAGTTGCGCTCTGTGGAGGTGAGCTCACGAGAGAAGAAGGAGATGGGACTCCAAATACCTCCCTGGAGCTGCTCCAGCGCCGCGCCAATGTCCGTGCTCGAGGCATCGGACTCCACCCTGAGCGGAGCGGTGGGCGACAGGAACGTGTTGGTGGCTGCGTCCCTGATCGCCTGCTTGCTGGCCTGGAAGGCTGCCTCTGCCTCTGGTGGCCATTGTATGTCGAAGCGCCTTCTCCTTCCCTTGCCTGCGAGGAGTTGGTTGAGCGGCGCTTGCAGGTGAGCGGCCCTGGGGATGTTGCGCCGGTAGTGGTTCAGCATGCCGAGGAATCGGCGTAGCTGAGAGCTGTTGGTGGGTCTCGGGTACCTGGAGATGGCTTCCACCTTGCGCTCTGGCGGCCGGAACCCTCTGCTGGAGATTGTGTGGCCGAGGAAGTCGATCTCCGATCGGCCGAAGGCACATTTGCTCAGCTTGATGGATAGACCTGCACACCGCAAAACCTGAAACAACGTGCGGAGGTGCAATAGATGCTCCTCATGATCGTGAGAGGTCACGATGATGTCGTCCAGATAGCAATGCGCGAAGGGCAGCTCCTTCAGTAGTGAGTCCATAAATCGCTGGAACGTCTGTGTTGCGTTGCGTAGGCCGAGGGGCATGCGCAGGAATTCGAACATTCCAAAGGGTGTTGTGACGGCCGTTTTGCAGATGTCTTCTTCTGCCATGGGCACCTGGTAGAATGCCCTTTCCAGGTCGATGGTGGAGAAGACGGAGGAGCCATGGCATTCGTGGAGCAGGTCCTCGATGACAGGGATTGGGTAGCGATCCGGCAGTGTTCTGTCGTTGAGGCGACGGTAGTCGCCGGTCGCTCGATGTCCTCCTTCCTTGCGTTCCACCATGTGCAGCGGAGAGGCCCACTGGCTGGAAGAGGGTCGCACGACGCCTCTGTCCTGCAGGTCCCTGAAGAAGTCCTGTGCGGCCTTGAGTCGCTCGCCGTAGAGCCGACGGGGGCGCTCGAAGACTGGCGGTCCCGAGGTGTGGATCGTGTGCTGCACGGTCGCTCCATTGAGCGTGGCGTGAAGGAACCTGGACCTGGTGATGTCTTCGAACTCGGCCAGGAGCCTGTCGTATGCCTTCCGGGTCTCTGCCTCCTGCGGGGATAGTCCTTGGGTCGTGATGCTGTAGACTGAAGCTGGTTGGATCTGGGCCGGCACACTGAGCGTAGTGTGCGTGTCGACCAGTCGCTGCTTCTGCAAGTCTACGAGCAGTCCTGAGTGGGCCAAGAAGTCTGCTCCGAGGATGGCGTCGCGCACGTCAGCGACGATGAATGGCCATGTGAAGGCTCGCCTGAGCCCCAGGTCGAGCTTGACCATGCGTTGTCCGTAGGTGCGGATTGGCAGCTGGTTGGCGGCCATCAGCTGCAGCGGTTGAGGTTTGAGACGCTGCCCGAGCGACGCGCGGGGCAGGAGAGACACGACCGAGCCCGAGTCCACTAAAAACCTCGTGCGGGACTGCTTGTCGGTGACGTGGAGGCGATTCTCTTTAATGAGCTGGCTGCCGGGATCCGCCTACATCGCGGGCAGCTCTGCTAGTTTCCCGCCCCAGCGGGCGGTGCCTCGAAGTCGCACGGCAAGAGGCAATTGCGCGCGAGGGCTCCGAACTTGCGATGAAAGCGGCAGGTGCGGCTGCCTGCCGAGGGGCTTCGTTGCTGTGAGCGAGACTGGCTGCGCCCGCGGCGTTCGCTATGCTGCGCAGGCTCGGAGAGTCGGTCGAGCATCAGCCTGTTGATTGAGAGCAGCTGCGCCATGCTGCCTCGGAGTGCTGCCATGTCTGCTGCCATGGAGTCGAGTGCGCCGTTTGCGCTCGCCGAAAATGGCGGCGGCGTGTGCGCCACGCTGCCTGGCCCGCGCCGTGCGGGGGAAATGCCGCGGGAGCCGCTGTAAGGTGAAGGCGAGCGAGGGGTGCTGCCACCTGGGCCGGCCGCGAGCACTGTGGGAATGGCGTCCATGAATTTGTCTGCCGCTTCCGCCAGCTTGTCGAGCGATGCCGTGTCCAGCACCGAGAGCACGCCGCGCGCGTTGCTGGGCAGCAGATTGAGCCACTTGACCTTGAGGAGGTCGTCCGATGCTCTGTCTCCTGCAAGCCTCCTGATGTGGCGCAGCAGGTGCGAGGGCTTGCGTCCCTCCGTGCCGGCCGTGGCGAGGAGCTGGTTCAGGCGCTCCTCGAGCGTCTCGCCAAAACGCTTCATGACATGCTCTTTCAGGTACTCGAACTTGCCTGCCGCAGGCACTGCGCGGAGCACGTCGAGCAGTTCATGCACCGTCTCGCCGTCGAGCTTGGCGAGCGCGAGATTGTAGCGAGTGCTGTCGTTTCGAATTTGGTTACCTGCGAGGGCTGCTTCCACTTGCGTGAACCATGCCTCCGGCGACGCTTTCCAAAATGGCGGCAGCCTGCAGGAGTGTACGCTCTCGATCGGCGTTGGGGGCGCAAGATCGTCCTGGAGCGGGGGCTGCTCTCTCCTTTGCTGCGGCTGCTGCTGACGCTCCGCTTCCTGTTGCTGTAGTGCCGCCTGCTGCTGCTCCTGTTGCTGCAGCGGTAGCTCGTCTCGCTCGTTGAGCGGCATGTCATCGAGATACTGGCCGAAGAGCGTTCGCAGGTCCGCAGGAGCGATGGCAGTGTGTCGCGCGCGTGGCGGTCGCGGGGGCTGAGCCGACAATGGCGTCGAGAACGCGTCCTCGTGGTGTGCCACGTTGTTGCCTCGCGGTCCACTGGATCACGTCGGGGTCACCACTTTAGCGTTTTGCTGAGATATTGTGACAGTGGGGAAATGACAAGGCGAGGCGTACGAACGATGGAGACTTTATTACAAAAACTAGATTCTGAGTACAGGTACAAAAGAGTGGAGCGAAGACAGACTGGTGTGCTTCGCGTGGCTCGCACGGCTAGACTAGACTGAGCCGGGCGGATGTCTTGTCCGAATCGACGCGCAGTGGCGCTGTTGCAGGACCTGCTTCCGACGCCGCGGAGCATGCGCGGTGAGCCCTGCAGGGGTCGCCACAGTTACATTTTACATATCATTTTTAACGGTTTTTTACTCATTGATAGCGCAAAATAAAATTTTTCGATTCGGAAATACATTAACTTTGTAGAAAAACATCAGATAAACAAAAAATGTCCTATGACTATTTTCGATTAAACGCTTCCTTCTCAAGTTATAAGAGAAAATATGCCGAAAAATAGGCCTTTTTACGTTATTTCGGTACATTTGTTGCTATACTGAATTTAGCAGACATTTTTTTGAATAGGCAAACTCGGATTCTTTTTCTACATATTATTTCGGAACTTTCTACGTTATAATATGCTCTACTTCAAAGAAGGTCCACCAAAGCTTGGCTTTACTGCTCTACCGCCTGGACTACCCCTTTCCCGCGACTCTCGGAAGTGCAAGCCGCACGAGGCTCTTGACAAAACCTCTCTCGCACTCTCTCTCTCTCTCTCTCACTTGGCACGATGCTTGTGGCGAAGCCCCTCTCGCATACACTTCCTCTCTTTATTTTTCCTCATGCAATCCTCCGTACCGCGAGCCTCACGATGCTCACGACGAAGCAGTTCTCGCACTCACTCTCTCCCTCTTTATCCTCCTTTGCGCAATTCGCGGTAATGTGAATTGAACACCGCTCGCACACACTCTTTCTCTTTATTTTCCCCTGCGCAATTCTCCAAACCGCGAACCGCACAATGCTTGCGGCGGAAACCCTTTCGCGCTCACTATCTCTCTTTATCCGCTTTTACGCGATTCTCGGAAGTGCGAGCCACCCAATGTTCGCGACAAAACACCTCTCGCAGTCACTCTTTTTATGTGCGCGCACGTTTCCCGGAAGCTCGCCGAAAGCACTCGCGACGAAATCCTCTCGGGCATGCTCTCCTCCCGAATGCGCAATACGCCAAAACGCGCGCCGCACCTTAACTAACTGTTGCTTGCGCGCACAATCTCACCTTATCTACCGTTGCAGTGCTCGCTCGCGAGGACTCTCGGCGTTGCCTCGTCCGCTCCCTCTTCCCTGCCTCTCTCTCGCCGGCTTCTCGGCGATCGTGGACGGCCTCAGCAGCCCCTGCGGAAAGGTGTTCGCCGGCGCCACTCACTCCGTCGCTGATCTCCTCACCTATTATTTCTTCTTGTATCCGACACTCTCTCTACATACACCGTTCACACCTCTACGCTGATCCCTCACACCATCTCTCGTATTTTCTCAACCTCTTCTCGTACCACGTCTCACAAGATACGCAACGAATCTCTCGCACTCGCTCTCGTTTCTTGCACACCGGTCCGCTTGGCTGTCATACGGAGACTCAATGTTCTTGCTCTCTCTGGCGCGCGAATCCCTGCTCGAACCTGGCGACACACGTACACTGCTGCCTCGTATCTCTCGAACCTTACCCGAGCGGTGGCGCCCTCCCGGTTGCGCAGCTTTCTACCGCATCGCCGCTGGGCTCGAACGCGACGACCTTTACCTTACCTACTCTAGCGCGCTCCCTTCTCTCTCTCTCTCTCTCTCTCTCTCTCTCTCTCGCGCGCGCTTTAACATACGTTCAGACGGGACTATTCTCGTGTACCGGCAGCTGCTGACATCCCTGTAATACTCGTACATGAAACAAGGGGTTACAGCTTAATATGTAGTAAGGGTACTTACTGGCAGGTTGATCTCGGTGGCTGTCTTCTCTCCCCCCCCCCCCCTCTATATATATCACACTCATTTACAACATCACAAGGTAGGCATACTCTGGCTGTTCGATTTGAGACGGATTTGGCTAATTCTATAGAATTAATTACTTTAAGTTTGCTAGGCAGCTCTGAAGAACAAGAGCCAGTTCACACAGTTGGAGTTATTCGCACGTTCAGACAATCACAATGACAACACAAATGACATTCAGATTATTTAATGTAACATAGATAAATAAGAACAATATATTTTAGGCAAATATAACTAATATCTTTAATTTCTAAATTCTGATATCTTTAATTTAAATCTAATATCTTTAATTTCTAAATTCTCTCACTATAACAAAATGCCAATTGAAGGCAGACATTCTATTATAATAATTCTTTGAAATTATTCTAGCAACATATTGTCTTTACGCGCTAGCCTTACAGAGGCAATAAAATTACTACAATAACATTTCGTGCTTCAATAGTGAGAATCGACTTATAAAATTTATTTATAACTTAATTCTGTTTGATTCGTTAATGCACGTTTACATCTCAGATATATCCCGAGTCACACGCTAGCCTTACAGTGGCAATAAAATTACTACAATAACGTTTCGCGCTTCAATAGTGAGAATCGACTTATAAAATTTATTTATAACTTAATTCTGTTTGATTCCTTAATGCACTTTTACATCTCAGATATATCCCGAGTCACACGTGTACATTAAAAATAAACTTAGATAAATCGTGTGACAATATAATGACGAAATCTAATGTAGAATAGAATACACACGCAGAGATGAAGCTATTCGGGCGCAAGTACTACAGCCATTTATAGGCAAATACGAGTTATTCAATATTTTAAGCTTTAGCAAGCCTTACCACTTTACAATTACTCGTCCTCCGACTCCAGGCAGATAGTAGCGGCAGCTAAGAAATGCTAATTAGATCAATACAAAGTTCTTATAATTTATTATAAACTATATTACGCGAGGCTTAAGGCTCTCGCGGGACTACACTTATAAGACAAAACGAAAGAAAGAACGGCGCGGTTGATCGGTACTGCTCCACGATCTTAATCCGTCGGCGGCCAGGAAGGGAATCGTCGAGCAATCCGTCGTCCCTCTCACCGATGCCCCAATCGTCATTGGCGCGGGCATCGTTGATTAGGCCGTGAAGGGGTCACCTTGTCGAAAGAGCCGCAACCAAAGGCTTCGTTTGCTTATTCTTTTGTCTCCTCTGTTTCTATCGAAATAGGAAATTTCCATAGAATTTCGAATCAAGTAATTTTAATAGTGAAAATTCGATATTCTCGACTGGGCATAATAAGAAAAAGTGCAAAGATGAAAAAGATATCTTATAGAAGGCACTAACAATCTAATGCATCTAAATGAAGAGAGAAATATAGAATTATGCGAAGTTACATTATTAAATTAATTATAATTACACTGTTAAAAATTTTCTGAAATTTAAGACAAATTAAATTTTTTTTTGTAATAAAACTTCAAAATTTTATTAAATTTCAGTTAAATTTAACTGAAACTTCAAAAGTTTTATTAAATTGAACTAAAATTTAACAAAAAAAACTTCAATATTTTTAACTGTGTGCGCCTTTGCCATTCGTATGACAGATTCAGTAGTGAAGACATATCTATATATTAGTGAATATACTTCCTTTAGTCAAAGGTGAAAGTAAAACTATATACCTATGCACAGAAATCTGTTGTGCAAGTAGAATCATCCATTTAATTAACTCGAAAAGGCAGACAACTAAATAAATACGCAGCTTCGGGAATATGATGGTCTCCGCTGGAGGCAATGATGTCGAGGCGGTCGTCGATGGAACGACTGACGAAGGTGCAGCTATAGATGTTCTGAAATCGTTGTGGTACGATGCTGCGCGATTGCTCGTAACATAATTTTCTTTCGCATGAAAAAGAAAAACAAAAAAAAATAAGCAAAAGTACAGAAATACCAGTGACCCGGGACGCTGAGGTGTAGGACTCTCCTCCAGGCTATTAATTAAGGGAATTTAACAGCATAAGTCCACTCTCATATTCGCGACAGTGACGCGGTAAAAATCCACCGCGTTACAAGCTTCTATACATTAATTAGTTGATTATTTTCTGTGTACCTATAATTTGAAATTTGAATTTTCAAAGAATTTTTGTCTCTTATTGAACATAACAGAATATTATTAAATTTTGTTATTACATTATTTATTTATTTATTTACCAGTAGTAAATTTATTATATTTAAATTTACATGATTTGGTAAATCCGCAGAGGAAAACACAGTTTCCTGTTTGCGGTACCGGACTTAAAACTAAAAAACGCAGTAGACAAAACGCATTAGACATATTTTCAGTAATTAAACTTTGTGATAACAAAACATATTGAAAGTAAATCTATATTAACAGTAAATTATATTTTAAAAACTAATTAGTAATTTTCTTGTATCCACTTTTTAAGCCTTTCTTTGGTGGAGGTTTTTGTGCGATTTAAAGTGTTCATGTCATTCGGTAGGCCATACATGAAACCATATGTGAAATATAAATAAAGGTAATTTAATTATAAACGCTATCAATATAAATAAATAAAAAATAAATTAATTAATATTTAATTTTAAATTTTCATCATTTAACATAAATAAATAATTTAAACTATTTATTCTATTAAATAAATAATATGATAAAATTAATAAAGGTAATGAAAATAATATTGTATATAATAATATATAAATTTTAATTGAAATAACATAACTTCTTTTATCGCTAACAGTTTTATTTTTTTTCGGAATAGCTATACTTTTTTTCCTAGTTTTACTATTGGAGTTCAAGTATAGAGTTCCGTAAGTGTACTATAGTTAAAGTCTAGGGATGTATATGCAAATAATTGTTTTAGGTTCATCGGATTATTTTGTATGAATCTGTTTTTGTTAATAATTTTCAGTAATCTATATTGCATTCTTTGCAGTACGTCAGTGCTGTTATTGTAGGCTCCTCCCCATGCGATTATCCCATAATTGATAATGGTATGAAATAGCGCAAAATAGATCATTCTCATTGTATCTGTCTGCATATATTTTGCAATTTTGTAAAAAACAAAAATCAAATATTTGGTTTTCTTTACAATATATTGAGTGTGTCGGTCCCATTTTAAGATGAAATAAAAAATTATATCTAAATATTTACATTCTTCAACTCTCTTTAATGTATAATTTTTTATTCTTATATCAATGTCTTTTGGAACGCTATCACAGTAATTTCCGAAAGTGATGTTAACAGTTTTTTTCACATTTAGAGACAACTTATTTAAAGCGAACCAGTCATCAATTTCATCTAAATAGTCATTCATTTTAACCTCAACGTCTTTCCAAGTTTTTCCTTCTGCTAAAACAGCAGTATCATCGGCATAAGAATACGTTGTGCCATCCGGCATCATTGTTAAAAGATCGTTGACATATAATATAAATAACAGTGGACCTAGAATTGTACCCTGAGGTACACCTGATTTTATCTTTGTGAGATCACTTTTATTTAGATCAATCCTCACCTTCTGATATCTGTTTTGAAGATAGTTTACCAAAAGTTTATAGGCATTGCCTCTAATTCCGTAGTTATAAAGTTTTTTCATAAGTATGGAGTGATTAACAGTATCAAAAGCTTTGGCAAGATCCAAAAAGGTGATCGATATTATAAGAAAAAATTTATTATGAAACTGAAATCATTTTACGTTACAAGTAACTATAAATAGTTAGTTTAAAAAAATTGAATTGTTTATTGTTTACGCTAATAATCTTCTCTATACCAAAAGTGTTTTTAGCACAAGATATATTTGATTGAAATTTAAAAATTAATTATTGATATCGAAAACCAGCGCAAGTCATTGAAATAGCGCACAGCAACACTAGCTATACTAGACATTTCTCGATTTTTGTAGTCCAAAAATCTCCATTCAATTAAAATGCGACAATTGTTGATTAAAGTACACATGAATACAACATATCAACATTGATTAAGGAGGTCAGATACACTTACAATTTTCTTCATAAAATGACCTGAAAAAAATTAATTTTCATAATTAGAAATATTTAGAAGTAATATCCTAAAAATATATTCAATTTATGATAAAATGAGACCAAAAGAAAATTTTGATCGATTTTAACCAAATATATGGCCATTTCAAAATTGTTGCTCTGCCGTCGACTCCAAATTTAGGAACTGCATGTATTTTAATGGCAGAGGTCCTAAAATTTTGGTATTTTATATGACTATTGACTGAAGAGTTGTACGTCTCCAATTTATTTGATTAAATAATTTTTTACTGTCAAAAATTGCTAAAAAATCTTAAATTTAAGTGAAATTCAGGTTTTTTAGCAATCTTTGACCGTAAAAAATTATTTAATCAAATAAATTAGATACATACAACTCTTCAGTCAATAGACATATAGAATACCAAAATTTTAGGACCTATCCCTGGAGTCGACGGCAGAGCTCAAAATTTTACATTATGTAGAAAACAGCTTTAAAGATAAAATTACTAAAATACTTCTTTATTTCTTCTTCTTTATTTCTTAACTCCATCTCTGCCCTGAAATACAAAAAAATATTGTTTTTGGCTCAAAATATTTTACATTTAGAACAAATATTCTGGTACCTCAGTATACGATCTATCAGACTTGTAAGCTATGAGCACGCGTAACAGTCATATCCACATCAGTCAGTTAAGTTTGTTAAGTGGTTTAATATGTAGATCCTTTGGTGCTTTTAAATCCATATGTTTTTAATAATCTTTATCACATACATTAGATTCTTATATATATACTGAGGTAAATAAAGAATGTGTTGAGAAATCCAAAATCCTTCATGCATGTTATGAAGCCAGTATCGCCATAGCCAAATGCTTGAAAAAAATGTTTATAGCAGCAACATTCCTATATTGATCTTCTTTTAATGTCTGATAAGGTGAACTTCTTTACTTGTCCTTCATTATTCTTTTTCACATATAATATTGTTTAATAAAGAGAATATGACTGATACATATTTATTGCAGTGCATAACTGTTTTTACTCCAGAAAATAAAATGTCAATTATATCATAGTGAGATTCAGGCAATGGCTGATAATGGTAGCTTTCTGGCAGAAGCGAAGGTTCCATAACATTTTTCTGCACAATAGCATATCTTTCGCTTCCTTTAAAAGTTGATTTAAATCTATACACTAGATGTTTTTTGTTATAGTCAATATAAACTTAATTTTTCTTTAGTTATCAATCCCTGTTATTTTAAGTATAAAGTTTCCAATAAAAGTTCAAGTACTAAAAGCTATTTCTAAAACATTAATTCAACTGTCACACGTATTATTCAAACACTTTTAAAAACTGATTTAAAATACCTTTACGTATTATAATACACTAAATGTTTACTCCCAAATCCGTTGGAAACAATGAAAATTAAGAACAGCACTTTGTATAGAAAAAGTGCTGATGCTGATATCACAGTGTTTATATGAAATGACAGCTGTGCATGTTTACATTGCTTGCGGACTTTTACATAGGATAAAATCAGCTTTGTTACAGTGAATCCACATTGCATGCCGTATGCCGTATGCCGTCAGAAAAAAAGTTGTTGTCTGAAATCTATAGGATTTATAACTCTGTGGTTATAAATCCTATAGGTATTGTAACCATAGAGTTATAAATATTATAGATTTCAGACAACAACTATTTTTCTGACTGCATACGGCATACGGCACACGGCATGCAATGTGGATTCACTGTTACATTAAAGGAGTGAGCTATGAGCCTGTAAGGCTTTGACCACATATGTGAATACGCTTGCGCATGAATGCGTACGACGCAGCGGAATCACTAGACGACCTAAGCGAAACTCGCTAGTGCCAACTGTACAGGAAAGTCAGTATGACTTCGTGAACCCTCTCAACAATAGAAGTTCCTCACGAAACCATAGTGACTTTCCTGCAAAGTTGGCATTACAAAGTTTTCCTAGTGACTCCAGTGCGCTATGCGGATTCGTACGCAAGCGTATTCACATATGTGGCCCTTCCCTAAGAGGCTGTCGTTGATGAGTCAGGTTATTACGGTCCCAACTTAACTGCTATATAAGTTTTAAAATCAAATTTTTATTTTTGTCAAAAATACCGTCCATAAATTATATTATTTATTTTTTATCTTTGTATTAATGTTTAAAATATTATTTTTGGATCTTTTAAAGTATATACAGACAGATATTTAGAGTGAGAATTTTAAATATATCAAGAACAGTAAAATGAAAAAAAAATTAGTAGAAATAATATATGGTTATATAATTATGTATACAAATACCAGGGGAAAAATGTAATTTGAACAAAAAACAAATGAAAAGCTTTATCAGTGTTTTGTGTATATTCTTAAAACAAAAATAGATAATGCTTTAAAACTAATTGGGACATATTCTACAAATGTTTTTTTAGTAAAATATGTAATAAAAAACAATTGATTTTTCGTCATTCTAAAGGTGTCCGACCCCCTTAAATTACTAAAATCGTGTTTTCGCACAACTTCAATAATTTTTCTCTCTTTTTGTTCAAAATTTACCAAAATACAGAAATGTAAAAAAGAAACGTAACAAATTTTTAGTTTTTGGTAAAGTTTATTAATAAAAATTAATAATCTGCCGAAGGTTGACCTTTGAAATTTGGATTGAGTACTTCAAAATACGTAAAAAGAGTTCAGGTGGAGCTATTCGATTTGAAAATTCTATGAAACACTCCTTGCGATAACAATAACAAGATAAATTTTTCTTCTTATCTTTGACTTCCCGATTTGATTACATTAATATACGATACGTCACCTGTTATCTTTACTTTTTCCATCTTAATTCAAATTATAGTAATGTTATTTTTTTCAGATCACAACCTATTCTTGATGACTCTTCAGGAAAAAGCGGTGCTAAATTCTACCAATCATTTGATAAGCTTTTTATTATAAAAACATTGACGAGCGAGGAAGTGGAAAGAATGCATTCGTTTTTGAAACACTACCATCCGGTAAAATCCATTTTAATGATCATTTTTTAACATGAAAAAGATTAAAATAATTCGTTAAATACTAAAAATAGATTCTGTTTCCAGAAGAATATATAAATGTCTAGTAACTACGATAGTAGTATGTGTACCACTATAGCGAGACAGATAGGTATCAGGTGTCATCTTCAAGTGGGCAGTTGACTCAAGTGTTTATATAAACATCTCTTATCTTAAGTGTTTGTTTATATAAACAGTTGCAAAACAGTAGCGAAACAGTAGCAAAACAGTAGTTAATTAGCGTTTATTTATATAAACAATGATTAATAGCCTATTGTTAATGAGCTACTGTATAGCTACTGTTAAAGTGCCCACTTGATGGCGCCGTAACCTGATACCTCTGGGCGCGCTATAGCGGTCATGGCGTTACGTGATACCTGTTGGTGGTGACTGGTAAGTCATGGTGCCCCCCACTCCTTTGCAGACAGCTTGAGCGCGTGGCACCGCTGACGCACGGGAGGGGCGGACTACACTATACCCGTCACGAGCGTTGAGCTAGCTGCTATCCCCACTCCTCTCTCCACGGGCAGGTTGAGCGCGGTGCGGGGGCGTGGGGACTACACTATATCGGTTACGCACATGTTCTCTCTCCGGTCGGATTGAGTGTACTGGTGTGTGGATTTGTGCGTGCCTGCAAGGTGCGTGGTGAGAGAGGAGTGGGGTATTTTGGTGTGTAACGGTGCGGGTGGATGCGAGGAAGTGGATAGGGATAAAATAAAAATAATTTTTATATTAAAAAATATTAATTTTTATTTGGCACACACACACACACACACGGACGCAAATGTACATATATATCGTTGCACACACAAATGAATGTTTGACATACATATAGGTGCCGTTGCACACGTACACTCATACATGCACACACAAAGGAATATTTGCAATATTACGCGGACGCGAATGTACATATATATATATATATATATATATATATATATATATATATATATATATATATATATATATATATATATCGTTGCACACACAAAAGAATATTTGACTTAAATATAAGTGCCGTTGCACACGTACCCTCATACATGCACACACAAAGGAATATTATGCAATATTACGCAAGTCCAACACACACACAGTCGGTACAATTGCGGTAAATATAAGATCACATTGGGCCGTTTCACACACTACGAACACTACACTTTTTGCTGTTCTTACTGGTGGTGGTGGTGGTGGTGTTGCTGCAGCGATCATGACGGTGGCGTTGGCGATCGCGGTGCGTCCATTTGTTGGAGACATCCGCATGGGCTATTTCTGCATGTGGCGCACCTGAATTGGCTACAGCGCCAACACTGCTTCCACGTCAGGCGATCCGGATTGTGTTGCAGAGGGCGGAATATTGTTCTGCATGAATTTCAGTATGTTCCCGCTGGCGGTCTGGTTTGCTGTTGTCGTTGTTGCTGTATTTTTTGTTGCTGCTGCTGTGCGATGGCCAGCATTTCTTCTTTAATATGTTCTACATCTCGGGCGGTGTGGTTTACACCCGCCATGTAGCGCTCCAGCCGGTTGCGTGCGATGGTGAGCCGGTGCTGCAGAGTGGCAATTCTTTGATTTGCTTGCTCCATGGTCCGAGCAATACTAGCGAGCGGCTATGCTGGCGATCGGCGGTACGGCGTGATGTCGCTGGTGACGGTGGCTGCAGGTGGGGGCCTCGGTGGTTGTGCAATACATATGGGTTTCGGGGGCGTTTCTTCAATTTCCACGCGACTCATGCACCGAGTCCGTACACGCTGCTGCTATGTTGGCGGTATGACGCGATGGCGCTGGTGTCGTCGGCGGTGGCGGTGGTGGCGGGGTTCTGTGGTGGGGGCCCCGTTAGCCTCACTCTATGCATTCCGCTTTTATCGGCGGCGACGCATACGTAATGAGTACGGACTTTGGCGTATGCGCCTCCTGCACCGCGTCCGTCCGCACTGTCTCTCGATACGTGATGAGTACAGACTTTGGTTCGTATCTGGAAGCCGTATACGGCTCATGCACTGAGTCCGCACACGCTGCCTCTCGTTGTCTGGCCAGGCTCCCAGGAGTACCCCTATATCCGCTGTTAGGCGGTCGTACACTTCTTGAGCGTCTTGATTATATTTTCGCTCGTTCCACAAACGCTGCGTGGCGCAATTTAAATAGCGGACACTCTTATTTTCTATGCTTTCGGTGAGCTGTTCGAGGTCTCTGTTATTCTGAGCCTTAAATGTAAAAAAAATCAGAAACGTTTAAAAATAAAAAAAGTTAAGAAAATATAATTTGTTTTTGACTTTTTTTATTTAGCGAGTCCCGAGTCCCATTCCCTGCCGCCGCCGCAGGTAGGTGGTAGTGTTTATAGTAGCAGCAGCAGCAGCAGCAGCGACAGAGTCGTGGCGGCCAGCCCCGAGCCCGAGAACAATGAAGTTATACAGCCCAGCGGCGAGCGCTTCATCGTTGCAGCCGAGGGGCAACAGTACCTGCGGCGGTTTGGTGTCCAAGGGCGCACGATTAGTTTTAGAATAGGTGAACCGCGTGAGGTAGAAAATGTTATATTATGGATGGAAACGGCGGTTAGCGATATCCATAACTACATAACGGAGCATGTTTCGGGTAATAATTTAATCAGTGTGAGCGTACGAAGCGAGCGGTTTGCGCAAGGTTCCGGTGGGCTCTCGTTCAGGCCTATCGAAAATTTCACCATCGCTGATTTATGGAATTTAATTAGTTCCATATGTCAGAGTAATGAGATTATAGGCATTGACGACACGTTCATTTTACAAGCTTATTACGTTGAAATGCCCGTTGATGCAGGTAGAATGCGCGGGAAAGGATCTCTGACGGCGACCAGCCTTCAGAAGCGCTCAATAGTGACTATACAAAATGACGCCAATAATCTGTGTTTACCGCGCGCGCTCGTAGTGGCGAAAGCCCACTTGGTGCTTAAGGGGCGGGATTGCGCGGAGGCCCGTAAAGAGTGGAAAAACATACGCGATTCACGTCGCGCCCTGCAGAAACAACGCGCGGAAAAACTCGTAGGTGACGCTGGTGTGTTTTTACCGCGCGAGGGGTGCGGGTTTCGCGAGCTGTTAGGGTTTCAAAATTTTTTTGTCGCGTCGGGAATCGCGATCGTTGTTTTCGAAATTGAAAATTTTGGTAATGGCGATGCTCCGCTTTTCGACGGCCGAAACACGTTCGAAGAATTAAATATTGCTCTTCACCGTGTAATTTATTTAATTTTTGAAGATCGTCGGCGTCATTTCAACGTAATTACGAATTTATTTGCTGCGGCTGGTGCGCGATTTTTTTGTTCTTATTGCAACAAAGGGTATCGCTGTGTCGACCAACACACTTGCCCGCGTACTTGTCAATGTTGTTTCGTAAGACCGCTCTGTAGGAGCGACGGCGTGGAAATGATTGAGTGTGCAGACTGCCGGTGCAAATTCTTTGGACACGAATGTTTTGCGAAACACAAGCAGCCGGGGTCGTACAAAAAAAATAATAAGAGAGTCTGCGTCATCGTGCGCCTGTGTGCACACTGCTTAAAGATCGTGAATATTTTCAGACGGCAACACGAGTGCGGGGTCGGTTACTGTAAGCAATGCATGAAACACCATCCGTTTAACGATCAGTGCTTCATGCAGCCTATTATTGAAAATGACGCGAACGCGACTAAAAAATATTTGTATATTTTTTATGATTTTGAAACAAGTCAGGACACGCCGTACGCTCAAAACATACAGCTTCACGTGCCGAATCTGTGCGTCGCGCATCAGGTCTGTACCGACTGCATGGCTATCGACGATATAAAAATTATCTGCAACACATGCGGGACGCGCGAGTTTGTTTTTACGCGGGATCCGGTGAGAGAGCTGTTAGGTTTGTGCATTCGGGTAAATACTGCTTTCGCGGAAATTATATGCATCACCCACAATGCCAAAGCTTTTGACACGCAATTTATTCTAAAAGAACTGGCCGAGAATCCCGAGTATAGCTCGCCCAGCGTCATTTTGAGCGGTCAAAATATAACACTGCTTGCCAGTGACCTTTGGTTTACCGGAGAGCGTTAAAAAGGGCTATTTCCCCATCTGTTTAACGCTCTCGCCGCTCGGGACTACATCGGTCCTCTACCGCCCGTTGAGTTTTATGGTCCTGACTCGATGAGCGTAGCCGCTCGTAAGGATTTTCTTGCCTGGCACCGTGAAACGAGTCCGAACTATATATTCGACATGAAAAAGGAGATTGTCGAGTACTGTCAAATGGATGTAGAAATTCTCAGGCGGGCATGCATAAAATTTCGGAAAATTTTCCTAGATGTGTCTGATACGGACCCGTTCGTATCAGCGTGCACTATAGCGTCGGCGTGTTCGCACGTTTATAGAAAAAACTTTTTGACCGCGAATACCATCGGTATAATACCGCCCAACGGTTATAGACGCGCCGACAGGCATTCTCAAAAATCAGAGTGGCTACTCTGTTGCGAGCGTGAAATCGGTCGAGAATTGTACACGCGGGGCGCGCGCGCGAGTTTCGTATACCGGAGGGCTATTTAGTGGTTGGTTACCCGCCGCCGCTGCCGCACCAGACAAAGGAATTGTTTTCGAATTTCAATGCTGCTATTGGCACGGTTACCCGCGGTGTTTTCCAAATATGCGCAAAAACCCGTTTCAATCAAACTTTTGCGCAAGCTTACGAGAGCACATGTGAAAAAATTATACACATGAGGAGAGCCGGTTACGAAGTGCGCGAGATGTGGGAATGCGATTTTGAGCGGTTAAAAGCTCAGCAACCAGATATCGAGCGTTACATCAGCAATCATCCTATAATGTGTAAAATCATGCTTGACCCGCGCGACGCATTTTTCGGTGGGCGCACAGAGAATATGGTCACCTCGTACAGAGTCGCCGCGGACGAAGAGATCAAATATACGGATATTTGCTCTCTTTACCCGTATATTTGTAAAAGAGGTCGTTTTCCAATTGGCCACCCACGTATTTACAGCGGAGGAGAATGTGCCGCGCTAACGGGCGGTCAAAACAACAATCTCGCGAGCGTCGAGGGCCTGCTTAAATGTCGCGTGTTACCGCCGCGTGATTTATTGCTGCCTGTGCTGCCTGTAAAAATGCACAATCGCCTTATTTTCGGGCTATGTCGTTCTTGTTGCGCCGAATTATGCGAGGAGGATTGCAATCACGAACAAGCGGAAGATCGTGAATTTACAGGCACATGGATTGTGCGCGAGCTGCGCAAGGCGGTAGAACTGGACTACAATATCGCCGAGATTTACGTGATATGGCAATTTGAGAGCACGCAGTACGTCCAGCGCACGGGCGAGGGCGGTTTGTTCGCCAACTATGTAAATACTTTCCTTCGACTTAAACAGCAGGCCAGCGGGTGGCCGAGCTGGTGCGTCGACGACGTGTCGAAGCAGCGGTACATTGACGAGTACGAGCGCGACGAAGGGATCAGATTAGATGCTGATAAAATTGAAAAAAATTCCGGTTTGCGCTCGCTCGCCAAGTACTGCTTAAATTCACTCTGGGGCAAGTTTGGGCAGCGCTTTAATTTAAAGCAAACGGAAATTGTAAAAACGCGCGAAGATCTGTTGAAACTGTTAGCGGCGCCGGAAAACGCTAATTGGTGCTACGTAGATGACGCTGTACAATCTGCCCGCAGCACATGTGTTGTATTAGCCGCGTACACGACAGAGCAGGCACGACTGGAACTTTACAATTACATTGAAAAGCTCACAGCCTCGCGAGTTCTCTACATGGACACCGATTCGCGTATATTTAAATGCAGCTGAAATAATCCAGACGAATACAGGCCTGCTCTGGGAAGTTTACTCGGCAATATGACAGACGAGCTCAACGCTTATGGTGAGGGCTCATTCATCACGGAGTTTATCTCCGGAGGACCAAAATTTTATGCCTTACGGGCCTTTGTCCCTTCGAGCGGCGAGACTGTCGAGTGTTGTAAGGTGAAAGGCGTCTCGTTAAATAGTTCAAATTCGCGTAAAATTAATTTTGACAGCGTGGAGCGCTTGATCGCGACGTACTTTGAGGGCGACGCCGCACCTTTCGTTCTCAATAACAATGCCATTAGACGCACGCACACACACGAAGTCATCACGTGCGCCGAAAAAAAGTCCTGCTCTGTAGTGCTGAGGAAGCGAAGGTACTTTGCAAATGGTACTTCGCGCCCTTTCGGCTACAAAGCGGAATAATATTAATAATAATTTATATATTTGTATGCGACGTTCTTGCTGTAAAAATAAATGTAAAAATATATTTATTCTTTCGGAAAAAATTCATTCATTTCTCCTCGTCCCCCCATCTGCTACAGATAAAAAAAAAAAGTTCTAATTGTTGTTAACCGCTTGAAAACGCGCTCGTGGTGCTTATCGGCGGTAATGTGCTCGTCCCCGCTGTAATGTGCTCGTCCCCGCGGCCATGAGCTGGCAACCGCGTCCAAGCGACCACCGCGATGATTCGCTCACCCCCGCGGTCGACTAGCGGTCCTCCGCCCGCGCCGCCCGCCGCTGCCGCTAATGTTCTTTGGCCCCGCGGCTCTGCACGGGCGAGTATTATAAAAACGTCGGGCTGTCGACTAGCCGTGGTACTCTTTGTCTTTCTCGCGCGCGAGGTCCTCGTGAAAAAAACATGGATATTCGTTGGAAGCATCCGTTTACCTGCTGCGTGTGCGGGCCCATTGGCTGCGGGAAAACCCTGTTCGTGCAGTGCTTTCTCGCACAGCTCCCGGCAATGTGCGATGCTAGCTTTCACCGTATATTATTTTATTACGCCGAATGGCAGGAGGCATACCGAACAGCCTTTAAGCCCCAAGCGCCCACAACCATCGAGTTTCGAGAGGGACTGCCGCAGGTAGTCGACTATTCACGGACAATGACAAAAATAATTACTAATCCTCGACGATCTCATGCGCGAGTCTTCGAGTGATGTTATTTTGGATTTATTCACGAAAGGAAGTCACCACAAAAATATAAGCGTCATATTCATCACGCAAAATGTTTTTCACAAAGGAAAGGCACGGCGCGACATAAGTTTAAATACCAAATATCTCGTGCTGTTCAAAAACCCGCGTGACAAAGCACAGATACAACATCTGGTGCGACAAATTCACCCGGTGAACTCGCTTTTTTTACGCGACGCGTACGTCGATGCGACGCGCTTGCCACATTCTTATCTCTTTATCGATCTCTCGCAGGACTGCTTGGACGCGTTTAGATTTCGTAGCAATATCTTTCCTGACGACCATGAGCCGCATTACGCGTACGTACCAAAGCACCTTAAAGTACGCTGATTACGCTAGCCGCACGTCAGTTGGACAAAAACTATGGCAGCGGGCAGTCGCATCGGAGCCCGACGCCACCGGTGCCGCGGAATACACCCGTACGGTAAACATTTTTCCAAGAAAAATCTCGCGCTCCTCAGTGCACTCTGTCACGGCGATAAGAAACATCGAGCGGCTATCGTGTGCACGGCCGACAAACCACTCGTCAAGTGCATATGCGAGTGCGCGTTGAACGTTTTACAAGGGGTCATAAAATTGAGCGA
The DNA here is from genome assembly GCA_036365515.1 of Torymus aiolomorphi. Classification (NCBI taxonomy): domain Eukaryota; kingdom Metazoa; phylum Arthropoda; class Insecta; order Hymenoptera; family Torymidae; genus Torymus; species Torymus aiolomorphi. The sequence continues at coordinate 81,969,387 of CM070876.1, forward strand.
TACCGACAAGAGGCGATTGCGCAGACATAAACACACACTTAGAAAGCTGTGTGACGTACACCGGGGAAATACCGATTGGCGCACAAAGAAACAATCGATTGTTCAGAGTGGCGGATCATTTTTACCGCTCTTCCTCGTCCCAATACTCGGAACGCTAATCTCAAAAATATTTCGATCGGGTGGCGACGCCACGCGATAAGATGGAACGGGCACGCAAGATGATACTCGTACCAGAGGACACGTTTCAACCTACACAGCATGCGATGACGTCATCCACTCCAGCCGATACAACGCAGCCAAAAGAGTCGGGAGAAAAAAGTTTACAAACACAGGGTGATAATTTTTCACGATTAGACGCCGAAATTTACGAGGTTCTACGCTCAAAAACGGCACGTGATGATTACGAAAAATGTCTAAATTATCTACAGATTTTACACCGCTATCTTTTTTTCCGAGACAACGAACGAGCGACGGAGCGCGAGACGAAGCGCAAAATCGACGAAATAGAGGAGGCGCTCGGACCGCTCAGCGAGGAAGCTATACTGAGAGCCTGCCAAAAATACACGCACCCAAAGCACGGCGCATGCTACATATCTGGAAAACAAGAGTGCCCAGTCGCCTGAAATGGGACAATACAGGCACTGTGAGCATCGATGGCCGTGTCATACCTCGCACAAACATAACAGAGTTACTGCTCGACGCCCTGCAGAAAAAGAAAAAGACAGCAGCAGCAGCAGCAGCAGAGGACGAGGCGCCCGTTGGCCGTTACGAATTTGCGAAATTTCTCAAAGCGAGCGACACGCCCGCCGATTTGATCGGAAATCCAAAAGTTCTGAAAATAGGACAAATACTAACAGCCAAGCGGCGCTTGCCAGCGCAGCAGCAGCAGCCGTCTACAGCAGATGACTCGACGCGCTCGTCGATTCTCACCCGCAATAAAAAGCGCGTCACACAAGTGAAGAAAAACTGGCTCAAATTTGACCTGGCGTGAGAGAGAGAGAGCAATAGCTTACGAAAAGCAGTACTACGACCTCGAGCACGAGGTGGGCTACGCGGGCGCACGGAATCTTCTATGTTTGAACGCAGCCAGAACAAAGGCGAAGAAGAAAAAAATTTACGACTGGCTGAGCAATCAAGACGCGTACACGCTTCATCACCCGATAAAAGGACGCTTTCCACGGCTCACCTACAACGTGAGCAACGTCGACGACGTGTGGGAGTGTGATTTACTGCAACTCACATCGATAAAGGATTATAACGACGGTCACTGCTACTTCCTCGTAGTCATCGATGTACTCGGCAAGTTTGCGTGGGTTGAACCATTGATGGATAAAACGGCGCGCAATGTTGCCGACGCATTCGAACGCATTATCGACAGAGCACAACCGCGTTTACCCTTGTGCGTGCAGACCGATCGAGGCAAAGAATTTACCAGGGCAGCGTTTCAAAAACTTCTTGACCGGCGGGAAATTGACTTTCGCGTCGCCAGGAATCCCGATATCAAGGCAGCGGTCGTTGAGCGTCTCAACAGGACACTGCGCGAGCGAATGTGGCGATATTTTTCCCACCAAAACACCAAACGATATATCGACGTTTTACAAAATATTGTCCACGCGTACAATCATTCTGTACACAGCGGCACACGGATGCGCCCCGCCGATATTGACATCTACAACGCTGCGCAGGCGCGAGAAAACTTGGCCAAGCGCGCGAGCTCCAATTATCGGCGGCGGCGAAGGTGGCGCCCCCACCACGTCACCGCGACACATGGTAAATTCAATGTGGGAGATCTCGTGCGCATCAGTCGAACAAAAAACACCTTCGAGCGCGGATACGAGAACAATTTCAGCGAGGAAATTTTTAAGATAACGCGAGTATCGCGACGGCAAGGGCTGCACACGTACATTCTTCAGGACTTGAACGACGAGCTCATAGACGGCTTCTTTTACAAAGAGGAACTCGTACGTATCGGGCGCGGGCGTCTGGCGGCCGATAAGAATTTCAAGATCGAACGCGTCGTGCGCGAGAAAGGGCGCGGCGCCAACAAGCAGCTCCTTGTCCGGATAAATTTAATTCTTGGGTAAAAGTGAGTCAGCTCGAAAAAATCGCGTAAAAAGGCAAGCATGGACACGTACGAAGATTTTTACATGGTGCTGCCTAGCAACAGTAGTATGAATTACTTTCCCGATAATAAGACTAGCTGCTTCACGACACACTTACCGCGCGAGATCAAATTACACGGCGAATGGTTCGTCGGGCTGGTGAAAATACACGTACCATGCAGCGTCGTACATTTTCAAAAGGAGGACGCCTTCTACAAGTTTTCCACGTACGACGACGACGCGCAACTCGTGAAGGAAAAATATTGTAATATACCCGTTGGAATTTATGACTCACTCTTTGAGCTAGCGGACGCGATAAACAGCTCAAATGAAACCTATCAGCATCAAATTCTCGAACCCGTTAAAACACGTCGCGGCTATTACGCGATAAGACGCAAGTGCGACTGCACGCAGCTACACGAGACTCATTTCAATGAAAACATGCGACGTATATTTGCCTTCGATGACACACCGGAAAAACAAAAAATACCTTTTACCACTCTAAACGACGAGGGTAAAAGGGACATAGTCGCCGCGAGACCTGCATTGCTCTCTCGAGCAATTCCCGACCAGTTGTATGTTTACACAGACATATGCGAATCCTACACAGTGGGGGATACCCAAGCGGCACTCTTGCGCGTAGTTTCCATGGATACCTTTAAATTCAGATATGGATGCAGCTCTGTCCAGCGTTTTGCAGCCGCTCACTACATACCGCTTCTCTATCACAATTTTAATAATGTTATTATAGATATAAGAGATCAGCACGGGTGGCGCATACCATTCGAGTATGGTACGTTGACGATAACGCTACACTTTAGGCAGAATCGCTAACATGGCGCATTATACTCGCTATTACGACGAACATATCGGGGGTGACGGCGTGAGAAACGTTTTTGCCGGCTCACTATTTCAGAGGGGCCGAGGTGTAGGCGCGTGGCTAGGTGGCCTCTTTCGACGCATTCTGCCATATGTCACGAGCGGCGCTAGGGCAGTAGGTAAAGAGACGCTGCGCGCAGGTATAAAAGTTCTCGACCACGTTGCCAACACAGGTAGCAGTTTCAAGGAGGCTGTAAAAACGAGGGCCTGTGAATCCGGTCGAAATCTCAAGCGTAAAGCGGCCGAGAAAATAGCAGAAGTTATGAAAGGTTCAGGCTATAACAGTCGCGAAAGTCACGCAGCGCTGTTTGCATCGCACACACCAAACACAAGAGGGCCATAAAAGCACCGGCAGCAGCAGGCGGACGAAAATCACGCAAAGGAGGTAGAAAAAAAACGCAAAACACCGACTTTTCGAAGCGTTAGCGATATTTTTGGGCCAAAGTAAATAGAAAAAAAATGTCTTTCTTACACTCGCACTCGTCAGAGTGCATGTCGAGCGAGCTGGACCTTTTTACACTCTCCGCGACTCAAACTTCGATCGAAGGCAGCAGTTTTCTGAATTATAAGCCTGTGTCATCGATCAGCGATGAAGGCGACGGCCCGATCGAATTTGTCGTACCCAGCGCCAGCGAGCATTACATCGATCTCGCGCATACCATGCTGTACGTAAAAGCACAGATATTACCGCTCGCCGATCCCAACGTGAATTTAAATGTCGCGCCCGTAAACAACCTTCTTCACTCAATCTTCAATCAAATCGATATTTTTCTCAATCAAAAACTTGTCTCGCCGCCGAACAACGCGTATCCCTACAGAGCTTACATCGAGTCGCTGTTGAGTCATTCACCGGCAGCCAAAGAGTCTCATCTGACGGCTAGTCTCTGGTACGATGACACACCGGCTTGCTTCGAGGCCACCCCGCAAAATCAAGGAGTGGGCTCTGACAAGGGACTCTTCAATCGTCAAAACTATACGCTCGGCGGAAAGACATTCGACATGATTGGCCATCTGCACTGCGACTTGTTTAATTAAGATAAAATGCTTATCAATGGTGTTGAAATGCGCATGCGCCTAGTGCGGAGCAAAGACACCTTTTGTCTGATGGACAGCACAGACGAGGGGCAATTTGGCAAAAGGATAAAAGAAGCTACGCTCATTATTCGCCGCGTGAAAATAAACCCCGGTATTTTAATCGCGCACGCCAATACATTGGCCAAGGCAACTGCCAAGTATCCCATAACGCGCGTCGAAATCAAAACTTTCACGCTTCACGCAGGTATACACGGCGACAGCATCGATAATGCAATTCTAGGCCAACTGCCGAAACGCGTAATCATCGGTTTCGTAGATAACAGAGCGTTCAACGGAAATCGACGACTTAATCCTTTCAACTTTCAACACTTCGACATAAATTACCTCTCCCTTTACGTCGATGGGGTTCAAATTCCGAGCAAACCATTACAGCCGCACTTTACCGGGAACAATGCATCGTTAATCGAAGCCTTTCAAACACTCTACTCGGACACCGGTATACATTTCCTCAACGAGGGTCTCGGCATAAACAGAACCAATTATTCATAGGGCTATTTTCTCACAGCTTTCGATCTCACGCCTGACTTATCGGCTCACTGTCACATACACTGGAATGTCGTACGGTCTGGTAGCGTGCGTATAGAAGTAGGCTTCGAAGTCGCACCGACAACTACGATAAATTGCATTGTTTATCCCGAATACGATAACATTCTCGAAATCGACTCCACTCGACAAATTTTATCGGATTTCAGTGCCTAAATGCTGACGTCAGCACTACAGGTGGCGCCAGTCTCGGCGGGGGCGTAAAAGTGGGGGCGTAAAAGTGGAAGGAGCGCTAACGACGTCTGTGCCATCTCGCGTCACTTCGTTTTTTCTCTCGCACCCGTCAGCATACCCGCACTTTTGCGCGCGTTCCAAACAGCATGGACTACGTAATAGATATTCAAGGCTTCCGTGATGCCGAAAAAAAATTTTTGCCAAAGGAGGTGGCAATCATTTGTCTGCACAAAAAAATTATGGATCACTGGATAGTACAGCCGTCCTGCAGCGTCGATGACTTGCCGGATGAGGTTAAACAGACCAATACTTACTGCGCAGTTGACATTCACGGACTTCATTGGTTCGAGGGGGAAGAAGTGAGCCTTCGCCAGTTGCATCGACATCTCTACAATATCGCCCGAGGGGCGAGAAGAATTTACGTACGCGGTGAGGAGAAGGCCCGCTACATCGAAACACTATTTGGACGCTGCATATGTCACTTGGAGAAATACGCTTCTCCAACATTTGGAAAGTTCAACAGTATTTTTCCAAAAAACACCGTGTGCGCCACGCATTCACAGAAAAAGAAAAAAGAATTTTGTGCCTTATACAAGGCTAATCAAATAAAGAAATGGCTACGCTCGCTACTACCCGAAGAATGGCAGCATGCTTCGAAGGAAAAGGTGAATAGTGAAATGTATTTTTCAGCGCTTCACGAGTACCACAGCAAGGAGAAGAAAAAACCCTGCGGATTGTAGAGAAATCGGACGATGATGACTACGAGGCAAAAGATACAAATAGCAACGATTCGAATAGTTACAACATATACTTCACAGCTGGCGGAGACTCTGCATCATTGTCTCAAGAATGAACACCCGAGAAATAACACGAGCCATCAGTGGACTCGCTGCTAATTCGATCGGAGTCTACGCCGCCGATCATATACCATGGCGCTTGAGCCTTCCCACAGCCATCGTGACTAATATCGACACGTCGGATAAACCTGGATCTCATTGGGTGGCATTCTACATAGATCGCCATGCAAGAGGCATCTACTTTGACAGCTACGGTCTGGGACCTAAGTCGCGCTGGCATCTCGACCGACTCGGAAGAAATTGCAAGGGACTCGTGTGGAACAAGAAAAAATTGCAGAGCATCGATTCGAAAATCTGCGGTGAATATTGTATTATGTTTCTGTATTTTATGTTTAGCGGGCGTAGTTTACGCACTTTTTGTCAAGTCTTCACGCGCGATTCTCACGTGAACGACAAATTAGTTGCCAAGTTTTGTGAAAATGTCAGGAGAAAAGGCCGCGGCCAAAAACTAAGAAAACAAAAAAAAATGTGTCGCGTGAACAATTTTCCGCGGACAACTTCCACAGGGGCGGATTTTGTATGCAATCATGTAAACCAATGTCACAATGATGATGTCGCCGTTCTTTGTATGATGTTAATTTTAATGATTTTTCTTCTTTGTGTGTTTGAATAGTTTGTAGGCTTTTCTATGTGCTTTGTACTTTTAACCCTTAGTTTGATATCCCTGGAGCAAAACACATTCAATTTTAGTTTGTAAGTAATCAGTCTCGGTTGTACGCGCTGTTTCAAAAATTTATGTAATCATTGTTTGTAAGTTTTTGTGTATTTTTACTATGTAAGTTTTTTCTTAATAATCTGATCGATCGATTAAAATTTTTTACCAAAACAACTTCTTTCATTTATCGAACCCAAACTCTTCCAGTAAATTATCCAATCCACTTTGTTTCCTTGAAAAAAATAATAGTCGAGTTTCATTTTTGTTCACACATACACACACATGACTAAAAACACGATGAAACGCGTTGCTTGCAAGTCTAGCCCTGACTTTTCTTGGAATAGTTATCGATATTTACGCACTGATCGTGTTTCTCTCTATTGAACAAAACTTATCTACACGTACGTGACTAAAATTGATGAATTCATTTCCGCTGTTACCGAATACTCAAGCGTAATAAAATACCTCTTGAACTACGATATGCATCGATTTATCAAAGGCAACGTTAAAATCTCGCTTATCGATAAATATTTTCAAAACAAAGATATCTTTCTCTTTGAGAATAGATCGCGTTTCTCTCTTGTACAAAACTTATCTACACGTACGTGCCTAAAACCGATGAACTCACGCGTAATAAAATACCTCTTGAACTACGATATGCATCGATTTATCGAAGGTACCGTTAAAATCGCGCTTATCGATAAATATTTTCCAAACAAAGATATCTTTCTCTTTGAGAATAATTTTTCCCACAATGACTTCCTCCCACCACCACACTCCAACAGCATGTATAGGTAGCGCTCTGTCATTGGCTAAAGGTTTACCACCACCCACTGCACAAAGGAGCAGAGGGAGGTACACGCTCGTACGTGTATAAAGAACCATAGGGCATAGCGGACGGAATAATATAGTAGAAGCGCGGCAGCTGAAAACACCACATCTCTACCGTCAAGCAGTATTTTCTTAAAAAGAAAGTACGAACCGCACTATCTAAAAAACACATCATCAGCAGCATCTCGGGCGTTGCCGACAGTATTTTTTATTAAAAGTGGGCGTAAAGAGTGTTAAAATGAATCAAGAGAATATTCCGCATACACTGCTATTCAACAGGAGCTACGCTCTCAATAAATCGCACTCAAAGTTTGTCTATCTTGGCTTACAATACTTCGGCAAGCAGTTTCGCCCTGTTATTCAATTTGGCGGCGACGTTTCATCTCACAAATACGTCACTATGGACAAACCTAGCTGGGAAAAATTCACGGAAAATGTTGTCACCATTCAAGAATATCTGATCAACGAGAATCGAACACCTAGAAAAATCATCCTACCCGCTCACATTTCATTGATGGCCTGCTACAGCTGAAAAGCCGTATCCCTCAACCACAGTCGGGAAATTACACCACCTGACTTCTCGAGCTGCTATGAACACGAGGCGCAGGACTGGGATACTGTCGATGGACGCAGTCCCTGTGTCACTCACGGCATAATCCACGACGACGATGATACCATCAGCACCACCACCACCACCACCGCCGCCATCACCGCCACCGACGACGACGAACCGCCCAAAAAGAAGAGAAAGATCGACATTTTACCAAGTATTGTGATGCAGTTAAAGACATTTGCGCACTTGAAAGAATTACGCGAGTGTATAAATTTTAGATTCAAACAACTAGAAAATATCGCGGTATTTGTTAATTCGGTGGTAGAGATAATTATTAATAATATTAAAATACACATTCGTGAAAAAAACGACGAGAATATAATACACTCATTTTTTGACGGTATAACTTTTCTAAAAATATTCGACGAACTAAAAGAAAATTTAAAATCTAATGTGAACAAACGCTTAAGTTATTCAAACTTTAGAGAAACCGACGTAGATAGATTGTTTTTAGAACTACGCACTCTGTATTTACACATTCTGGAAAAAGAAGTACACGAAAGCATCCAATAAATACACATTATTGTCACATTTGCTTTTTCACTTGTACGAACCTTTCCTCACTTGCGTCATCATCATCATGCCCATCACCCACTGCATAAATATAAGTAAAGCGCAACACTGCGATAAAACCGTAGGACTGCGATCCTCATAGAGACAACATCATGGGTCCACCGTTCAGCAAACCAGCCGGCTAGCCGGAAGACAAACAACCTCTCGTCGATAAAAAAGACCATTCCTCCACGGATAAGATTCTGTCCGTTTTAAATCTTTTTCCACCAACACCCACTCTTTCCCCAAAAAAGAAGGCTACTCCAGATACAGCTAGTCACCACCATCATCATTAAAAACTAATAACAACCAAAGAAAGGAAGGCTCAAAGATACTACACTATGCCAGACAGCCCACTATGCGCTCCGCGCGACATTTACCACCGACCGCGACACTACAACGACAACAAAACTGTAAAATTTCTTAGTGTCTGCGTACACTATTATGTGTTACTTATGTAAATGTGTGTGTATGCATGTATGGTGTATTAATAAAATGGGGTGTATGATTTTTACCAAAACAATTGTTTTCATTTATCGACCTCACATTCATCCAGTAAATTATCCAATCCACTTTGTTTCCTTGAAAAAAATAATAATCGAGTTTCCCTTTTTTCACACACACATGACTAGAAAAATACGATTAAACGCGCTGCTACCTGCAAGCATATCCCTTGCTTTGTATAGCTATAGAGTACTTTTCCTCCATCCACACAAGTGAGCGCTTACTCATCTCTCTCTCACACACCAAAACTCCCCACTCCTGTCTCTTGCCAAGCGGCTGGCAGGCACGCATACACAAACGCGCACAGCAGTACGCTCACACCGCGAGCACACGCGTGCGCGATATAGTGTAGTCCCCACACCTTCGTCCCGCAACAGCCACCACAGTCCCGCGCTCAGTGGGGATGCCAGCTAGCAGCACACGCGTGACGGGTATAGCGTAGCCCGCCCCCTCTCCAGCCAGTGCTGCTCAAGCTGACTACGAAGGAGTGGGAGGCGCCATGACTGGTATAGCGCATCAGCAGGCATCACGTAACGCCTGACCGCTATAGCGCGCCAAGAGGTATCAGGTTACGGCCCCATCAAGTGGGCACTATAACAGTTGCTATACAGTAGCTCATTAACAATAGGCTATTAATCATTGTTTATATAAATAAACACTAATTAACTACTGTTTTGCTACTGTTTTGCTACTGTTTTGCTACTATTTATATAAACAAACACTTAAGATAAGAGATGTTTATATAAACACTTGAGTCAAGTGCCCACTTGAAGATGACACCGGAAGTGTAACCTGATACCTATCTGTCTCGCTATAGTGGTACACATACTACTCACGATTTCAATCACGAATTCTGTTCAAAATCATTAACGCTTTTTGAAACAAATTTTTTTATTTCAAATAAAAGACAATATTTTGTGATCATAACTAAAATTAAAGGAAGCACTACTTCTTAGAACAGTAATTTCACAGAAAATTAATATTGATAAACAATATATTTCTCTATATTATATAGTTGTAAGAATAATAAAAGTTAACCTCCCGCGTTCCCCCGGGGCCCTCCTACACCCCGCATAAGCTCAGTCCTCAAAATAACGTAAAATTCTCTATTTTTTACATTATTTTTAGGATATGATTAGCCCCCCCCCCTTGCAAACGCCCTCTCCCCGCAGCCTCCCTAAAGCCTCCCCCCCGCGCCTCCCAGCCCCCGACACATTATTGCAAAAATATCGCCCGAAATTACAAAAATACATCGAAGTCCAAATTACACTAACATAAATGATTAAATCTCCCTCTCCAAGTCAGATTTTAATTTGCAAAAATATTACTCACAGGGATTGTAAAAATACATCGAAGCACTGAAATTACAGTAGAGAAATTAGAGAAATAATATCTCCCGCTCAAAGTTAGGTTTTAAGTGTCGCTAAATTTTCACGTAGTTTTCAGTTAAAATTTTTCCATCGGTCTTACAGTTTTATAAATTAAATTAAAATAATTAATATTTATGGCAGTCAGATTGCCCTTGTTTATAATCACCACCGCAGAATCTGAAATAAAAACTTAATTAAAACCTGGAAAAAAAAACTTTATTAGCAAAGGACGTTACTATCTGACTGCCCCTCACCACCAACTTGCCCAATTGCCCGACGTTTCGAGTCCGCTCCGGCTCCTCCTCAGGAACTGAAATGAAACCCGCGATACACCTCCTTATATACTCATACCCAATTATTTCCTCTTACCCCCACCACCATCCACCTTCCCCTCTCCAACTTTCCATTCTCACTTAAATTAATAAAGAACGATAAATGTTATCTAATTTACTTGACTCTACCATTAAATTTACATTATTCCGATTCCTTAGAATGTGAATACTTTCAAGGCTTTCCCTCTTATATTTATTCTTAATCCCTTGTTCTAAAATATCTACACTCCCAAAATCGAAAGAATGCAAACTATTTAAACAATGTTCTTTCAAACCCGATGTAAAATTTGTACTACGTAAACTATATTGATGTTCATATATTCTCTTCTTCAAATATCTACCCGTTTGACCAATATAACATCCATTACAATCCCTACAATTAATTTTATAAACTACTCCCGATTTTAAACCTTTATCATCCTTGTCTTTACAATTACTAAATAACCTTTGTAAATTATTATCATTTCTAAAGAAAACTTGAATATTATGTTTACTAAAAACCCTTCTAATCCTTCTAACATACCTCTAACATACGGTAAACTAAAATATTCGTTCTTTCCATTTCTATTCCTTGTTTGATTACCTGCCCGCTTCTTCAAACCACCAATTCGGAATCAAGACAGGTGCGATCAAGGTGTCATTAACAGAGCGATTGAATTGTCACATAAAGATTTTAGGAAAAAGAATTTAAATTAGTTAGAGAAACATTTATTAAGAATAGTTATCCGGTAAAATTTATTGATAAAATGATTGATGAGAGAGTGTGGGAAATTTATAATGGCGGATTGAAGAAGCGGACAGATAATCAAACAAGGAATAGAAATGGAAAGAACGCATATTTTAGTTTACCATATGTTAGAGATTTGTCGGAAAGGATTAGAAGGGTTTTTAGTAAACATAATATTCAAGTTTTCTTTAGAAATGATAATAATTTAGAAAGGTTATTTAGTAATTGTAAAGACAAGGATGATAAAGGTTTAAAATAGGGAGTAGTTTATAAAATTAATTGTAGGGATTGTAATGGATGTTATATTGATCAAACGGGTAGATATTTGAAGAAGAGAATATATGAACATCAATATAGTTTACGTAGTACAAATTTTACATCGGATTTGAAAGAACATTGTTTAAATAGTTTGCACTCTTACGATTTTGGGAGTGTGGATATTTTAGAAAAAGGGATTAAGAATAAATATAAGAAGGAAAGCCTTGAAAGTATTCACATTCTAAGGAATCGGAATAATGTAAATTTAATGGTAGAGTCAAGTAAATTCGATAACATTTATCATTCTTTATTAATTTAAGTGAGAATATAAAGTTGGAGAGGTGAAGGTGGATGGTGGTGGGGGTAAGAGGAAATAAGTGGGTATAGGTATATAAGGAGGTGTATCGCGGGTTTCATTTCAGTCCCTGAGGAGGAGCCGGAGCTGGCTCGAAACGTTGGGCAATTGGGCAATTTGGTGGTGGGGGCAGTCAGATAGTCCTTTGCTAATAAAGTTTTTCTTTACAGGTTTTAATTAAGTTTTTATTTCAGATTCTGCGGGGGTGATTATAAACAAGGGCAATCTGACTGCCATAAATATTAATTATTTTAATTTAATTTATAAGACTGTAAGACCGATGGAAAAATTCTCATCAGTTGATAGTAAGTTGCAGTCGACATAAGTAATATTTTTAATGATAGCTTGTCCGATATTTAAAAAAAAGTAAAAGGTTTGTGAATAGAATTAAATCTATTAACAGTGCAATTTAATATTGTAAGTACTATTAAATATATTTATAAATATTTTTGGTTATAAAATAATTATATAATCCACCAATGAGTGTTATTGAAGTAGAAAAAAAAAGTAATTTAAATCAATAACAACATTACAACTGAAGGGCATTGTAGTAATCATTTTCATGTTATGAATAGGACATTTTAGGTGGAAACTATGTTTTTTAGTGGAAGATACAGTTTAATGATCATTTTAGGATAAATACGGAACCGTTTTTACTAGAAAAAGCCATGTAATTATGAATTTTTTACTGGTGATCTAAGTATTCGAACAACAGGTATTAAATAAGTATTTTCATCAATGTTAGCATAAATTGAAATTTTTTCAAATTTTAACCAGAAATCCAGGTGAATTGATTTTCTAGGATAAATTTAGAACATTTTTTACTATTTTAAACAAAATCTATGATTTGTTTCATGTTGATCCAGATGATCGAACAATTTTATTTCCTCATTCTTAATGTTTAAATTGCAGATAAGTCTATAAAACAAATCTGTATGATCGTCATACACTCATATCTATAGGATATGAAGAAATTAGAAAAGAATAAACAAAATTCTGAAAATTTCACAAAATTCTTGTATAAGTACTATAGTGAAAAATGTTTTCCTGTTGAGTTATAAGCCATCCAAAATAGGCAAAAAATGCAAAAAAATGCTGAAATCACCAAGATTGACCCTTTGTCACTCAAAAACTATGTGTGATGAAGAGAAAAATACATATGGAGAGACAGTGACAGATGGAGAGACAAAGATAGAGACAGGGCAGTAAAATGAAGAAAGGGCGATATAATTCATGAAAGACAGAGGAAAAAAAAGACAGGCAGAGTTAGTTATACAGATACATAGAAATAAGGACAGAAACAGGGAGATACAGACTGGGACATGCCGATAGAGACAGGAAGAGAAAGATTGAAACAGAAACAGACATAGAGACAGGAACAAAGAGACGAAGCAAGAGCGACAGAGACCGAGAGACAAAGAAAGGTAGAAAGAGAGACAGAGGGGTAGAGGTAAGGGGTCAAAGACAACAACTTAAAAATAGAGTCAGAGACGCAAAAATAAAGTGACATGAATGAAGAGGTAGACTGAGAGCAAATACAAAGTGATGGAGACAAAGAATCAGATACAAAAAGGAGTTGACGGAGACTGGAAGACATTAAAGAAAAGTCAAAGATAGTGATAAGAAGACATAGCAGAGTCAAAAAGTCAGCGATATAGAGACATAGAGATGCAGACAGAGACCGAGAGATAGTGGCAAAAGCTAGCTGAGGTTCGCACAACAATGCTTATTGCAAATTTATTGAGGAAAGACCATGAGGTAAGAAAGAGACAAAACGTAAGAGCCAGAGGGACATCAATAGGAAGGTCAAAACGAAAGGACATAGACGGAAACACAGAAACAGAAAGGAGGAGAAAGAAACAGATGGAGAGTCAGTGACAGATGAAGAGTTAGAGCCAGATGCAGAGACGGATGGATAGAGATAGTAGCAGGGCAGTCAAATTGAGAAAAGACGATATAATTAATGAAAGACAGAGGAATAGGGACAGACAACGTTAGTTTGACAGAGGCATAGAGATTAGAATAGCAATAGACACATAGAGAGAGGGACAGATAGATAGAGACAGGGACAGGCATAGAGACGAATGGAGAGCGACAGAGATCGAGAGACAAAGAAAGTTAGAAGGAGAGATAGAGACGAGGAGGTAAGGAATCAGAGACAGCGACTTGAAGACAGCGTCAGAGACACCGAAATAAAGTGACGTGTACGAAAATGTAGACGCTGGAAGCAGATACAAAGAGACAGACATAGAGAGAGAGACATACTAATTGTTATCGACAAAGAGGTAGAGAAGGAGGCAGTGAGATACAGGCAGAGAAGAAGAGAGTGAAAGACAGAGGGATAGAGACAGACGACAGAGAGTTAAGGGCAGAGACAGGGAGATAACAACATAAACAGAGAGATAGAGGCAGCAAAAGTCAGATGAATACAGAAATAGAGAAATAGAGGCAGAAAGATAGAACTAGACTGATAGAAATCAAAGACAGAGAAAGGTAGATAGAGAGGCAGACATAAAGAAAGAGACAAGCAGTATAAAAGTGAGATTTTAACTACGTAGGCAACAACTAATTTCTCCCGTTATATTCGGTGGATAAATAATAAAAATGGTTTACTATAAAAAGCAAATATAATCCAGACTAAAAGTAGTACGCAGAATTAAATATGATATAAATAAGTCATAAGGCGGATGGCATATTACGACATACAGAGTGCCAAGCACTGTACATTAAAGTTTAATAATACGCACACGAGCAGTGCATCTCGAGGCAAACACTTATATAAATGAAATACTGTAATAAGAGTAATACTTTAATAATTTCATACTTTAATAATTACGCTCGGCAGCTTACAAAGTCGGAGCGGAGCGAGTTCCGATGGCAGACGTCATCTCGATTTGAACACACAACACAAACATACACATGCAGAGATGAAATAATCAAAAATCAATAATTAAATATACTTTTATTTTTTAACGGGGTGGCATAGTCCTACCATTACCGACCGAGCATTTGACACAGTTTCAAGCTTATTAAAAAAAAATACGTAATGTCACAAAAAATCAAGAGAACACTTCGCTGCGGTTTTGAACGTTCTATCACCCAGTAAAAGTTTGGAGTCGAAATATCAAGTCGTTTTTGCAAAAACTTTGAACGAAACCGACTTTTGTTTTGTTCAAAGTTTTTGCAAAAACCACTTAATATTTCGACTTCAAACTTTTAGTGGGTGATAGAACGTTCAAAACCACAGCGAAGTGTTCTCTTGATTTTTTGTGATTTTACATATTTTATTTTTAATAAGCTTGAAACTGTGCAAATTGCTCAGTCGGTAATGATACGGCTATGGCACCCCCTTAATAATACTAATAAGTCTTTAATGCCATAGGCATTAATGAAATAAAATTTACAATCTACCTTCCTAGACAATAAAGTATCAAGTAGTTTACAAAATAAATATCAGTTGAATTTCATAAAAGATAATTTTGAATTAATAATTACAGACTATAAATCAAAGAAAATATATTCACTTGCAACGCTGGACAGTGGAGACCTCGTACAGGCATGTTAGATAAGTATAATTATAATGACGCGGCAATTACTCTATTACTATACAAGAATATGTATCCGCAAAATTCACCTTTACAAATATTAGTCGCGGGTCACGCGTTCACAAATTTATGAATTTAAAATACTTCGCGTGATAATATGTACGACAACTTAAGGGTTAATATGAAAATTATAGACGCGCAGGCATGAAGGCATCCTGGCGTGTTTCTACAGCCTCAAAATAGGCAAGATACAGCAATTACAACAAATTCCTAAGCCTTACTGCTTTTTCACTCCGTATGATCGGCTGCATAGGCGAAAATGCACACGAAGTAGATCACGGCAAATAAGAAAACCCGTGAAAAAAAATTACGTTTAGCCAAAGTTTGCGTAAAGTTGTCCATTCTGGAAGTTTTCTCAAATTTGGCATAATTTTGGGGAATGAGAATATCCTAACCTTGTAAAAGTATCATTAAAATGTTTGCACAAAGTTGGGAAAAACTTTGACCAAGCTTAACAAGTATTACCTATTAAATTCGGGCCAATTTGATGCCAACTTTGACAAACTTTATACTGACGAACGCACATATCTTTGCATAGACCAACAAACTTAAGGCAAACTTTGGAGAAACTTTATCCAAACTGTATCCCAATTTGTGACGACGAGGTCCTCACCATGCGTAATATCCTCGAATCTGGACTCTGCTGTGAGGATGGGACAACAGCGAGGAGCGAAGGGGCAGGCACGAAGGAACCTCATCCCGTCCCCAGGAGTCAGCAAAGGATGCTCGCCGTAGCAACATACAACGAGCTAGCCGCAAGTTCCGAAGTAAGAGAGAGTAGAAGAGATTCTGGGTATCGCAACCATCGCAGCCGCCCAGCGCAATACATCGGAAATATTCGTGACATCAATATCTGAAAAAGAAAGATTAAAAATTCACAAAGCTTTTGTCCGCGTATTACATTATTCGAAATGTGTTTAGTGTACATGGTTTTTATGGACCAAAAATAATATAAGTATAAGATATAAATGCAGAATAGTGAAGAGGTTATGATGTATGTAAGTTTTTTTTAGTAAGAAGAAACTACTTATCTGAAACTGTGGCCTGCGACTCCGAAAATTAACAGCATTGATATTTTTTATAAAGGAAATTTTTACTTCCACATCAGTTATTGACTGTAGCAGCTATTAAAACACGGGAAATAACAAATAAGTCAACTAACAATTTAGTTAAGCGTATAATGCTGTCACTTGAAACTGCTCAGCAATGCAAGCTTGATTTTGTTACCGTAACAACGACTATTGATTGATATAGTCTTTCTCTACAGCTAGAATACACCTTAAGGCCATGTGATACTCAAGAAAAATTGTGTTGGGTTCAGTCGATAATGTAGGTGGAGCCAACTACTGTATATTAAACAGTAGATGGCGCTGGAGGTATACTTAATCTGTGCGTAGAGCTTTTAGTTTCAAAAACACTCATAGATCGCGTGCACTGAGAACATTTTTTTAATAATAACATGGCCTCGTAACATTCGTAACTATTAACATGCAAATATTTAAATATTTCGATATATACGCATTGTAACAGTTAAGTCACCATGTTCTTTTAAACAATTTCAATGTACTGCTGTAAATATTGATATTGTAATAGTTACAATATGAGATTTGCCATCTGTATTCAAACATAATATCTGTGGTGTCAAGGAAGAAGGGAATAAGTCCAATTTTTATGAAAATTGAGTTAAGGTCATTTTTTACTTTTTTGAGGTTCAATACACTTTTTTATTAAGGTTTTATTAAAAAAAAGTTTTTATTTTTCAGTTGCAATGTAATTTAAGAAGGGAATAAGTCCACTTTTATATAGAAACTGCCTTTAAGCGTTAGTATTTAAATCGCAATATCTCGAAAACTTTCTGAAGTGACTTGTTCCCTTCTTCCTTGGCACCACAGATATGTAACAGTTGCAATATTGTAGTTTCGAATTCAAAAAGAACATGTGCATAACATAAGAAATAATTTTTTTTTTTTATAAAAAATTATGAAAATATTCATATCAAGTTTATACATTTTTTTTTCAAACAACAATTCTTATAAGTAAATTTTGCGAGAATAAGACGTTATACGTTATTTTCATGATAAATCATAAAGAAATTATTAAGGGCTGTAACAATTTCATTTAGTTACGGATCGATCAATGAAAAATACTCATATAAATTACCATGCAAAATTATAAAAACTACCTATGATTGCAAATTAATATGAAATTATCGATTATTGCAGTATTTTACGATAACATGCAATATCGTAAACATAGTATTTCATTATAGATCGATAAATAAAAAATACTTATATAAATACCATGCAACATTATGAAAACGATCTATGATTGAAAATTGATAAAGAACTTATCAATTACTGCAGTATTTTACGATAGCCTGCAATATCATAAAGATAAAATTTCATTATAGATCGATAAATAAAAAAACTTATATAGATACCATGCAACATTATGAAAACGATCTATGATTGCAAATTTATAAAGAAATTATCAATTACTGCAGATTAAATCATAATAAATTATAATAACTATTTTTGATTGTAAAATAAAGAAATTATTGTGTGCTTCAGATTATAAAATATCATGCAACATTAGGAAAACAGTCCTTGGTTGTTAATTGATAAGGATATGATCCATTATTGCTCTTATTTATAACATGCAAAACCATGAAAACAATTTTTCATTGCAGACCGATAATACAATCAATTTACTGCGATATTAAATAAAACCATGCAAAATTATAACTACAAGATTTGATTGCAGATTAAAAAAACATATTTATATATAAATTAACATGCACATTTTGTTATAAAAAATATTTTATTGCTAACCAATAAAGAAGTGATCTATTGCTGCAGATAAAATAATATATAAAATTATGATAATTATTTATTGATAAAGAAATCATCAACCACTATTGTATTGAATAAAATCGTGCAATAATGTAACACATGCAAAACGATCTTTGATTATAAATTGATAAACAAATTATCAATTACTACAGTATTTTACAATAAAATGCAATATCATATGCATAATATTTAATTGTAGATCGATGCAAAATCGATTTCTGCAGTATTATAGTGTATAAGTGATATAGCAGTCAGCCATTAGCTGTCAACAACGACAGTAAAGATTGTCAACTAGGACAGCCTCTGACGCAATGCCTTTACTAGTATTGTTCGCAGCGCAGGGCAACGGTACACATAATATCTCCAGGAGTGTAAAGGTTGTAACATCGCATTTTGATGTTACAATGAAGAAAATGTATATTTAGAGGCGACATATATAATACAGAAATGTCGACTAGAAAACCTACACGTAGAGCTCAGATTTAGAGAAGGCTCTGAGCAGCCTACATCAACCCTCTAAGCGTAACGGCTTACTCTTAACATATTTCCCTAGCAACATTACATTGTTAATAGAGAGCATGCGAGCTCTCTGTAGGTTCCAACGATTATATGGTGATGGTAATAGGAGCTGAGCTGTCCGAGGCGTAGTGACGTTAGCCTCTTTACGGCTCCTCTTGCACCCCCTTGGGCCTTGCAGACCTTTATCTTTCTCATATGCTATATCACACCTGTAATATAAAGAAGAATATTAGTTGGACTAGAATCACTCATTGCATAGCGCATATAAGAATAAGAAGAAACAGTAGTTGAAACGATAGCTGTTACAGTCACAATTGCCCTGTAAACACTCTAAACTGTAAACGTGCTAGCCACGCGTGCAAGACACAACTACATAATCCATTTTGCTTCTTCTGAAAGAAGATTATATGGCTAAAGCCACAATCTTAATAGTATGACAATGAAAGTATAAAGTATCAGCTGAAGAGACAGCGACAGTTATTGTGAAGTTTGATTGTCACAAGGGGTCTAGCCACATGATGTTAAAAGAGATAAGAACTCACGTGCAGAACAGTAACTCAGATAACTTGTCTCCAAATACATGCATCATCCTCGTGGCACCACTGAAAACCAAGGAGCATAAGACAGAGCACTTATACAGTTACATTTTATGCACAGATTAGCATCTGTGTAAGTGTAAGGCGAAATTTATCGATGCTAATAGTCTTTAGATTTAGGTTTTGTAAGCGATTCTGAAACTTTCACAACTAATTTTTTATATTACATAGTTCACAACCATAGTACGCATTTCGGTACTAATGTGAAAAAGTGATTTTATCCTAGTCATATTTAACTCATGCCGTACTGAACCTGTTAGAAAATAAATTTGAAAAATCAATGAACATAAGTAATTGTGTATAATGTATGTGAGTAAAGGCATCCGCTTCACAGCACATACATTACACAATTTGTTTTTCGTAAATATAATATTACTTTTATATGTACATATATAATATTACGTAATTTTGAATCTTTTAGTTCAACGTCAATTTATATTTTATATTTTTTAATTAAATTTTTATAATTAATATGATCTTTGGAATATTTTATTGATTTTTCCGATCTTATTTATAGCTATCGTATTCAATATTTATGACAAATCGAATTCTGTTAAATAATAAGTAAAAATTGACTGTTAAAAATCGTGTTTATAGGTTTAGGTCATCAGGAATTGATTGTATATAAAAATGTTAAATGAGAAAAAGTTTTGTTTTATTATAATCTATAACTTTTACATTTAACATATTTGTGTAAAGTTAAATCTTGTCAAGT
The DNA here is from genome assembly GCA_036365515.1 of Torymus aiolomorphi. NCBI lineage: Eukaryota > Metazoa > Arthropoda > Insecta > Hymenoptera > Torymidae > Torymus > Torymus aiolomorphi. Next base: position 81,989,521 of record CM070876.1, read on the forward strand.
TATAGTCGAAAATCGTCCATTTTATGTATATCTAGGCGTAAAAAATCGTTTTTATGAGTTTAATTCGTCAGGAATTGATCGTAGAAAAAAATATTCAATAACATTTAATATTTTTCTGTAAAGTCAAATCCTGTAAAGTAATAGCAAAAAAACGATTATTTTTGATGTTTTTAGCAGGTTTTTCGCTATTGTATTGCTAAATATTGTTCGGAGAAAAAAAATTTCAATGTAAAAAAGACGTGTTTTAATTAGTTTTAGATTATGTTTTAAATTTTTAGAATTTGAAGTGTTACAATTTTCGCCCTGACGAGTATATAAGGCTCTCCCGACAAGCGGTCGTGCCTAAAAATGTTGCACACCCATATTTCTAGAAAATTATGAGGAAAATAATTGTTTAAACTTTTATAAATTAGTAGTTATCATAAAGTATAATAAAAATTTGTTGATAAGCTTTGATTTCATCTGAAAATCGTTCAATAATAACAACGGGTCACGTTGAAATTTATGTTAAAACTATCAGAAACAACACCTGCAAAATGAACACATGAATAAAATGTAATAAATAATTATTAAAATTGTTATTTATTTATTTCCTGCCTAGTCAAATATTTTCGTACAGTAATAATATTTATAATTCAAACACAATCTAATTTACTTTTTGAGGTTATGAATGCAATTCATAGTTATTATATCGTTTTGGTTAATTTATATCATATAATACAGTTAGATAATTTGCAAACCTGAAGTTTATTAATTCTATTTCACTTCAATTATTATTTTATAATATAATTTATAATTTTATTCTACAAAAATGTAGTCATAGCGCCATCCAGAGTAATTTACGAGAACTACACAACGTAAACAAATATGAGGCGCGAAATGAGATTGCTACGACTAACTTTGTACCATGCACAGCCATTTTACGTTAGTGGTGAGCAGTTTTGCCAACCTCACAACTTATTGTTGAAAGTTTATTTATGGAAAAAAATAAAATGATACTTTTTGTCGATTTTCAAAAAAAGAAGTCTTTCAGGCGCTCGCAAATGCTACGGCGAGCATATGTGTAAAATTTCAGACAGATCCGATAAATATTCGAGCTTATATCCACTTTTTAGATAAAAAATTTCACTAGAAAGTGGATAACTCGATGACAGTTATCATTTCAGTTCTGAAACTTTGACACAATTATCATCAAAGAATTTCCGACCGCCTAAAAGAGCGTTTTTGCCATAAAAATTATTGTTAATTTAATTATTATTTAATATATAGCATGTTACCGACATATCGGTTACGTAAGGATTTTCACTTGAGTATCACATGGCCTTAACCTCTTCATTATTTTGCATTTATACCTTATACTTGTATTATTTTTGGTCCATAAAAACCATGTACACTAAACATGTTTCGAATAATGTAATACGCGGGCAAATGCTTTGTGAATTTTTAATCTTTCTTTTTCAGATATTGATGTTACGGGATGAGGTTCCTTCGTACCTGCCCCTTCGCTCCTCGCTGTTGCTCCATCCACACAGTAGAGCCCAGATTCAAGGATATCGCGCATGGTGGGCACCTCGCTGTCACAAATTGGGATAAAGTTTGGATAAAGTTTCTCCAAAGCTTGCCTTAAGTTTGTTGGAATATGCAAAGATACGTGCGTTCGTAGTATAAAGTTGGCCAAAGTTGGCATCAAGTTGGCCCGAGTTTAATAGGTAATACCTTTGAAATTTGGCCTAAGTGTTGCCCAACTTTGTGCAAACATTTTAATGTTACTTTTATAAGTTTGGGATATTCTAATTTCCCAAACTTGGGCCAAAGGGCGAACTTGCAGGCCGGACAACTTTACGCAAACTTTGGCTAAACGTAATTTTTTTTTACACGGGAAATGAAGACAATTTACTTGAAATTAAACTGTGGAAATAACTAAATCTAACGCGAGTGAAAGGCACTCGCGGGACTAATCTATACATGGATAGATCCCACACAACGCAGGCGATCGGTACTGCTGAGCTTCTTCCACGATGTATCCTCGCCGGTGACCAGGAGAAATGTCGCTAAGCGTCGCGTCATTCTGCGCGCTGATGCCTCGTTCGTTGTTGACGCGGTTTACGCTAATTTGTCCATGAAAATCATCCTAGCTGAAGTACGGCACCCCTGGCCATATTTTTTGTGTCTGGATCTTCTATCTATCTCTCTCTCTCTCTTCTGCTGTACAAGTCGACTTGAATTCCTTAGGTTCTGTCGAAAGTGGAAAATTCCATATAATTTCGACTGAAATAATTTTGATCTAAGGTCGAATCCATCTCAAATCGAACCCCCAGAGTACGCCGACCTCACCGATCATTTTGGAATCAAAGTATTGCTGTTCTTCTCGAAAAATGATTCGACACGTATTTTCTCATTTTTGAATTGCACTAAAATTACATCCGGTTGGCGATATCAAAATTCTTTTTAGAAAATCCTAAACTTAAAATTTTATTTTTTAAGGTCATCTTCGAACAGCTGCCAATTTACGAGGTTCTTGAGTAACTATACGCGATCCTACTCAGATTAGCACCTTCTTTCATGTCCTGCATGACGTTTACATAAAAATGAAAAAATGCATAAATTATGCAGCTTTTACTAAAAAATGCACTTTTTGGAAAAATTCATTTTTCTTAGAAACCCTATTTTTTTTTTTTACTGGTAGTAGGGGATATAAATATCTATCCGACCATGTGTGTCGGATATTCTACTTTTGCCCATAGAAAGAAAAAAAAATAAAATAAAATACAATAGAATTTTCATTTATTACAATGGTGATCAATAATAATCAATATAATCGAACGTTTATACATATGTATGTAATATGTACATGTACCCACACACACACGCATGCACGCACGCGCGCACGCACTCACGCACGCACGCACTCACGCACACACACACACATGCACGCACGCACACACACCCAGACATACCTAAACTCGAAGTAGTCTACTACCTTCGCACTTTTACTACTGCTCTAGACTATTGCTTCTCACTTGCTCTAGCTACCTTACTCTAAGCTAAGTGTACGTGTTTATGTGATTTCATCTTCTTCTGCAGCTGAACTAACAAGGAAACTACCTGAGGTGTCCGCCTCCAATTTTCCTGAATTTTTAATATGGTGTAGACGATTGAAAAATAAGAGACACTTATTTTTTTATCGGCCCAACCCCTTATTAAAGGGGTGAAAACCGCCCTTAAAGTTTACCCCCGAAAACGGATTTTTCTTAATATCTTAAGTTCTAATTAATGTTTTGAAATGAAAAAAATGGAAAATTCTTCTCTTTGAATGACGAAACTAGCAAGTATAGTTTGGTCCCCGGGGGTGGCAACCTTTTCTTTTTATTTCAGAAAAAACTTACATTTAATCTATTTTTGTATATAATATTTGCAATAAAATTAATTGATTACTAGCAACAGATAGCTCGATCGCTAACGCTCGCTCGGTTGTATTTTGATGGTGATCATAGTGCATATATATGAATATTAAATAAGTATATTTTACAGATACAAACTGTAGGATTTGAATTTTCAATTAAATATAATTTGACATTTTAATAGTATGTAAAATTTAGATTATAGAATTCATTAAGGAGTAAATACATTTTCAATCATCATTAAACTAACAATCTATATTTATCTTTATTTTTATATTTTATTTCTTGGTATACTCTGATGGGAACCTTATCCATATAAGTTAGAGAACTTGTCTACAGGATTATCAATGGATGGTATTAACTTCCAAAAGAATATTCTGCCATATAACAATGTTCTTGCTTTGCATGTTTTGGAGCTAATTTCGAAAATTTGTCTAGAAATGGACCGCAAGTAATTAGAATTTATGGGCAAATATATCATAATGTTTATGGTATATTTGCCCTGCTTTGCATCCAAATAAAAATAAAACTCCAAAATATGGATAATTGTACGTTCTTGATCATGAAAAAGCCACAGCTCAACGAAAAAACTAAAAAAGTAATTCTGATCTAAAAGCAGAATTGCTTAGTGAATTAGATAGCTTATTCAGAAATATTAATCCATATGCTAAAGCCTACAAAATGATGTATGAAGTAGAAAGAAAAGAATTAGAACAGTGTGTAAAAATTGGCAGCATGCCAAGAGAAGTTACTATGATTATAAAACGAAATGATAAATTAAATAAAAATAGATATATATATCGGTCTAAGAGTCGTCGCTGGTGGAAAATAACTTGTATTTTTTTCTGTTGTCTACAAAAAGATGGAAGAAATTCTAAACATTCAGTCACCTGTAACATTTGATGAGTCAGTGGCTCACTACAAACTTTATGCACATCAGCCCTACACCACGTCATCGTTTGGAAACAGCGATGAAATTCGCATCGCCATTCAACATCAAGATTTATGTCTTCTACCATCACGAAGTTCACTACATGTATGTGGTAAATTAGTTAAACCGGACGGTACAACACTCGAACGTTCTATGTTAGTCAACAACGCCATCTGTCATATGTTTGAAGAAATCAGATACGAGATAAATGCCATTGAAATTGATAAATGTAAAAATGTAGGGTTAACTACTCTCATGAAAGGTTGGGTTTCTCTCAATCCTAGTCAAAAATTGATCATTGAGAATGCTGGCTGGCTCGATGTAGAAGAATCAGAGAAATTCACCAACGATGATGATTACTTCGACCTTTCTATACCTCTCTGTATGATTCTTGGATTTGCGGAAGATTATAGAAAAATTTTAGTAAATGTTAAGCATGAACTAATATTTACTAGATCGAGAAATGATATCAATGCCATCATACAGACAGCAGGACCAGACAATACTTATGAAGAATTTAAAATTGAGCTCTCGAAGATAGAGTGGTTGATGCCATACATATTTCTCTCCGATAAGCGAAAGATTCCTCTACTCAATTATATCGAGAAAAACAGACCCGTGGTTATGAGCTACCGCAGATGGGAATTCTACGAATATCCCCTCCTTCCATCTTCTCCTAAACACGTTTGGACTGTGAAGACATCCAATCAGTTGGAAAAATCACGCTTCATTATTCTTGCTTTTCAAACGAATAGAAAATCTCGGAGACAGGTAAACGCGAGTCAGTTCGATCATTGCCACGTAAGTAATGTTAAGCTCTTTTTAAATTCACAATGTTACCCGTATGAAAATTTAAATTTAGATATAGATCGTAACCAGTTCGTTGTACTGTGTAATATGTATGCAAATTTTCAGAGTGCTTATTACGAAAAAATCCCGAACCTCTTTTGAATAAAATAGATTTTATAAAATACTTACCTTTGATAGTGATCGATTGTTCCAAACAAAACGAATCTTTGAAAAACGCTCCCGTGGACGTGCGTTTAGAATTTGAATCAAAAAATAATTTTCCAGCTGGAACCTCCGCATATTGTCTTATTCTACATGACCGTATCGTTCAGTATAGTCCTGTCAGTGATGACGTGAAGAAGCTTGTGTGAAAATGAAATACATCGTTGATATGCAGGGCTTCAAACAGCCTGGTAATGATTTCGTTTTGAAAGAACTGTCAATAGTTCCGTTGGATGATGACGACCAACCTCTAGTCTTTTTATTCAAGGAACCTTTTCCTTGGAAACGACTCACCGATAAGTATAAGGGAGAAAATACTTGGCTGAAGAATTTCTATCACGGTATTTCTTGGAAGTCAGGTGACCGTCCCTATACCGACATCGGAAGTGTTCTCCGAGAATGTTTGCATGATGCTAGTCAGGTGCTCGTTATGGGCTCCATTAAGAAAAAATGGCTCGAACGTTTCAAATTCAACGTTCACGATGTAACGGAAATGGGTTTTCCACCGTTGGACAAGATCAAGCCTGTCACAGTTTGTCCGAACCACGAGGGTGCCTACAAAACCAGCTGTGCACTTCATAACGTCAAACTTCTGAAAAAATTCTACGAAACGTGCGAGACGTCTATGGATTGGGAGTAGGTGCTTCATTCGTAAAACACAAGCTCAAGCGCTTATACCCCTCTTCTTGATTCTAAGCAAGAGAAAAAAGAGGATTCAAAATGGAAAGAATATTCTCAAAAGTATTCCACGAATACGAATTCTCTACCCGAACGTGATAAGTATAAAAGACTAAAGTAGTCATTAATTTTAAATATGCGCTAGCTCATCGAGAGTTCGCCATGAGATGAACTCAAAAATGTGGGGAGGCTTCTGGCTCAGTAGGGGGCTTCTGGCTCAGTAGGGTTAACGGGCTTCGTAGAATTCTATGTTTGACTCGAAAATACTATGAGGGTTCTGGCGCAGTTGGGTTAACGGGCTTCGTAGAATTCTGTTTGACTCGAAAATACTATGAGGGTTCTGGCGCACTGCGCTAGAACCATCATAGCTTACCTAGTCATACATGATCATATATTATGATTTTATATGGATATATATAACTTTTTTTAGCCCGGTACACCTGCAAACACACACTAAATCTATGCAGTTTGCTGGAGAAATACACAGATTCTTATAGTCATACAAAAATTCGTTTTGATCCAAAAACTGACCTTGAATATTTGTTTTTTATTTTTCCTGTAGTTTTCCGTTAAAGAACCTATTATTACCTGTATTAAAAAAAAAATTTTAAATCGGTTAATATCTCAAGGAGATATTTGATTTTGAACCGACCGGTTCATTTGGTCCCACTGTGCGTCGTATCGATTACGTATTTTTATCGTGTTGTTCCAACTATAATGGCTCGTGTAATACTCGCAGAAATTCATCTTCGTTCTTTTTTTTAGTAAACAGGCAATCTTTTGTATTAGCTGTAAAAGAAAAAATTGATCAAAAATTATTTTCCATACATCTCAGTAAAAAGTATAAATCAAAGGTATCGATAAATACCTTCCTAACTATCGCATCAAATCCACAGGTTAGTAATGTGTCTGTATTCGGCACCTCCAGCGTGATAACGTGACTTCCTTGGCTGATAGTCAAAAATGTATTTCCAAAAATACTGTAACTCATTGTTTTTTATATTAATAATACTATTCAGCGCTGCATTTGTAAAAATGCTGCAGCCGTTTGACTTCTGTTTAGCCTATAAGATATAATCCATAACATAATATAATTTTTTTTCATCAAACATTCCAGCGCTAAATTCAAAATGATGCTGCCGTTCATAATAATTATTTTCAGCACATGCAATTTTTGAAATGTTCATACTATTTGTTATTTTTTTTTTACAAATCGCTATATTCATTCGAATGCTGCAGCCGAATTTTCAATTATTTTTTTCGGTTTCCAGCACAGCATTTACCACAATGATGTTGGCGTTCTATAATTTTTTTTTAATTATGACTTTATCATCATGTTGCTATTAATTTTTTTTTTATTCAGCGTTTTTGAATGCTGCAGCCGAGTTGTCAAATATTCTTTTTAACTTTTCAATCATATTTATCAAAATTTTGTAATTAATTTTGTAATTTTTTTAATTTAGAATTCAAATTTTTTAATTATACAATTTCTTTGTACACAATATTTTTAGTGTAAATTTTCTTATTATGCTTTATATTATCACATTCTATTTTTGCATTGTTTAGTAAAAGCACTTTCAAATATTTTCTACTTTTAACTCTTGACAGAACCACGTATAATTGACCATGATTAAAGACTGGTGTTGGAAGGTAGACACCGACTTCATTGTATGATTGTCCTTGTGATTAATTGTCATTGCGAAACCTAACCGTATTGGAAATTGTTTGCGACGCATATTAAATGGAATTTCTTCTTTGGATGGTGATAAACATATTCTTGGAATTAACACTAATTTTCCTATGTTTTTGCCGCTTAAAATTTGTGCTTCAATTGAATAATTTAACAATTTCTTCACTGATAACCTTGTTACATTACAAAGACCTTCATTTAAATTTAAATTTCTTAAAAGGATCACTATTGCATCGACTTTTAATTTCAGCTTATGTGGTGGAAGTCCATTGGGAGTTAATGAATTAAGAAATTCAGTTGGTAAAATAACATCGAGGTTTTGTTCATTATCATCTTCTGCTGTATCTATACTTAAATATTCAATAGTATCCCCTTCCATTCTGTTTAAAATTTCATTATTAATGTTAATAACATCATTATTCTTAGGTGCCAGAATAATTTTATCGTTTAAATTTTTATCGTTAATTTTTATTTCATTTCCATAAATTTCTGTAATAATATCTTCTTCTTTGGTCATTATTTCATCAGGGATGTGAATTAACTCATTTTCTTCTTCATATGAATTTGAACGTTTTCCTTCGCCTATATTTAACAGCCATTCTTTAAAATTATTATCATCATCAGATATTCGGAGATTTTCATTTAGTATCATGCGTATAAAATTTGGCCATAAATAACTGGACCTGACTGAATTCTCAATAACGTCAATACGACTACCATGCCGAAGAACTGGTAATATTTGCCTAAAATCTCCTGTAACAAGTACAGTTTTACCACCAAAAGTTTCTTTGATATTGCATATATCTTCAAGAAGGCGGTCAACGGCTTCAAAAGCAAATTTAGATGTCATGGATATTTCATCCCATATTATAATTTGTACTTCTTTAAATTTTTTACCATCATTTGAATTATGTTTCACATTACATGTGGTACTCTCGGTTATATTCAAAGGTAATTTAAATGTGGTATGTACTGTTTTTCCATTTTTCAATAAATTCGCTGCAATACCCGTCCAATCCACACATAAAAATGGTATATTATAAAATTTCAAGTAATCTATTAGAATATTAAGTAAATAACTTTTTCCACTGCCTCCTGGTCCATCAATGAAAATACAATTTTTCTGCTTTTGTTTCAAACTTTCTAAAACAGCATTGAATATATTTTTTTGATTGGTTTTGAGTGTATTTATTTTAAGATGTACTTCATTCAGTATATTGCATTTTTCATAAAATGTCTCATCATTATATTCTTTTATATACGTAGAAATATCTGGTAATTTAAAATCAGTTAAAGAATATCCATTTATTTGTAAATTTTTATGAATTACATTCAATGCAATATTTTCACCAATATTTTTTTCATATTTGGGATTATAGAAGAAAACTTTGTATTTTTCATATAATTCTCCTGCATTAATAGGATTATGATAAATACAAATAAATGAAAATAATTCACAAAGTGCCGTAGAAAACTATACTTGTGTCACTTCTTTTAAACCCTTCATCCTCATTCACTAAATGTTTTGCAACAGCAGCTTCATAAAATGTGAGATGTATTACACAATTAATGGTACGTAAATTTTCGAATGAAGTAGCTCCTTTAACGTGTAAAAGCAATAATCTAATGAAATACCTTTGTCGATCTTTTGGATTAACTAAATACATTCTACTTAATATAGGTTTTTTAGTTTTTTCCTTCTATTCCATGTCTTAAGGTTTTCATCAAATGTATAATGTATTGGAATTTCGGAATATAAATAATTACGTCCTTCTGAATCAATTTGATTTAATTTAAAATATGCCGTTAAAGTAGTTTCAACATTTTTATTTAGTATTTCGTTTTCTTGACCTTCTTTAAAATATACTTCTTGTGCATTTTCATTGTGTACAGCTAAACGTTTTATAGTATGTGATGTTTCATGTAATATATATTCCAACAGTCTATGCATAGCTTCTGGTGGGCCTAAATATCTTGTATTAATATATTGTTTAATCTCATCATAATCATATTCGTCATTTTGATTATTATCTTTTCCATTACTACTGTTATTATAATCTTTTAAATTTAAATCAATATTGCTTATTTCAATAAATGCACAATCGTGACCTTTATAAGAATATTTAAACAAATATTTAATACATTGTACAGTTGAATATACTTCTACGTTAATGTGAGAGTTGAATTTTAACACCAAATACGGGTTGTACGGAACTACAAATCGATTATGAGCAACTTCATTAGAATGTTTACCCTTATAATTTTTTTTCCATAATTTCTTTGCACATATAATGGATATCCTGATGAATTAAGAGATGTTTTGTTATTAAAATTTTTTGGAAAATTTTTAGTACATTTTTGTGTATTTTTATTCATACAAGGAGAACCCATATTTCGTTCTCCACAAAGTCCATAAATCATAAATTGTTTTACGTCATATAAATGTGGATAAATGTCTTCATTTGGAATTTCCGCACTTATGAGCTCATCAACTTTTTCTGAAGTATTAATTTTATCATTTTCATCTAAAAATAATAACAAATGCATGTGAGGTAATCCTCGATTTTGAAATTCAATTATGTAAGTATAAGCAATACATTTTCCTAAAACACCTCGTTTATTTACTAATTTTTTAAATTGTTGTACTTCTTAATGAAATACTTTGAGAACAATATCAGGTCGATCGATTGTTGTTTTATAACGTTCTAAATTTTCTGATATCTCTTTCCAATTTGGATTACGTCATTGTTATAAATAAATCAGGCTTTCCGTAACGATTTACAATGGACATTGAATCCATATAATTTTGTTTTAAAAATCTTTGGCTACCTGTAAAATTTGTCGGTAAAATTAACAACTTTCCAATTTTCATATTTTCAGACTCTTTTTTTTATCTAAATAATCCATTACCCCTTTGTAACAATCACTTCTTAAAATAGTTTGATTTTTTCTTATAAAATATAATCTTGAGCTTTCAACTTTAACAAATGCATCAATTATTGCCTGCTGAGATATTTTTCCTAAATTAAGATAGGGATTAAATCCATTTCTTACAGACAATCTATAATTATAAAATTGTAAATTTGGTATATTTCTACTACCATTTTTACATTTCATATTAGGCATCCATCCGTAACGTTCATTTGGATAAATGAGTGGATATGTCATGGAATCTGTGTGTTCACTTAATTGAGCAATACTCATTGGTTTTTCATGTTTTGAATATACAACAATATCTCTTTCTATAGGAGGTTGACCATCTTTTCCAACAAATATCATAGCAACTTCATTACAAGAAGCTTCATTATATCTATTTTTATTTAATTTATCATTTCGTTTTATAATCATAGTAACTTCCCTTGGCATGCTGCCAATTTTTACACACTGTTCTAAGTCTTTTCTTTTTACTTCATACATCATTTTGTAGGCTTTAGCATATGGATTAATATTTCTGAATAAGCTATCTAATTCACTAAGCAATTCTGCTTTTATATCAGAATTACTTTTATGGTTTTTTCGTTGAGCTGTTGCTTTTTCATTATCAAGAACGTACAACTGTCCATATTTTCGAGCTTCATTTATATTTGGATTTAAAGCATAAACATTATGATATATTTGCCCACAAATTCTAATTACTTGCAGTCCATACTAGACGAACTTTCAAAATTAGCTTCAAAACTTGCAAAAGCTTTATGCAGTAAAACTTTTGCAAGTTTCACGTGTGTGTGTGTGTGTGTGTGTGTGTGTGGGTGTGTGTGTGTGTGTGTGTGTGTGTGTGTGTGTGTGTGTGTGTGTGTGTGTGTGTGTGTGTGTGTGTGTGTGTGTGTGTGTGTGTGTGTGTGTGTGTGTGTGTGTGTGTGTGTGTGTGTGTGTGTGTGTGTGTGTGTGTGTGTGTGTGTGTGTGTGTGTGTGTGTGTGTGTGTGTGTGTGTGTGTGTGTGTGTGTGTGTGTGTGTGTGTGTGTGTACCGGCTATAACTTTTGAACCAATCGATCGATTTTCGTGAGACAAAGCTTATTCTCTTCGTTTTCATATAGAATAGAGATGCCATAACCTATTTTTTGATTTTGTGCATTTTTTTTTGTTTTAATATAAAAAATGATTTTGAAATTTTCGTTTTTCTTATATTTTAATATGTTACAGTATTTATAACTTAATATCATTAGCTTTTTTTTGAAAGGTCGTTAAATTACCTACATTTTCTTTTTTGAAAAGTTAAATTATCTTTAGTCTGTCATTTGTTTTTAAGGAAAACGTTTTCTTATTTCAGAAATTAATTTCTCAATAATAAGTGTATATTTATGTAAATAAATTTATATAAATGTAAATAAGTGTATATAAATGTTGTAATTGGAACATGCATTTATATTTATTTACATTTATATACATTTTTTTACATATATTTACACTTATTTACATTTATATATTTTTTTATTTGTACCCGTTAGACAACCCAATTTTTGTAATGTATATATATTTTTTGACATTCATATACATTTATATACACTTCCATAAAACTTAAAAAAAAGTGTTATAAACCGAAAATTAAAGAAAAAATATATAAATGTATATAAATGTATATATCTGTAAATTAATATAAATAAGTATATTTACAAAAATAAAAATTTTCGATAATACTATTCAAAATGTAAGAAAAAATATATAAATGTAAATAAGTGTACATTTTTATAAATAAACGAATATTAATGTATATAAACGTATACAAGGTGACAATCTTTGGACGCACCAGCAAGAAAATGTTACAGCAAAATATTCGATCCATGAATCAATTCCGGATAAAGTGCTTTTGAAGTATTTTCGTCTCCTCTATCGATTGGTACTATTTATTTTGCGGTAGAGCTGGTATTAAAAAAGTTAGAAATTCATTTACAGGGAAAAATTTTTTTTTTCCTTTTATTTATGCATTTTCTGAAAGAGCATAAAAAAATAACTTGTAATGGATGTGTTTCGCAATAAAATTGTAAATGCGTTTATTGCAAATAAATTAACAAAATGATAATACCAGTGATGATGTTTGTAAGTTATTGTAGATATAGCCTTACCCCCGCATAATTTATGAATGAAATGGTGTAGCTAACTTCTCGGCGTGTGGAAACTGAAACGAGAGGTTAGTTATACTCGACTTATTTACATAGCAACGAACGTTACCGTAACTTCTCATAGATGTCACGACTATGAGCGCATGGCGATATTGTACAACATTCTTCAAATACAACATTCGCGTTATTGAGCCGAGAGCGAAAGTGTTCGGCCAGGTTATGGTGAAAAATCGTATACGCACCACGGGAGGAAATAAAGAATGCCTCAGATCGCATGTTTGTCATTTAGAATTTAAATACGATCTACTACAATTTTTACTTTTACTCCCTAGGTGCGTAATATACCATTATTCAATTTATGTATAAAACTTCCTTTTATTGTTTTTAAATAAATCGTTGTTCTTATTTAAATTATTTTTAATTACTGCCAAGAAAATAAGAAACGGGCAGTTATATCTGTTGCCGTTACTAGAATTAAATAAACAAGGTTTGATCAATAGAAATGAGACCCTTTATGTATTTTTCTCTTTATTCCACTACTTAAGGAGTTTCCTGCGCAACTTCTTAGTCAAACCAGTGTTAAATGAATAAAATTAAAAAAAAAATCATAGTTGTAATGTGATATATGGGAGAGTGGGGCTAATTCGAACACCTTTTTTTCAAAATAGTTATCTTTTTTAGTCCGAAAATAATTGACTCTACTGAGTTACTGACACTAAGTTTATTTTTTGTGTTATAACCCTGCAAAAACTATCTTATTAAAATAGATTCGATCCGATGAAAAAATCCAACATGAATTAATCGGAAATCTGAATACGAAAATATCAGATTTAAAACTATTAAAATTGATTCATTTAAATCAGTTTTTATCAGAATTAATTGATATTTTTCTCACCTTATTAAATCCGATTTGATTCATATTAAAGTTTGAATTTAAAACTTAAATATAAATTAAATCGGATTTAATAAGGTGAGAAAAATATCAATTAATTCTGATAAAAACTGATTTATATGAATCAATTTAAATAGTTTTAAATCTGGTATTTTCGTATTAAAATTTCGGATTAATTTATGTTCGATTTTTTAATCGGATCGTATCTATTTTAATAAGATTGTTTTTGCAAGGAACTGACTAAAAAGCTTGTTATGGACCCTTTATTATTTGTCAATCATTGAACTGTACTCAATTGAAGAAAAAGTCGTTTTTTACGATATAGCCTAAACTGCGGGGAAAATTCGTGCAACTAGTGGGGCTCATTCGTACACTTTTTTCCAGAGCAGTTATCTTTTTCGGTACTAAAATAATTAAGTCTACTGAGGTACTAATACTAAGTTTAGTGTTATAACTAACTCAGAAACTTGTTATGGACCCTTTATTTTTTGTCAATCATTGATCTGTACTTAATTGAAAAAAAAAATCGTTTTGTACAAAATTGCCCCAACCCCGAGGCTAGTTCGCGGCTATTCCGTACGAGCATTTTAAAATCTTCTAAATCACCATACTAAATATACGTACGAATTACGTTTTCCTCTATGAGAAAGCGCGCATAGGCTCGATTTTCACTTCAAAAATAAGCATACGAGTATTAAAATGTATAATAAAGTAAAATTGTTTTAATTTTACACTACGAAAAAGCTCATTAAGAGCACAGATTTTTATTTACAAGACATATATGTTCGAGAGGCTCTTCAATATCAGTTTAGGTAGGCAGTTGCTGTTAACACCGGTAATGTTACTCTTAAGATTACCAGTGCAAATACAAGTTCGTTGTCTCATAAATCAGTCTTTGAGAAAAATAAAAATCCTTTCATCTTGCACATTTACGTTTACATATTCGTTTACCATTGATGTTTGTGATTAAGATATTGTCGCTCGGTCCCCACGGGAGAAGAAGTTCGTCATATGCTATCTTTGGCCGATTGCGCTTACCTGTCAGATTAACGTAACGCGTGCCTGAGTTTACAACAGAAGAAGGGTCGGAGCGCTGACGCGGTCAACTCGCACTCGGAGGCATGCGTATAGCTTCTCTCCCCCAAATTTTTCTATATCTACTGAATCTATATTTAGCTTGGACAAGTACAAGTGACTAAAAGAATTATAACTAAGTACGCACTACTTTCGAAACATCATAAATATTATTCAATAGAACAATTCACTTTGAACCAGGTGCATTTAATTAGTATATTTTTTGCCTAGTGGGCCGAAAGTACCACTTTCACTCTAGGCGCCCGATCGTAAATGTTGTATTTTCGGCCTCGCTAGGCAAAAATAGTACATGATGCAACAAGAATGCAAAATGTATCATTCCAGGCGACTACTAGCTTTGGAGCCGAGCGCAGCGAGGCCTCCAAAGGTCGAACTCAATGATACATTTTGAGAATGATACATTTTGCGTTCGTGGTATCATATACTATGTTTTTGTGTAAAGACCGCAAAATGACTTTTCGGGGCCCGTATAGAGGTCGAGAAATACTAAATGTATTTTGTGGCCTATAGGCCTTACACTTTGCGGCCAGAGGACAGAAAAATCGTGTACGCACCATAGGAGTAATTAAAGAATGACTCAGATCGCATGTTTGTCACCCTCGCCTGTGTAATATACTATTATTATTGTTATTTAACAGTTTATGAGCAATTACGGCATTTTGTTTTCTTTTTGTTTTATCAAAATAGCTCGGTTCTGGTAGGTTTTAGCAAAAAAGTGCAAGAGAAATTTTGTTTATTATTAAATTTACTACAGAAGTAGACATTAATGGAGTCTCTAAAATTAATAGTAAATTTTGAAATAACCGTCAAAGTTGAGAAATGTCATTTTTGGCGGCTATCGAGATGATCTATGAAAACATAATGTCTATTTATTGCTGAATCGATCAGCTAGAGTCTCATTATCGTAGGACAATTATATAAAAAGTTTAAGAGGTGTCGGGCCTTTTGAAAAGGTTCGTACGAGAATACAAGTAGTTGTTAAGTCCATCTGGCAGTTCCATTACAATGTCTGCGTAGAAGTCAAATGGCTTCATTACTTTTATTCGATTTCTGTTTGGCCCAGGTCTTCAGGATAATCCCTTTAAAGTTCAAGTGGGCCGAAACAGGTGAAACAGCTTACGCCGCCAATAAACTTTAATTGACATGCCTTACGAGAGCTGGATGGCGGGGATCGGAATGTTCTATGAAAACACAATTTCATTATTAATTACAGAATCGATCTGCGTGAGTTATATGAGTCACGACATAGGTACTTAGACGCATCGGCCAGCCTCCTTATCGCTCCGAATGGAATCTGCATGGACAAAGAGAAGACAGAAGACAATGAAGATGCAATATATACTTTTCATATATACTTTATACATATACTCTCTTTATACTCTCTTACTGCACTTCGCATCGACGATCGCCATTCTCTGTCAGGCATCCAACCTGTAACGACGTTTTAATAAATCATTATTCTAATCAACACCCTTTGTTCGATTACTTACTTACATTGGCAAGTGTTATCTGTGTGTGTGTTCCCTTTCCTTGGTGATCCACCGGGGCCTGCCACATAACTGGCACTGCGGAGACAGGACCGTGAAGCTGCAAAACTCAGATTCTCCCTCAACCTGGTGACGGAAATCTTCAGCGAGGAAGCAGTTGGCGTTTTAATGTCCATCATCACGGAACCTACTACGTCAAGATTGGCGTCCACCTGCAAGCAGAGATTCACCCAAAATCATTAAAGACAAACTAGTAAGTCTTTGAAATTTCCTATATCCTACCCAACCCTATCCTTTTAAGTGCAATTGATTTTCCGTGAAGCGTAATCAAAGATAAAGCAAAATGGCAAATAACGGAGATAATCAGGAAAATCTTACGTTAGAACAATTTAAATTACAACTTACGATATGGCGGGATGCGATCCCCATATAAGAAGGAGGTACAAGACTCCTTTCGCACTTTATAGAAACGTGCGACAAATTCGTCGAAAATGTGGCGACTGCAGATAATGCAATAAACGAGGTATTATTCGCATTAATCAAATCAAAGATTCACGGTGAAGCACTAGACCTAATAGTGGCAAATAAGCCGGCCACATATGCCGCATGTAAAACGCTCTTAGTTAATAGATTCAGTGACCCAAGTTCGGAGGAGTTACTATTTAACAGACTAAGTGTATGTTATCAATTGACAAATCAGTCTTACGAAAAATACGCGGATGAAATCAAAAGCAGGCTAAATAAATTGAAGGAACACATACAGTTAAATAATCGAGACGCTAATTTTATAAGTATTAAAAATACATTTTATGAAAACGTAGCCAAAAGTACTTTTATAAATGGTATTAAAGAGCCTTACCATTCTTACTTGCTACATTTTGATTTAGACGACGTTGAGGCATGTATAATAAAATGCCGTAAATACGACAACCATGAAACAAAGTGCTTTCCTCAATTTCGCGCGACAATGTGATAACAAACCTAAGCCCAACGTTTTCGGTACAATCAATACTAAAAGTACAAACCCATTTGCGACTAATAGTAATCCAAAAATTATTCACCCTTCAAATAATTTACCAAGTACTTCAAGAAATGTAAATCCATTTTATTTGCAACCGACAGCCGCATTTGCACAAACACAACCTGGATTTATCCCCACAAATTATCGTAATAACAATTTTGGTCAAAATAATAATAATCTGCCAAGACAACAAAATTACCAACCAACACCAATGTCAGTCAGTACAAGAAATACTAACAAACAAGGCGTTAATCCAACAAATAGATCAAATAATTCACCAACACAAAATAACTTTACACCAAGAACGAACTTCTTTAAGAGCACATGACCAGCAAACTTTATCGCTGAAGAGTTGCATCATCAATAAGAACAAGGAGAAGAGGAAGCAATCAATTATCAAGATGACTCACCTGTACCAGACCATGAAGAATTTAATCAAGAAAACGACGAGAGTGATAACTGCCAAAATTTTCAACAAGCTCTTGAATACAACAGAAAGAACGTGATAAATTTAAATTGGATTAGCAATTCGCCCGAATTACCACACTTAATAACGACAAATCCACCTCTTAAAATTCTCATCGATTCTGGAGCCTCATCATCCATTATCAATCCAGAAATTGCATATAAACTATTTTCAAAATTCATATTTCCTTACGAATTCGAAATTAAATCGGTGTACAAAACGACGAAAGGTACACATGCGCTTACCTTTCCTATATTACGTGAATACGGTGACGACACACCTATAACTTTCTTAATAGCAACATGGCACTGTATGTACGATTGTTTAATCGGACATGAGTATTTGCAGAATTTGAAAGCGAATATTAATTACAAAACTCAAATTTTTAGCACATCTAAATTTGAAATAAATTACTTTAAATATATACCGGACGATCATAAAAATGTTAAAGTGAATCATCATCAAGGAGTAGAATTACCGATAAGAACTGATCACGTGAACGAAGAAGAAAGATATAAAATTACATCACTATGCCAGAAGTACAAAGACTGTTTCTACAATGAAAATAAAAAATTATCAGCGACTTCTACAGCATCTAAAAGAAGAAATTCAAACTCAAATCAGAAAACTGTTAGATGAAGAAATTATTCAACCAAGCAACTCGCTCTACTCATCCCCCGTATGGATGGCTCCGAAGAAAGAAGATGCAAGTGGAAGAAAAAAATGGAGAATGGTAATACATTATCGTAAATTAAATGACAACACCATCGAAGACAAATATCCATTACTTAGAATGGACGACATTCTAGAAAATCTGGGCAAATGTTCTTACTTTAGTACATTAGATTTAGCACAAGGTTTCCACCAAATACCCGTAAACAAAGATTCAATTGAGAAGACAGCGTTTACCGTAGAAAACGGACACTATGAATATGTCAGAATGCCTTTTGGTTTGAAAAACGCTCCGGCTACTTTTCAACGTCTGATGGATAGAATTTTAATGAAATATCTACATAAATTCTGCTTCGTTTACATGGACGATATAGTAATATTTTCGAAATCACTCCAAGAACATTTACAACATCTGAAGCTAATATTTGAAGAACTAGAGCAATACGGTTTAAAAATTCAATTAGATAAGAGTGAATTTCTAAGGAAAGAAGTTCCATTTTTAGGCCATATAATAACAGCAGACGGAATTAAATCAAATCCCGATAAAATCAAAGCAATTCTAAAATATCCGATATCTAAAACCCAAAAAGAAGTTAGAATATTTTTAGGACTAACCGGCTTTTACAGAAAGTTCATAAAAAATTACGCAAAAATAGCGAAACCAATGACAAAAGCACTCAAGAAAAAAGAAAAAATAGATCCAGAAGATAAAGACTATAAAGAAGCGTTCGAGAAACTCAAAGAATTGATCACTAACGCACCAGTGCTCGTCTACCCAGACTTCACCAAACCATTTACTATCACAACCGACGACTCAAACTTAGCAATAGGTGCAGTTTTATCCCAAGAACAACATCTTATCTCGTGTTATTCACGAACATTAAACTCAGCAGAACAAAGCTATCTGGCGATAGAGAAAGAATTACTGGCAATAGTGGAAGCATGTAGACAATTTAGACCGTATATCTATGGTAAGAAATTTACGATTGAAACAGATCATAAGTCATTAACCTGGCTCTATTCTTTAAAAACGCGTAACGCTAGACTGATTAGATGGAGACTAAGATTAGAAGACTATGATTACATACTTAAACACTGAGTCGAATTGAAATTAATGCTAATAAAACAATAGAAGAAGACTCACTCTCAATGGTGCCTCAAACACCTGACGGTGCACCTGTCACACCCGAAGAAATGGACGAAATATTTGACGACGACATGGCAATAGTCCACACAGCTGAAGAAAATCCGACCTTTTCACTGCCTATAACAGACAAAAATGTTCACGCTTTTAATTACAGCATTATCATAAAAGGAGGAAATGATTTCACCTTAAAAGTAAACAAAGATAAACTTAAAGTACAATACATGGTGAAAATTAATAAATCAAATGCAGAAACACATTTACTTAAGTTTTTCAAGGAAAATATTAAACCCGATAAGCAATATGGTATCTACTTTACGACCGAAAAATTGGAAAGAATTACGTATAGAATATTGAAGGATCATTTCAATGAAAAATTAAAACTAATCAAAACAACCACATATACACCTACGATTGATAAAAATAATTTCATAAAAGAACTCGAGACATATCATAATCAAAATCATAACGGTATTCGAGAGACCTTATTACACTTTAAGAGAAAACTCTATACACTTAATATGGATCGGCTTATTCAAAATTTTATAAATCAATGTGAGATATGCCTAGAGCATAAGTATGAGAGAAACCCATATGAAACAGAAACATACGGCCCTATTATAGCTAGAAGACCGCTCGAACATATACACATGGACGTATTTCATTTGAACAAGGATAAATTTTTAACAATTATAGATATTTTTTCCAAATATGCTCAAGCCTATTATCTACCAGATGGAAATGCCAGGACCATGGTAAACAAATTGAGACACTTTGCCTCACACCATAACTTTCCGGATAAAATTACGACAGACAACGGAAGTGAATTCAACTCAACAGTATTTAAGGAGTTTTGCCGGATACATAAGATTCAATATCATCAAACAACGATAAACACACATACATCGAATGGACCCATAGAAAGACTGCATTCAACCCTAAAGGAAAAATTAAGTATTTTATCCAATCAAAATCCAAAAGAAACAGTGAAAAATCTTATGATCACCGCTCTCTTAATATACAATCAGAGTATACACTCTACAACTAATTATACGCCTTTTACACTGTTATATGGACCTTATGACGAACTACAGAAACACATTATCGAGCCCGATGCCGATACCATAGAAAGATATAATGAAATCAGAAAAAATGAAATTTTACCTTTCTATGACACGCTATATAGAAACCAAAAAAAGCAAGAATAGTTACCTAATAGTCCTGAAAAATCGTTAGAAAATAAAGAAATTTACATGAAAACACATCAACAACAACGCAACAAAACCGCACCACGATATCAAAAATTACTTGTAGAGACACAACAAGGCCCCTCGTTAGGTTGCTATATTCATGGTCAAGAACACCGATATAATTTACGAAGTGCCAAAAGAATAAGAAAAACTTCTTCTTTACAGGACAATGAAGACGGCACTAATCTTGATGCTCATACCTCTGCTCGCGGAGAGTAGCGAAGTCAACCAAAATAAGACGCATTACGATTATCAACAAGGAACTGGAAGAATAGTTGGAAGTTACCATTACCTACATTTCAACATCGATGTTACTACGCTTTTGAAAACTTTTAAACATATAACAGCTAGCTATACAATATTATCTAACCAAGGCGAATTAAGAGAATCGAGTTTATTAAAGCAAGCCGAAATTCTATGTAATGAAATACACCAGAATCTACAGATAATAATGCCATCAAACATGAGAACGAAAAGAGGGTTAATAAATGGATTAGGCACAGCAATAAAATACATTTTTGGGAACCCAGATGCAAACGATTTAGAAAAGATAAACAGCTACTTAAATTCGCTACAAAATCAACAACAGGAAAATATATTTACTTTAAATAAGTCAATAAGCATAATAAATACGATAAGTAAACAAATAAATAACAACACAAATATAATTAATAAAAATTTAAAAGACATGTGGAAAACTGTAAATGATCAAACTTTGCAATAAAATCTATTTGAAGCGATCATGACCCTCATAACCCAGCAGCAACATTTTCTCGGATTACTTAATAAAATTAAAAGATCATTTATTTTCAATGAACAAATATTCGTCTTAGAATTGTTAACATATGACCAAATATTGGATATACGTGTACATTTATTGGCAATCTACTCTCAGAAAGACTTAATATTACACTACCATAATTTGCTAGATTTTCGCTTTACTCAGGAATCAATTGCATTCACACAAAATCTTATTGTATACACCATCGAAATCCCGATCCTTAATCCTATCGAATTTTCACTCCATCAAAGACTTGCTATAATCAATTACAACAATCAGACAGAAGTTATCACCACGCCATGGAGTTTGACCGGGTCATCTATAAAACTATTTGCTAATAAGTGCCGACAGATGCATGAAAAGAATTTTTTATGTCAACAAATTATAACGGAAAAAGTCAAACCGATTATCATTTCAATTAGTCCACCTTTAATACTGACACACAGATTATCTGAAAATTTAACGTTAATCTCAAGTAACTATGCTATCAAGATTACACATGATAATGATCAAATGATGTTCCGAGGAACATATAAAATACAAGGAAATGATGTACAAATACAGGGATACCGACTTGACGAAAATCTTGGTAAAATGGAACAATCCAGCCTAATTTCACCTTTGGTTATCAAAGACCACCAGATGAATTTCGTACCTCTAAAAACTTTGACATCACCTACACTAAACATGCCAGTTTCTAATCAAATTAGAACCGAATTCCTCCTGTCTACAAGTTCAATTATATTAGTATTGCTGTTCATAACGATTACATCGATTTACTTAATATACAAAATAAAAGTCAAGAAACAACGGCCGCAACTTACCAAAAAGTCCAAAGATAAGGATATCAAAGACGAGGACGTCATTGAACTTGGCCATGGAGGAGTTATATGAGTCAACGCATAGGTACTTAGACGCATCGGCCAGCCAGCCTCCTTATCGCTCTGAATGGAATCTGCATGGACAAAGAGAAGACAGTACAAAATGAAGATGCAATATATACTTTTCATATATACTTTATACAACTGATAAGAATTTTTCCATCGGTCTTACAGTCTTACAAATTAAATTAAAATAATTAATATTTATGGCAGTCAGATTGCCCTTGTTTATAATCACCCCCGCAGAATCTGAAATAAAAACTTAATTAAAACCTGGAAAAAACTTTGTTAGCAAAGGACGATCTGACGGCCCACCACCACCACATTGTCCGACGTTTCGAGCCTGCTCCGGCTCCTCCTCAGGGACTGAAATAAAACCCGCGATACACCTCCTTATATACCATGCACCCATACCCCCTTCTTTTCTCTTACCCCACCACCCTCCACATTCCCCTCTCCAACTTGCCATTCTCACTTAAATTAATAAAGAATGATAAATGTTATCTAATTTACTTGACTCTATCATTAATTTACATTATTCCGATTTCTTAGAATGTGAATACTTTCAAGGCTTTCCCTCTTATATTTATTCTTAATCCCCTGTTCCAAAATATCCACACTCCCAAAATCGAAAGAATGCAAACTATTTAAACAATGTTCTTTCAAACCCGATGTACAACTTGAGCTGCGTAAACTAAATGATGTTCATATATTCTCTTTTTCAAATATCTACCCGTTTGACCAATATAACAACCATTACAATCCCTACCTCAGCGATGATATTCTTGATCGACACTCTCAGGTCAATCAAACTAACAATATTAATAAGGATTGGTTTAGAAATTTAACTGACAAAGTAATACCAGAAGAAGTGGTAAATATCATGTCAAAGGGTGCTAAATTTGGAATATCATATTCAAGTAAATCTCTTCCGATCAAGAATATCATCGCTGAGGTAGAAAGTAGTATGAGTAGTTTTAATCTGGAGTTTAAAAAAGAATGTAGGAGTTCTTTAGTTAAAGTTGTTGATAATTTTAAAAGAGAACATAGATTTGATAATTATTTGAACAGTAATTTATTCCATGAATTAAAAATAACGAAGAAATTCTTGAGAGAGAATCCGAATATGATCTTCCAAAAAGCAGATAAAGGAAATGTAACTGTAGTTTCAGATAAAAGGGATTATATTAATTAAATTCAACTGATGTTGGAGGATGATACCACTTATGTGAAAATTAGGAATCCACATATCAATAGACTACAAGATAAATTGAAAGAATTATTGATGCATTGGGAAACAAAAGCTTATATTAAAGATAGTATGTTTAAATATTTAAAATGTGAAAATGGCACTGTAGCTAAATGTTATGGGCTTCCTAAGATTCACAAAGAACAGTTGACATATAGAATAATAATATCATCGATAAATTTTCCGACGTATAGACTTGCTAGATTTTTGTCTAATATATTGTTCAAGATAGTGGGTAAAACAAATTCATATATTAAAGATAGTTGGAGTTTTTATGGTATAATGAAAGATATTATTATTCCGAATGATCATAGGATGGGTTCATTGGATGTAGTATCTTTGTTTACAAATATACCTTTAGAGTTGTTGAATGATATTATACAAGATAAATGGTCTGAAATTAAAGTACATACTAGTTTAACAAAAGATGAATTTATAAAGGCACTTAATTTGGTTTTTAAAAACACAATTTTTTCTTTTGATAATAGTCTATATGAACAAAGATATGGTTGTCCAATGGGATCACCTTTGTCACCTGTTATAGCCAATTTAGTAATGGAAAAATTGGAAAGTATTGCTTTGTCTAAGTTGGTTTTTCAGCCAATTATTTTTAAAAGATATGTTGATGACATTTTTGCAGTTGTACCAGAATGTTTTGTGGATGAAATGGTGGATGTGTTTAATTCTATCCATGATAGAATTAAATTCACAAAAGAAGTTGAGAAAGATTATCAATTGAGTTTTTTAGATATTAGAGTCATTAGAGGTAATAATAATAGACTGAAATTAGATTGGTATAGAAAACCTACATGGTCAGGTAGATTTTTAAATTTTGATTCTCACCACCAATTCGTAAACAAGACAGGTGCGATCAAAGGTGTCATTGACAGAGCGATTAAATTGTCACATAAAGATTTTAGGAAAAAGAATTTAAATTTAGTTAGAGAAACATTTATTAAAAATAGTTATCCCGTAAAATTTATTGATAAAATGATTGATGAGAGAGTGTGGGAAATTTATAATGGTGGATTGAAGCAGCGGGTAGATAATCAAACAAGGAATAGAAATGGAAAGAATGCATATTTTAGTTTACCATATGTTAGAGGTTTGTCGGAAAGGATTAGAAGGGTTTTTAGTAAACATAATATTCAAGTTTTCTTTAGAAATGATAATAATTTAGAAAGGTTATTTTAGTAATTGTAAAGACAAGGATGATAAATGTTTGAAATCGGGAGTTGTTTATAAAATTAATTGTAGGGATTGTAATGGTTGTTATATTGGTCAAACGGGTAGATATTTGAAAAAGAGAATATATGAACATCAATATAGTTTACGCAGCTCAAGTTGTACATCGGGTTTGAAAGAACATTGTTTAAATAGTTTGCATTCTTTCGATTTTGGGAGTGTGGATATTTTGGAACAGGGGATTAAGAATAAATATAAGAGGGAAAGCCTTGAAAGTATTCACATTCTAAGAAATCGGAATAATGTAAATTTAATGATAGAGTCAAGTAAATTAGATAACATTTATCATTCTTTATTAATTTAAGTGAGAATGGCAAGTTGGAGAGGGGAATGTGGAGGGTGGTGGGGTAAGAGAAAAGAAGGGGGTATGGGTGCATGGTATATAAGGAGGTGTATCGCGGGTTTTATTTCAGTCCCTGAGGAGGAGCCGGAGCAGGCTCGAAACGTCGGACAATGTGGTGGTGGTGGGCAGTCAGATCGTCCTTTGCTAACAAAGTTTTTTCCAGGTTTTAATTAAGTTTCTATTTCAGATTCTGCGGGGGTGATTATAAACAAGGGCAATCTGACTGCCATAAATATTAATTATTTTAATTTAATTTGTAAGACTGTAAGACCGATGGAAAAATTCTTATCAGTTGATATTAAATTGCAGTCGACATAAGTAATATTGTTAATGATATACTTTATACATATAATCTCTTTATACTCTCTTACTCCACTTCGCATCGACGATCGCCAGTCTCTGTCGGGCATCCAACCTGTAACGACGTTTTAATAAATCATTATTCTAATCAATACCCTTTGTTCGATTACTTACTTACTTTGGCGAGTGTTGCCTGCGTGTGTGTCCTTTCCTTGGTGATCCACCAGGGCCTGCCACATAACTCGTGCGTCTTATTATCGTAGGACAATTGTATAAAAAGTTTAAGAAGTATGAGGACTTTGATCAAGGGCCACACGAGACGAAAGTACCTGTTAAGTCCATCTGGCAGTTCCATTGCAATGTCTGGGTAGAAGTCAAATGGTTTCTTAACTTTTATTCGATTTCTGTTTGTCCCAGATCTTTAGGACAGTCCCTTTAAAAGTTCAAGTCGGCCCAAACAGGAGAAACAGCTTACGCCGCCAATAAACGTTAATTGTTATGCCTTACGTGAGCTGGATGGCGGCGATCGAGATGTTCTATGAAAACACAATTTCTTTATTAATTACAAAATCGATCTGCGTGCGTCTCATGATCGTAGGACAATTGTATAAAAAGTTCAAGAAGTATGAGGACTTTGATCAAGGGCCACACGAGACGAAAGAACCTGCTAAGTCCATCTAGCAGTTTCATCGCAATGTCTGCATCAAAGTCAAATTGTTTCTTTACTGTTATTCGATTTTTCTTTGTCCCAGGTCTTTAGGATAATCCCTTTAAAAGTTTAAGTCGGTCCAAACTGGAGAAACAGCTTACGCCGCCAATAAACTTTAATTGTTATGCCTTACGTAAGCTGGATGGCGGCAATCGAGATGTTCTATGAAAACACAATTTCTTTATTTATTACTGAATCGATCTACCTGAATCGATCTGCCTGGGTCTCATTATTGTAGGACAATTGTATAAAAAGTTCAAGAAGTATCATGATTTTGATAAAGAGCCATACGAGACGCAAGTACCCGTTAAGTCCATCTAACAGTTCCACTGCAATGTTTCCGTAGAAGTCCAATGTCTCTTTTACTTTTATTCGATTTCTGTTTGTCCCAGGTCTTTAGGATAATCTCTTTAAAAGTTCAAGTTGGCTCAGTCGGGAGAAATAGCCGCCCCTGCGTATCACGGTGAAAAGTATATTCTCACTTAACGTGATTAAGGCGATCGTAATGCTCTATGAAAACACAATTTCTTTATTTAATGCTGAATCGATCAGCTAGAGTCTCATTATCGTATGACAATTATATAAAAAATTCAAGAGGTGTCCGCCCTTTTGAAAAGGTTCGTACGAGAATAGAAGTAGCTGTTAAGTCCATCTGGCAGTTCGATTTCTGTTTGTCCCAGGTCTTTAGGATAATCCCTATAAAAGTGCAAGTGGGCCCAAAGAGGTCAAACAGCTTACGCCGCCAATAAACTTTAATTGATATGCCTTACGAGAGCTGCATGGCGGCGGTCGAGATGTTCTATGAAAACACAATTTCATTATTAATTACAGAATCGATCTGCGTGCGTCTTATTATCGTAGGACAATTGTATAAAAAGTTTAAGAAGTATGAGGACTTTGATCAAAGGCCACACGAGATGAAAGTACCTGTTAAGTTCATCTGGCAGTTCCATTGCAATGTCTGGGTGGAAGTCAAATGGTTTCTTTACTTTTATTCGATTTTTGTTTGTCCCAGGTCTTTAGGATAATCCCTTTAAAAGTTCAAGTGTACCCAAACAGGAGAAACACCTTAAGCCGCCAATAAACCTTAATTTTTATGCCTTACGTGAGCTGGATGGCGGCGATCGAGATGTTCTATGAAACCACAATTTTTTTATTTATTACTGAATCGATCTGCCTGGGTCCCATTATCGTAGGAAAATTGTATAAAAAGTTCGAGAAGTATCATGATTTTGATAAAGTGCCATACGAGACGCAATTACCCGTTAAGTCAATCTAGCAGTTCCATTGCAATGTCTCCGTACAATTCAAATGGCTCTTTTACTTTTATTCGATTTCTGTTTGTCCCAAGTCTTTAGGATAATCCCTTTAAAAGGTCAAGTGGGCCCAAACGGGAGAAATAGCTTACGCCGCCAATAAAAGTTAATTGTTATGCCTTACGTGAGCTGGATGGCGGCGATCGGGATGTTCTATGAAAACACAATTTCTTTATTAATTACAGAATTGATCTGCGTGCGTCTCATTATCGTAGGACAATTGTATAAAAAGTTCAAAAAGTATGGGGACTTTGATCAAGGGCCACACAAGAGGCAAGTACCCGTTATGTCCATCTAGCAGTTCCATTGCAATGTTTCCGTAGAAGTCAAATTGTTTCTTTACTTTTATTCCATTTCTCTTTGTCCCAGGCCTTTAGGATAATCCAAAGGGATTATGATATCCAAAGGGGCCCAGATGAACTTTTAAAGAAAAGTTCATCTGGGCCCAAACGGGAGAAACAGCTTACGCCGCCAATAAACGTTAATTGTTATGCCTTACGTGAGCTGGATGGCGGCGATTGAGATGTTCTATGAAAACACAATTTTTTTATTAATTACAGGATTGGTCTGCGTGCGTCTCATTATCGTAGGACAATTGTATAAAAAGTTCAAACAGTATGGGGACTTTGATCAAGGGCCACACGAGACGCAAGTACCTGTTATGTCCATCTAGCAGTTTCATTGCAATGTCTGCGTCGATGTCAAATTGTTTCATTACTTTTTTTCGATTTCTGTCGGTCCCATGTCCTCAGGATAATCCCTGGATAAGTTCTAGTTGGCCCTGTCGTGAGAAATAGCCGCCGCTGCGTATCACGGTGAAAAGTATATTTTCACTTAACGTGATTGTGGCGATCGTGATTCTCTATGAAAACACAATTTCTTTGTTTAATGATGAATTGATCATCGGGTGTCTCATTATCGTAGGACAATTATATAAAAAGTTCAAGAGGTGTCGGTCCTTTTGAAAAGGTTCGTACGAGAATACAAGTGGCTATTAAGTCCACCTGGCAGTTTCATTGAAATGTCTGCGTCGAAGTCAAATTGATTCTTTACTTTTATTCGATTTCTGTCGGTCTCATGTCATCAGCATAATCCCTTGAAAAGTTCAAATTGGCTTAGTCGCGAGAAATGGCCGCCGCTGCATATCACGGTGAAAAGTATATTCTCACTTAACGTGATTGTGGCGATCGTAATGTTCTATGAAATCAGAATTTCTTTATTTAATGATTAATCGATTGGCGATTGTCTCATTATTTAAGGACAATTATATGAAAAGTTCATGAGATGTCGGGCCTTTTGAAAAGGGCCGTACGAGACGCTAGTACCTGTTGAGTCTATCTAGCAGGTCCATTGCAATGTTTTGGTAGAAGTTAGTTTGTTTTTTTATATTTATTTGATTTCTATCAGTCTCATGTGTTTGGAATAATACTCGAAAAGTTCGAGTTGGCCCAGTCGAGAGAAATAGCCGCCGCTGGGTATCACGGTGAAAATTATATTCTTACTAAATTTGATTGCTGCGATCGTAATGCTCTATGGAAACACAATTTCTTTATTTAATGATTAATCGATTGGCGAGAGTCTCATTATCGTAGGACAATTATATAACAAGTTCAAGAGGTGTCGGCCCTTTTGAAAAGTGCCGTACGAGACGCAAGTACCTGTTGAGTCCATCTAGCAAATTCATTGCAACGTTTCCGTAGAAGTCTGTTTTGCTTCCACCTAGAGGAAACTTTGTGATAGTAAATTTTTGAGTCGTTCTAAAAACATGTTTGAATTGTGTTTCGAGGCGTTAGGAATCAAAATACATGGTTTTTGAAAAA
This sequence comes from Torymus aiolomorphi, assembly GCA_036365515.1. Lineage (NCBI taxonomy): Eukaryota > Metazoa > Arthropoda > Insecta > Hymenoptera > Torymidae > Torymus > Torymus aiolomorphi. The sequence continues at coordinate 82,018,962 of CM070876.1, forward strand.
TGTCTGTATGGATGTGTGTGTGTATGTTAGTGTGTGTCTGTGTTACTGTGTGTCTGTGTTAGTTTGTGTATGTGTGTGTGTTTGTGTGTTTGTGTGTGTGTACTCCTGGATCTCAGCCAGGGCTTCGGGCCAAATCCTTTCAACATGGCCGAAGTGGCCCCTCCGCTTTTGTTTCACGGTTTTTAAGTTTTTTGAGTTAGCTGCACTGCGAGCACGGAGCAGCCCTATATTGAAACTACGAAGGCATTCGTTCGATTTTTTCCACGTTCTTTATTCGGCGTAAACAAAACAATAGGTTAAAGTTAACCACATGGTAAATGAGTTTTCGATAAAAAGAAATAAAACACCTGTAATTTGCATAGGTATTTTTCCAATAGAAATGCATTATTTAAGAGTTTACTTAATAAATAAAAATTATTTTATTATTTAATTCAATAAATGAAAATAAATAATAACTTAATTATTTAATAGATGTATTTTTATTGAATATATTATTTAATCTATTAAAATGAAATTTCGTACGTGTAAATCAACATGAACGATCTGAGCACTTACACAGGCCGTCGAAATATAATAGATCGATAAAAATTTTTCAATAAAAATCGGCAGGCGTTGTAAAGAACATAAAAAAAAAATTACTAGAGGATTCAAAAACATTATAAAAATATTATACTACCGGTGTGAAAGACCAAAAATTATTCAGTTCATAAAATTCGGATACTTAAATAGGTAAAAGGAATGAGATACTCGTATAGGAGAGAATCTCCGAGTAACAACTTATAGCTATCTAATAGTAAACACTAAATCTAACTCGAAAGAAGAAAGGAAAGTAAATAACTTAGAAGCCATTTCTTAAGTAGGTAATAAACCTATAACTCCAATTTTTGTTGATTCTTCCCTAGGCTATAATATATGTAATTTATTACGAAGCCATCTCTAACATACCTTCTAGAACATGACTCTTTCAGGTGTAGGTTTGAGATTATTTTATTATGAAATCGATGTCTTTCTTACGCTCGCGCGACAATGCCTTAAGAGAGAAAGCGACCGAATAATGAAAAATCTGAAGCCCAAATACCCGGGGGATATAAGTTCCCAGTAGAAGAGGTAGATGCGCGGTCGGCAGCGGTTGGCGAGTTCCTTGACAAATAAATATTTTCGTAATAACACCTCGGAGGACGCAAGTTTACTGAAGAACACTTGTCATTAAAATAAAATCTTAATCCGAAGTACCCGGCGGACACAAGTTTCCCATAGTAGGTGTAAACGAGCTTGTAAGACAGAAAGCAGCTTGATAATAAAAAAACCGTAAACACATATACCCGGGGAACGCCAGTTCCCAGAAGTAGAGGTAGATGCACGCGTAAGACAGAAAACAAGTTGATAATCCAAAAATCTAAAACTGAATACTCGGGGGGACGCGTTCTTCCCGTAGATGAGGTCGACGCGCGCGTAAGACAGAAAGCAAGTTGATAATAGAAAGAAATCTTAAATTCAATACTCGGGAGACGCGTTATTCCCGTAGATGTGGTAGACGCGCCCGTAAGACAGGATGCCAGTTGATAATAGACAGAATCTAAAACCTAAATACTCATGGAAAGCCAGTACCCTGCATAAGATCTAGATGGGCGCGTAAGACAGAAAGCGAATAGATAAAACACTGAAAAAAGGTTAGCACTCAAAACGTCCCCACACGAGGACAGAGGGCGCCCCCTTAGATTTCGCGTATCTCTTGTTCCCCGCGGCGCGTCTGTTGCGCTAAATTAGGAGCTATTTCGTCCTATTTTGCGGGGCATGAGGCGCATGAGTGCGATACTGCAGCAGACGCCCCGAAAAGGAACGAGAGGGCTCCCTTGTTAGCACAAGAGACGCACCACGCGGGATAAAAGATGGTCGTAATCCTAGAATATCAGACGCCCTATGAAACGGGAATGCTATGTACTACAGAGGGCAGGCGATACGCCAAAGATTTTTCACTGTAGAAAAATCTAAAACCCAAATACCCCGGATACGTCAGTTCCTCGTAGAAAAGATATATTGGCACTCGTAAGTCAGAAAGCAAGTTAATAGTAAAATGAATCTAAAACATCAATACCCGGAAGACGACAGTTCCCAGCAGAAGAGGTACATGCGCGTGTAAAACAGAAAACAAGTTGATAATAGGAAAAATCTAAAGTTCAATCCTCGGGGGACGCCAGTTTCCAGAAGAAGAGGTAGACGCGCCGTAAGACAGAAAGCTAGTTGGTAATAGAAAGAATCTAAAACCCAAATACCCCAGGAACGTGTTCTTCTCCTTGCTGAGATAAACGCGCACGTAAGACAGAAAGCCAGTTGATGATTGACAGAATCGAAAACCTAAATACTCAGGGGACGCCATTTTCCGGCAGAAGAGGTAGCTGCGCGCGTAAGACAAAAGGCGAATTAATAATGGAAAAACCGAAAACCCAAATACCCGGGGGAACGACAGTTTCCAGCACAAGACGTAGATGCGCGCGTAAGACAGAAAGTCAGTTAATAATAGAAAAAACCTAAAACCCGGTGGACGACCGTTCCCACCATCAGAGGTAGATGCGCGTGAAAGACAGAAACCGAATTGATAATAGAAAAAATCTAAAACCCAAATACCTTTTCTTCGCGGAACTCATGTCCCCGCGGTATTTGGGTTTTAGATATTTTCTATTATCGCTTTCTGTCTTACACGTGCGTCTACCTCTACTGCTGGAAACGGTCGTTCCTCGGGTATTTAGCTTATAGATTCTTTACATTATTAACTTGCTTTCTGTCTTACGCGCGTGTCTACCACAGCTATGGGAAGAACACGCCCCCTGGGTATTTAGGTTTTAGATTCTTTACATTATCAAGTTACTTTTTGTCTTATGCGCGCAGCTACCTCTTCTGCTATAAACTGGCGCCCTCTGAGTAGTTAGGTTTTAGATTCTGTCTATTATCAACTGGTTTTCTGTCTTACGCGCGCGTTTATTTCTGCAAGGGGGATACCACGTTCCTGGGGCATTTGGGTTTTAGATTTTTTTCCATTATCAACTTGCTTTCCGTCTTACGCGCGCGTCAACCTCTTCTTCTGGAAAATAGCGACCCCCACGTATTTGGGTTTTTAGTTTTTTCTATCATTAACTTTCTTTCTGTCTTACGCGCGTATCTAGCTCTTACGCAGGGAACTGGCTTCTCCCGAGTATTTAGGTTTTAGATTCTTTCTATTATCAACTTGTTTTCTGCCTTACACGCACATCTACCTCATCTACGGGAAGAACGCGTCCCCCGAGGATTGAACTTTAGATTTTTCCTAATATCAACTCGCTTTCTGTTTTACGCGCCTATCTACCTCTTCTGCTGGGAACTGTCCTTCCCCGGGTATATATGTTCGAGATTATTTTATTATCAAGTCTTTTTTCGTACGCTCGCGTTACTCAACCTTCTACTCTGAACTCGCGTCACCCTGGTATTCGAGTTTTGCATTCTTTTTACTATCGACTTGCTTTCTGACTTACGATCGCCAATATATCCCTTCTATGCAGAACTTACGTCCCCGGTCTATTTGAGTTTTAGATTTTTTCTATTATCAATTCGCTTTCTGTCTTACGCGCGCATCTACATCTTCCGGTGGAAACTGTCGTCCCCCGGGTATTTGGATTTTTTCTATTATTACCTCCCTTTCTGTCTTACGCGCGCATCTAGCTCTTGTTCTGGGAACTGCCGCCACCCGGGTATTTAGGTTTTAGATTCTTTCCATGATCATCTTGCTTTGTGCCTTACGCGCGCGTCTACCTCCTACGGGAAGAACGCGTCCTCCGAGTATTGAGTTTTAGATTTCTTTCTATTATCAACTTGCTTTCTGTCTTACGCACGCGTCTACCTCTTCTTCTGGGAACTGGTGTCCCACGGGTATATATGTTTCAGATTATTTCATTATCAAGTCTTTTTTTCGTACGCGAATTTTATTAAATGAATAATTTTTGGGCTTTGACACCGGTTATATAATATTTTTATAATGTTTTCGAATCCTCTAGTAATTTTCTTTTATGTTTTTTACAACGCATGCCGATTTTTGTTGAAACATTTTTATCGCTCTATTATATTTCGAGTTCGATCAAGTTTATTTTCACGTACTAAATTTCATTTTAATAGATGAAATAATATATTCAATAAAAATACATGTATTAAATAATTAAGTTATTATTTATTTTCATTTATTGAGTTAAATAATAACATAATTTTTATTTAATAAGTAAACTCCTAAATAATACATTTCTATTGGAAAAATACCTATGCAAATTAAAGGGGCTTTATTTCTTTTGATCGCATACTCATTTACCATGTGGTTCACTTTAACCTATTGTTTTGTTTACGCCGAAAAAAGAACGTGGAAAAAATCGAACGAATGCCTTCGTAGTTTGAATATAGGACTGCTCCGCGCTCACAGCGTAGCCAACTAACAAAACTTAAAAACTGTGAAACAAAAGCAGGGTGCCACTTCGGCCATGTTGAAAGGATTTGGCCCGAAGCACTGATCTCAGCTTCTACTCGCTCGATTTTAACCGGACAGGTCTCATTTTATTTTTTGTTTTTTGTGTGATGGCGGGTCAAAAATCCGTTTTTTGATTGGGCCTATGCTTTTTTGTTTTATTTCGAGTTTTCGATTTTCTTAAAACTTTTCTTAATTTTCTGCGAACATAGCGCCATGCTATGTGCACCATTATGTATGTTTTTAAATATTTTTTAAATATTTTTGTATTAAGGGCTTTTTAGCCAGTCTAAATGTTAATAAATAAATAAATAAATAAATAAAATTTATTTTGCTTTTTTTTAATGTTAGGATCGTGATAATTTAATCTGATAGGTAGCTTCCGAAAGAGACTTAATATAATAGGTGGTAACGTGGTCGCGGGTGTGGCGAGGACGACATGCCCCTAGGGCTGCACTCCGAAGTCCGCTCCAGGTTGTCGGTTTTCCACTGAGGCGGAAGGCGAGGCGGCTGGTATTTCCAGAACGGCTCTCTTTACAGGTCTCGAGTTCGCTATCTCTCTGATGCCTTGTCCCCCCAGTTCTAAGGGGTTGATGTACACTATGCAGAGCGTTTCCAGGACACGCTTTTTTGTCTCGACGTCCCTACGTCGGTGTGCCTGCTTTCATATATCGAGTGTTAGACGTATTTTCTCGTCACGTCCACCTCGAGATCTTCTTCGCGACGTGTTTTAATGTTTTCGACACCCTGGTCGTTCGAGGACGAAAACAGCACCACTGCACCTTCCGAGTACGGTGAAGGGCCCTGTCCACTTTGGGGCAAGTTGAGCGTTGTATCCCTCAGCGGTGTTGGATAAGGAAAATTTTTTTTGGCGAGGACGAGTTCTCCAACAGCAATGGCTCTTCGTCACTGATTGGCAGTGGAGGTCAATAGCTTGCTATTGGTTAATCATGTATGACTACTTTTTGTCCATTTTTCCCATGTTAAATTTTCATAATAAAAATTGATATGCGTGTAAAATTGTATTACAAGACAGTTTTCCTGTGTTCGAAAGTTTTTTCGTGTATCGTCTGGCATATAGAAAAAGAAAAATCTTCTTTCAGAGGTGTGCCTCAAAATTTTTTCTATTTGTCTTTTTGGAACTACTTTTTCGTAGAAAATCCTGAGAATTGCTCATATACAAACAATCGAGGTCGTGATCATGCACTACCTCTTGCGCTTTGAGCCAGGTCCTACCTAGCGTCACGTCCATGCATAACTCGTCGCATACGAGGAATCTCACCTCGTCCGTGTACCCGTCTATGGTAAGCGGATGTATGCAAACATTTCTTACAATCATCGTGCGATTTTTGCACGCGGTTTTGATCACGAACTGTAGTTTTTCTATTTTAATATCCAGCGTTAAATATTTATTATATTTAGAAAACAATAGCTTGTAGCGGAATCGACTAATGCGCACGTATTTCGCCCGTTTGAAATTATCGGCAAAAACCCTATGCGCCGCGGGTCCAAGAAAGCCGACGCGGCTATTGTGTGGCTGGCTTTGGGGTAGTGTTCACCGCATTCACCGATGCCCCGCTGTTGTTTTCCGGCCGCTGTAAATTCGGATTTCGCGGGCAGTTCCAGTGCCTCTCAGGGCAGTAATGGCAAGGCGGTAAGAGCCGTGCAGTCACTGGTTGCGCGGTCGTCTTCATCGCTCGAGATTGAGTAGTGTCGAGCGGTGTGAAGTGCTGCGCAGAGCGGCGATTCGCACTGCGCTCCTCCATCTCGTCCTGCTCGATCTGTCGCGCGCGAATAACTAATTCGCCTACTGTACCGAAAGTTGACGTGCGTAAAAACTTATTAATTGACGTACGTAGAGCCTCAATCAAAATGTCGGCCATTTGCTGTTCTGGATCATCCGGAAACAAACGGCGCGCGAGAAGGTGCCTCTGCTCCAAAAAGGGACCCGTCGATTAGTTCTCAGCTTGCGATTGGCCGTAAAGTTTCGCAGACAATTTCACGAGTGTCGTGGGTGAGGCATAGCTATTTCATATTAATTAACAAAATTTAGGCCAAGTTCAATTTAAATTCTTGTATACCGCGAACCAGCGCCCGGCATCTTCCTTTAGCGTGTACACGCGAGACGCGCACGCATGTGCGCCTTGGTATTCGTCGCGTCAAAACTTTGATCACACTCGCGTAAACAGTTTTCTGGATCTTTATGATCCTGTCCGGCAAATTCCGATAATTGTAAGTTATTTCGGACGAGAGCGCGGAGAAGATGCCGCCAATCATCCATGTTCAGTTGCATAAAACGCTCGTTGTCGACGTACGCGGGCGGGGCCTGATTTTGTACAGCTATTATGGGCAGAAACATATTCTGCGCGAGATTCACGGGCGCGTTCTGGTTTTGCACGTTTGCAGGTGGAACCTGATTTCCTACTACGCGTTCGTTTTCTCCTAAATCTTGCGCGGCATTATTTAGCGCGTCCTTATTTAGTGCAACATCGTAGGGCGGAATTTGGCCATTCGTTCCGTCCGCGTTTCGGTTTGCATCACCCGCGTTCTGTTCCGCGAGTCCGTTGATATTCGCGTTCACCCGAGCACTATTGACTGTACTTACGTGTATCATGCGGTCCTGGCTATTCACGCGGCTATCAGAGATACTGGCTGACGCGGTTCGTTCTCCGTCGTGTCGTCGCTGGGAGACTCTCGAACAAGGCTCGTCCTTGGCTGCGCGTTTGCGGGCGATCATCGGCTTTCTGGGCCCCACTGTCTGTTTCTCGATTGTCAGAAGTTGTGTCAGAACGCGGCGACCGTGGCGGCGTTCTGAACATTCCCTTTTTTTCAGGGCTGGGTTCGTTTGAGCTCTCCAAGCTCACTCTCCATTTCGCGGATGCGATTTATTTCGAGTTGCCCCACGTACGGGCGACAGTTGATGTATGCTCCGTAGATACTAACTCAGGAAGGTAGTATAACGGTAAAGAATAATTAATTAAAATCGAAATTATGTTTAAAAATTATAATTAATCCGGTAGAGAGCAAAAGAAAATAACTAATTATAAAATACATACGTATTAAATGAGCAAAAAAAAAGGGTAATTGAGAATAAAAGGAAATTAAGATAAATCCGTATTATACGCGGTTGCGTTTCTTTTTTTGCAGTCTCGCGTGATTCTCCGGGGTGTTCCTGCCTTGACCTTGGTAACCACCGAGAAAAGCTCGGCCCGGGTCACCTCCTTTTTGCCTGAGCGGAGCACAGGTCCGCACTTGGCGAAGGTTCAGGTTCGCCTTTTGCCTGTAGCGTGGTCGCTGTGGGCGGGCGTTAGGGCGGGGAGTCCACGAGATTCTGGCATGAGCAGCGGTCTGTCTCCGAGACGGAGCGAGGAGAGTCTGTGCTCCGAAATCTGGTTTGGAGCACAACCGAATGCCTTGGAGGGACAGAGGGGGAGATGTTTCCTGCTAGCTGATTGGCCGCCGTAAAACAGTAGCGGCAAAATCCGCAGGTGAGGCTCCCCTTCCATCTTACGTGAAGCTCGCCCAGCGTGCCGAGGCCCGACTTCCTGAGAAAAAGTCGATCGCGGAATTCTCGGGTCTGCTCAAAAAAATTAATATTTATATTTTTTTTCTGATTTATTTTCGCGTCGGTTGCGGACGTCAAATCTCTTTTTTATAGAGGGTTTCGATTTCTTTCGGTCCCATATCCTCATGATGATCCCACGAAAAGTTCAAGTGGAACCAACCCGAAGAAACAATTTACGCCCCGAATAAAAGGTAATAAGGGGTTTTCCTTATTTGAACGGGATCGAGAAGTATCAGGCCCTTGTAACACATGAGATCTATTCGTTTTTGTAAATTTAGTTTTTCTCTATTTAATTCAATACCAAGGGAACTATAAATTAGCTTTCTTCTTTTAATTTAGAGGAAATAGGTGCTGGGTCGTGTTAAAAGAAAAGACTCAATCTTTTTTTATCTACAAAGCGATTCGAGGTCTTATTTCCATATACTCAATGTACGACAATTTTCTTTTTACGTAAGTACGTTAATCATATGCTCTTGCATCAAGGTTTAATGCACGAGCCCTACTCAGCGGAGATCGTAATTCAGATCGTAATGCCTCTGATAATCAAGTCACACAATGTTGAAAGGGAAAGGCGATAAACCTGTGCATTAGTTCGATCCATGGCGCAAACTGACCTTGCGAAAATGCTCGCGCTGGCTAGTGAAAATCTACTTGCGCTTCACCGATACTCCACACATGCATACAATCCATACTTAATTTTCTAATAGAAGGGCACACACATACATGTTTAGATCCTTATCCCGCAACAGCCGCTATGACCTCACATAATCGTTCGCATAGCGTGCGAAATTTAAATTTCAATTATTTTACTTACGACTAGAATATAATTCTGGAACTTGAAACTTACATAATGAATTTATAAGTAGTAATCAAGCTTTAAAAGTTATTTTTTTCAACACATGCATGAAGAAGGCCTTTTTTCTGCGAAGAATAGTGAATGGAAAATCGAACATTTCGAGCGTCTATCGAGGCCTCGCGCAGTAGCTGGAGACGAAGAATTCCTAGCGATACGGCGGGAGGTAAAGAACATAGTCTCTCATTATGCCGACTTGATATAACCGATCTCCAATCCACTTTTCATGCAAAAAAAGGTCCTATTCCAGCACTTATTATAAAAAAAGTACTATGTGTTACAATTTTCCGGCGCCGGAGGCGTCCTCGTGAACCACTCGTGCTCAATCATCATTCTCGCTACAAAAAGTAAACTTTCCTCCCTAGTTGCACAATGTACTATTCATGAATAGCATGCTGAGATTGTGACTATAGAAAGTTTTCGCCCGATATCGACGATATACAGTTTATTCTATGTTATTCATTTATTTCAATGAAAAAAGGATCACAAACGTGTTTTCTCGACATTGGAAATGAAAAATGATTTTTTAACGTGCTTCAAAAAGAAAATAAAACTTCAAAATGAGATCTTTATTTTGCTTTCTTGTCGATTCCTTTAAAAGTTACGTGAGTTTGATGGTAACTTTAAGATACATGAGAAATGTTGAAAACCAGTAAAAGCGGTTTCTTTAAACTCACGTTACTTTTCTTTTAAAATCCTTTTTTTTTATTTCAATGTCGAGAAAAAGGGTGTCATGAAGTCGTTTTTGATTGCATACAAGAATACTTTCCATTCCTTTATTGTATAAAGAAAAAGAAGAAAACTGTCCGGGAGGTGTTCCTTAAATAAAAATTTTGATCAGTTTTGAGGGCGTTATAAAGCCATGTGAAACCGTGAATTTCAATATTTTTTTAATCAACATTCAAGAGTTTATTCGTATACAAAATATCGTAAAGTGCTCCCTATACACTATATTTAGGAATTTTTTTTTAGTGATTCTATTAGCGCTTTCGTTAGTTGTGCTCGTTTAAAAAGTAATGTTAATATATAATGTTAATATATATATGTTAATACTATACTTTTTTTTTTTTTTTTTTATGATTCTATTGGTATTTTCATGAGATCCTCGTTTGAAAATGATGTCGGTATTTAACATCACCGTAAGGGCTACTTTTCTGTACATTTTCTCATATGTGCAATTCTGATGTAAGTGGCGACAAAACCCGAAATCACGATTTGAAAATTTTTTTTTCGAGCACACCTTCGGAGCCCAGTTTTTCTTCTTCATTATAACATATAGAATGAAGATCAGCCGCTGTACAGCGTCCATTAAGTGGACTACTTTTTCTAGAACAACTTCTTACTTTTTATAAAATTGGCAAAAACAGCCTTTCTCTTCAAACCTCAGCCATTTAGCCCAGAAACGATCTACTCAAAGTTTCTAAATAGAAATTAAAACTAGAAAAAATGAGCTTGAATCAGTGTGTCGCTTGCATTCTATACCGCTCGCATTTTATACCTCTTTATTAAATGTCATTATTAAAAAAAAACATGATGGTTTCCACGAAGCCTACTGGTCTAGCGCGTATTCTTCCACACCTTTATTAATTCCATACCTTTCTTACATATCCCTTCACTATTTTCTCTAAACTTCTTACCAACCTTACAATCCATCCTGCATTCACCCAAGTTTAGCCTGTGGGGCCTGGGAAAACCTATAAGCAAACCAGGTGATATAAATCCTAATTAGGAAAACCCGCCCCGGGATGGTCAGTGTATTGGAATAATTCAATTTGGATGTCTAGGTCACATTCCGTAGGCTCAGACACCGAAACTGTATTTATCCACACCTCCCGCTCAGCTTGTTATAAGGCAATCCAACACCTAACCGACCACACGAGGTAGTCGCAGATCACACGAGGTAGTCGCAGACAAAGTGAGCGGTTACCCATCCAAGTAGTAACCGCGCCCTTTGTTGCTTAAATTCGATGATCGGCCCAGGTGGCGACTACGCTACCTACAAAACTGTCGGTCTTAAATGTCATTATTAAAAAGTAACTATATTTGACAAACATAACTAATCCCCGGCATGCTGAAAAAGTCAATGAAAAGTAAATTTTCTGGCGCGTGATCGATATATTTTATCTCTCTCAGAAACACATATTGCATGTCAAAATAGGCAAGTAAGGGGTTTTTCACTAACTACATGAAAACCGTCAACTATTTAGTATACTGAAAAGATTGTTTTAACAGTTATAGATATTACAAAAACTTTCACATATGAGGCGTTTCATGTCAGCTCTCCAGGCGCGACGCGCGAGCGCGAAATCATGCTGTTTTCAGCTTGTGTTTGAAGGGCTAAGATGTATCTAAAAAAAATAATCCCCAAGTGATTTCGATGTATTTTTTCCTCAGCTTTCCGATGGTGCTATTAGTTTCTCAAAATTTTTCAATTCTAACCTCAAAAAAACATAAAACGTGTTATATCTCAAAAACTATATTTTTAATATTTTTTTTGACCTGCTAGATCGAAAGAGGAGGAAATTTTACATGGATATAGCCTTTTTCTACATAGGGATTTTTCGAGATATTATTCAAGAAATACTTAGAATTGAATATTTTTTCGAGATATTATTCAAGAAATACTTAGAATTGAAAAATTTTGAGAAACTAATAGCACCATCGGAAAGCTGAGGGAAAAATACATCGAAATCACTTGGGGATTATTTTTTTTAGATACATCTTAGCCCTTCAAACACAAGCTGAAAACAGCATGATTTCGCGCTCGCGCGCCGCGCCTGGAGAGCTGACGTGAAACGCCTCATATGTTATACAATAAAAAAATGGCTTTAGAAAAACATGAGTTAAGGCGTAATTTCTACACTGTTTGAAGCCTACATAATATGTAAAAAATGTTTTATAAAAGTGAGCTAATATTTTTTAATTTCAATTTATCTTTTACTAGAATATTAAAAGTTTGGCGGAATTACTCATATGTGTCATATATGCCCTGAAATTCGGTGCGAAAGTAGCATATATCATCCGTAAATCTCATTATTTGACAATAAAATTGCGAAAATAAAATTAACATTCGTTTCTGTTTAACAACTTTTTTATACAATACTATTGATTTTTTAATTAATTAAGGCGCTTGCGCATCCTTGTTGATCAACCTGGTATAACATAAAAATACGTGTCAGCCGGATCGGCCCCTCTTCTTAGCGTCAAAAAGTGACCACACTCTAGAGTGGAATAAAATACTATAAGCAACACACGGTACAAAATTTGAAAATTTGTTCTCGGGCAGTAAACCCACCCCCGGAAAAAATCTACTATCTCTCCTTGTTGCATCTTGTACTATTGAAATTCCTCAAAGAAGAAATAAAGCAATAAACGTAGAGACTGATGCAGGTGTTTTTTTATCTTAAAAAAATGATAGACTTCTTATGATATCAATTTATTTGTGATTTAGTTGGTGTGAGTAATGGGTTGGTAGGTTTCAAAAACAAAAGCGGCACGAAGTTTCGCTAAAATTACAGCGCGCAAAGCTCGCTTAGAGATGACTAGTGTTCTCAAACGCGTGAAGGAAGTGCAAAAGTAAACCACAGAGAAATCGCGAGACCTTTTGCAACCTCCAAAGTTATAGCATTTATCATTTTTTTGTTATTTTTTTAATTTTGTATTAAGTTATATTAAAATTTATACAAGAGAAATATCCAATAAATCGACAACATTTCGTTTACTGGATAACCCCAAAGTGTACCAAAATCTAATACACGCTTTGAAGGATGATTATACAAGAAATCATAAATTACCGTCAAGTTTTTTAAGAATAATTTACAAGAAAGTTTTTAAGAAGAATGCTGATTCAGGAAAGATTCGCGAATTAAAGAACTTTATTACTCAACATAAAGAAGAGGTTATTTCGCATATTGAGTAAGATATTTTACGAATTTTCATGTTTATTTTCATTATTTATTATTAGGTATTATTATTATTATTCGAACTACTATTTCAAACTCTTTTCGTCAGTAATAAGATTGTAATAATGCTTTAAAAAATAAATCATGTAATTTGGAAAGATTCATTACTTTTTCTTACTCGAAGGTTCTAAGAAACGACAATGTTTATGGTGAGAAAAAATAATGTATAATAGTAAATTGAAGTATAAAACGTGGTCATAATATTATAAAACAACTTTAATTAACACAATAACCATTTATACCCAAGAAATCTTCATTTTTACCTATTTGTGTGTGCCGATAGAGCTTAAACATAACCTTTGTTAGTTTATACGTCGCTCATATGTGGTTGTTCAAACAACGTTTTAGCGTGCAGAAATTTTTTACCACGTTAACGAAAAATGTGTTGTAAACATATTTTTTTAGCGAATTATATACTTTTACTGGCAATTGAATTTCGAAATGAACGAAAATTAACGCTAAAAAGAAGAAAATTGGACGATGAGAAGCCAATGTAAAATATATCGATTATCTATAATATCAATAATATAATAATATCAATATATAATATTAATAATATCTATAATATCCATAATATCAATAATATCTTATTATTGTATGTGTGAAATTCAACTTTACACACTGAAAACGATGCGTTAAGACGTACTTCACGCATACTATGCAAAAAATGATATTTCTTATAATTATAAATCACACTAATCGGTGGCATACAGACGTGTACAAGCACATTGATCGGGGGAACACAATTGCATTCATCGCTGTTTGGTAGGGTATGCAAATGTAGGTAAAAATGATTTTTTTACTTTTAATATAACTTTAGATAGAGTTTATATTTTGTAGATAAAAAAAATTCTGTATTAGACACATCACATTCGTGCATGGTTAAATGAATTTAGCAAATGGCTACAAACCGGAAAGCTTCCTTAAACTCACACCAATCGGGACAACTATACATACGCGAGGAGAAGGTGATTTCAAGCTCGTGTGACCATTTCATCCTCTCTTCGCTCGGGTTCAAACGTCCAGACGAGGATTAAATAACTTTTTGGACTAGTATCAAAATGTAGTATTTAATAACACAATTAGCACGACTTTCTTTTTTTTACCTACTAAAAGGGACTTAAGTGACTGTGTTTAGCGGATACATCAATTTTTCATTTAAAAACCGGACACGTCGATTATTTTTTTAAAAGCAGACATCTCACGCCTGAATCTTTTTTTTCTCTTTATTAAAAAAGATTAATTTGATAAATGTTGAATTGAAGCAATGATACCAGGAAATATATAAATAAAGTGCAGAGTGCATCAGATGATTTTCCAGTACCAGTTGATCTCAACTCAATAAATAGTAATTTAAACTACGGAACGAAGTTTTCGCTTTTTCAATTAAAAATCGACGTGTCCGTTTCTTGAACGAAAAATTGACGTGTCGGCTTTTCCAACGAAAATTGTACTTGTCCGCTTTTTCCACTATACCGAACGAGAGGAAGAAGAACGTATCTCGGCGCTTTTACGGCAAGTACAAGTCCAGTTTACGGCGAAATACGTCGTTATTCATGCTCGCGCCGAGATACGTCGTTCTTCAGCCTCGCGGTCAGATACGTCGTTTTTCATCCATGGACGAAAACGTGCACGCGCCGAGATACATTCTTCTTCCTCTCAGCCGTCGAAATAGTATACGCAAGACGGGAATAAAGTCACTGACAAGTTGCAAAAAAGAAAAGTGAAGTTTTCTTTAATAAATAGATAAATAAAAATTTAATCCGGCATTCGATAGTAAAAATAAAAGAAAAAATAACTTTTTAAATACTTCCCTTTTTATATACGGGTAAATGTAAAATGAAATTTCAAAGATTACATGCCTTTTCATATCTATATGAATTTAATATGACAATTATTGTTACATTAGTTAGGTATTCGTTGGAATTATTTTTCTTTACAAAAATTGATCCGATTATAATTAATTAAATATATTCATTAGAGAAATCCAAAAAGATCAAGAAATAATCATCATGATGAAGCACCATGAAAAAATTATCACAGATAAATTGAAGATAGTACAAGTAGTGAGGTGTTACAACGCCGATATCGACAATTATTCTGATGGTCTTATACACCGTCTTATGGAGGAAGCTTGGGGCAGCGAATGTCCCAAAAATGGGTATGCGATTACAAAAAGTTGTTTGCGGCAAAAATATGCTGCAGAAAAAATCAAAAAAGTACTGCCGATACCAAAACTGTTCATTAATTATCGAATTATTAAGGTGAGTGTAATGCAGTATGTGGTAGTACTGTTAAAAAATTTTTATCATGTTTATTTATTAACCCATTTTTATGATTATTTTTTACTTAAATTTAAACAATTTATTCATACTTTAAGTACATGTTTACATTTCATATCAAATGTACATCATTTCCGCGTGATAAATAAATAAATAAGTCAATACAATTTTCATAATAGAACTTTTATTAACTTAAAAAAGAAAATGAACTTTTATACGAATCCTAGCTGAAGCAATAATCACAAAAACGTATTTTTTTATTTGTACTTTTCATTTGGTAAAATATTTTTTCAAAATGATAGTTTTTAACTTGGACCAATTTACCACCGAAAAAGTGCTCTAGATTGCCCTAAGGGTTAGTAATAATTCCACAATAAACTCAGCAATATTAATTAACATTAATTACTCATTAACACTTTATTCATATTTATTATTTCTTATTGCAATACATCTCTCTCTCTCTCTCATGTCGAAGGAGGGCGAGGGACAGTGAGAGGGGGATGGTAGGAAAGAGAGTGTGTGTGTTTTAACAAAGTTATATTTTTTTACAGGATGAACTAGTATGCGTTAATAGTTTAGATACCGGCACAATCCAAAAGAAATTTATCACAAAGAGTGTATTAGAAAAAGTTGTGACGTCATTGAAATGGATGGAAATTAATGATGAAAAATAACAGAAATACTGCATGGGAATTATTTGGCACAAGCAGGTGATATAGATATCGAAAATTTGCCTGACTCCCTGTTGAGTGATCACTACGATATCGATATTATAAAACATTTCATCATGAATGATGTCTTCACTGAACTGAAGAACAAAATAATAGAAAAGAAAGAGTTAGATGTCTATCACTGCGGCATTTGCAATGAAACAAGTGATCAATCTTGGGTTCAATGCGATTCTTGTCTAATCTGGTACCATGAACAATGTTTGAAAAATGCATCGGAAGATATTAATTTAAGTATGATTCAAGTAATAGATTTTTTTTGTTCTAAATGTTTATAATGGATAACAAGTGATTCATCTTTCTTAATAATTATTAATAAATATTATTTGTTCTTATACTGACTAGTGTGACGTGTTATTTATTATTCGGCAAACTATATTGTGCAAGTAGTGCTTATAAGCAGTTGTTTTTTTTCTTTCTCGAAGCGGAAGCTTTATAACGGTAAAAAAAATATTATATAAACAGAAAAGTATTAAAATCATGTTATAAGAATAGTGTCATAAATTTTTTTTTTTTAACATTAGCACTACTTTTTCGCTAAAGGCCGCGAGTCGATGCTCCCCGCGAGCTTCGGTGAAGCTTGCGTCACGATCCAGTCGACGGCCGCACCCTCCAACTTGCAGGGAAGGGACCAAGCGGACCTCACTCCGCAACCCCGTTCGTAGCCAATCTGCTGAATTTTTACGCCGCAATCAATCAGAGAGCGCAAACGCTCGCCGAGGTATCGTCTTCTGCTCCGAAATTTTGGAGTACTCTCGCTCTTCGCCCGACGCCGGAGATGCACCTTCTGGACTGGACACCATGCCAGGTTCTCCCCCGTAGAAGATCTCGCCTGACTCCCGTCGCTCATGGCAAAAGAAGTCCCTCGCTCCCTCGCCCATGGCGCCTTAGTCCGTCCAGGGCATACACACTGAGAGAAGGATTTGTTTACTGTTAACATGGCATTGTAACTGTTAACATGCGTATGTTTAAATATGACCAAATATAGGCATTGTAACAGTTAACATACTATATGTTACTGGTAAACATTGATATTGTGACAGATACTATATTGGGTTTGACCGTCAAAATCTCCCCTATTCAAATATACGATATTGTAACAGTTACAATATTGATTGTAACAGTTACAATATTGCAGTTCTAATCAAATAGATAAATATGTTAACTATGACAATATTCTTCTCTCAGTGCAGGAACAACTCCGAAACACCTTTTGGAGTCAACGGGGAAAGGACGAGGAACTTCCAACACTAGAATCCCTCATGTTTTTTTTTTTAAGGGAAAAAAAATCTTATTTTTGTTTCACCGTCGCTATTATTTATCGATACGTTAAAATGTGAATTAATACTCTACAAATTTCGATCAACTCTTCGCTTTTATTTATTAAGTTAATTTTTTTCTAGTATTTTCCACTATCGCGTATTTGAATTTTTATTTTCAATTTAACTATTTTGTACATATTTATCCTCTCATGCTCCCGACGCTGAGCTTACGTCATTTTGTCGCTCGAACGTGGAGTACTCGAATAATTCGCGTGGACGAACTAAAACGGGAGTGAGCTCTGATGGGTTTATCTGATCCACGCATTTCACTCGGGGAATGTTGAAGACCCCCCGTGACATCCACTTCTGGCAGTCGCTAATAAGCCAGTGGCGCCCATTATGAAGTTATGCAAGTGTAAAATAATGATGTCGCGGAGGTGAAGAGTGCCAAATACTCCATTCAATCTATTTAGTCACTGCAATTTAGCGATGACATAGATCACCTCCACAAACGTACTCACCAGCAGCGATTTCATCCGGCGCGCCATCCAGGCTCCGATGAGGCTCGTCGCGCACTATGCGCGAATCTCTGGGTCGAAAAGCGAAATGATGTTCAGTGCGTTCCCTGATTAAAAAAACCCATTCATTCCTTTAAAAAGCTGTTAGTTGAATCGACTTTAATGAGGATTTTTTACTGACTTAATACATGGACTATATAGGGAATTTAATAGGATCCAATAGGATTTAATATTTTTTTTTAATCAGGGTTGTCGCTAATTGTGACGCTTGCTATGTAGCGAACACTAGAAAGCTAATAGTTGACGGCACAGCATCCGCAGACAGCCGACGACGGCGCCGAAAAACACACGCATCCGACCGAACTGCTTGTTTCATTAGTCGCGTCGGATTTTATTTTTGTTGTCGAGATGGGCTGTACGATGCGTAGGCGCATTTGATACAAATTTCAGGCCCATCAACATGAAAGTCCAGCAACACACGACCAACCGTAGTCAGCGAATATAATTTCACGTGCGTGATAACGCAGAACCGCGTTGTGATCGCGCAGCGGCGACAAGCTGCGCATCACGTGACCTAGCCAAACCACAACCCACTACAAGTTGAAAAAGTCGTTCTCAATCTACACTCGCTCTCTACAACACAGCCGAAGGTTCAAGGTCCAACTTGCCCTCTGGTGAACTGCGTCTTTCTCGGTAAAGACCTGAAACGGGCGTTACGAATCTACATCTGCGCCTTGGAAAACGTGCAACAACCACCTCGCCTGCCCCTTCAAAAGGGCGCATTTACAACGACGTCTGCACCTTCAAAAAGGCGTAACCAACGTCTCGTCAGCGCCTTGAAAAGGGTAATGAACACCTGACCTGCTGAGGTAACGGATACCACCTACCAGGCCAACTCCACGACACGAGGCACAATGCCGGACCTTCAGATATCAACTGCATCAGCTCCGTGACTGCATCGGCGCTGAAGCCGACACGGGTCCGAGGCACACCATCGATATACCAGCTTCACGGACTGCATCGGCACCGACGCCGACACAATTCTGAAGCACTACAGACGAAGTGACAGCTGCATCAGCGGGCCCGCTGATACGAGCCGAGATGTGAGACTTTGACGAAGAGGCGACTCGCCGTCGTCTGCTGACTACACGCTGTCCGTACACACGCGTCCGTTCACTCATCTGAGAGAGCCATACCTGATAGACGACTTCAGGAACCTTGTTGTAGTCACATCTCCTCGCCGCTGCCGTGGCAGGTCCTTGAGGGAGAGTGTACAGACAACCCAAAGAGTAAAATTATCTCGCTCGCCACAAAAAGCATTTGCTTGGACGTGAAGACGTACCGATGCTAAGCTAACATATTGATGTTAGACATATCATGTTTGGATGCAAAGTTTTTGCAGTAATTGTATTCGAATTGATGCTAATAAACCTATTGTTACTAATTTTAAGTAATGGGCATTACTTAAATTCAATTTGCTTAATTTATAAATGAATTGAGAGAAACAGGCAAATCACTACAGACGTTTAATTCATTTTCGTATTTTACTTTTTTTTCATTTACTTTTTACATTCGTTTTTGCACAAAAAAACAAACACCTTTAACAAATCATAAAACACAAAATAAATTACAAATTTCTATAAACGAATATATTCATAAATAATTGTGTGATCTTAATCTTGTGCAACGTAAACGCAATTTTCTTCTTCAATAATTTTTTTCGGATTAACAAATCGATGTAACCTTTTGAAATTTTTAGAGAGAAAAGTACTTTTTATACTTAATTGTAAGTATAAAAAGTACTTTTCTCTCTAAAAATTTCAAAAGGTTACATCGATTTGTTAATCCGAAAAAAATTATTGAAGAAGAAAATTGCGTTTACGTTGCACAAGATTAAGATCACACAATTATTTATGAATATATTCGTTTATAGAAATTTGTAATTTATTTTGTGTTTTATGATTTGTTAAAGGTGTTTGTTTTTTTGTGCAAAAACGAATGTAAAAAGTAAATGAAAAAAAAGTAAAATACGAAAATGAATTAAACGTCTGTAGTGATTTGCCTGTTTCTCTCAATTCATTTATAAATTAAGCAAATTGAATTTAAGTAATGCCCATTACTTAAAATTAGTAACAATAGGTTTATTAGCATCAATTCGAATACAATTACTGCAAAAACTTTGCATCCAAACATGATATTTCCGTACCGACTAGCAATACATAACAATCTCGTGAGTTCATCGATGAATCTTTATTCAAACGTTAATTGTCATCGTTTTTTAATACATATTATTTAGTATTAATTTTACTTTTTTAACATAAAAATATTAAGTTTGAGGTAGCTAAGTGTCAATTTATTGGCAGCGGTTTTTGCAAAAGTGAGGGTTGTGATTAATAAGAGACTAAAAACACCTGCATGCATATTTTGCACATAATACTATTATTTTAAACAAGGTAAGGGAGTGAGCGAAACTCGGAGAACAATGATTATGTACATACTCGACGAGTGTGAAGTTTGTGGCTCGAGCGAAGCGAGAGCGACAATCACAAGAGTCAAGGACAAGATAATGAGGTTGGAAGTAGGGTGCAGGAGGCGGCGTACTTTGCGCACACTCATATGAGAAGCATGCTCGAAATAAATTGATCGGCGCATGCGAGTACTTTACGCACACAGTCGGTAAAACAGCTACATCGCGTACGCAAAACAATCACGGAAAGGTGAGTTTCGCACACTCCGTTAAAAAAATAAAAATCTATTATCGAAAATACTTTTACGGGTCGGTACTGATAAATAATGTTGTATAATGGTTGTAAATTTTAATTATCATAATACAATTACTCTTAATACTATTAATAAGCGATAATATTAATCTTGAATAAATGTACTGACAGTTCCTGGTTTATCACTAGTTTTAAACATATGTGAAACGCACTGCAACGCCTGTCATTATTTACAGTGTATTCGCAATCGTAGGTTTATTGCGCTTTCAGACATATCCAAAGACTAAACAACGGCTTCGAGCTGCACCCAAGCCAAAAGCGAGGGCGGCAAATACGAGATATGCTATTTTAGAGTATACGAGGTATACTATTTTTTACCATACCCGGTCCGAAAATACAACATTTTCGGCCAGGCACTTTCGGCCAGGGTATGGTAAAAAATCGAGATGGGATGTTCTTACGCGCCGAGGTGAGATAGGACGTTCTTATACGCACCGAGCCGAGATAGGACGTTCTTTATACTCGCCGAGTTGAGATAGAACGTTCTTGCTCCCACCTGACGATATAATGTACTTTAAGACACTGTACCCACATAATAAAAATTTCTATTTCGAAAATATTTTTTTTAATGAATTATTGCATTTAAAATAAATGAAAAATAAACATCCTTCTCTTAAAAAAAGAAACATTAAAGTGTCGAAATTGAAAAAGGTAGCTTATCTGTACCGGAACTATAACAAATCGGCAAGAAAACATATTATTGACGGTTTTATCTGGCGTGTTTCAGTAAATTTTCTACGTGACCACCATCGTTATCTATCAATAGTCTCAATCTTTTAATATAAGACCTTCGAAAATTTTGCAGCATTTGGGGAGTGATGCTATTTATAGCCTGAGATATTCGATCCTGCATGTCCTCGATCGTGGTCGGTGGTCGTGCATAAACTACATCTTTCAGATGCCCCCATAAAAAAAAATCCAAAGGAGTTAAATCCGGTGATCGTGGTGGCCACGCTACGTTGCCTCCACCGGATATTACCCTTCCCGGATACCGCCTTTGTAAAATAGCCAAGCAGCGACGAGTTTTGTGGGCAGCTGCCCCGTCTTGTTGAAAGAACATTGTTCGTTTCTCTTCATTAGGTATATCGTGCAACAGTCTAAGTATCACCCGTGTCAACAAGCCCTCATAAAATGCTCCTGTTGGTAATTAAAAAGGTATTAGGTTCAATTGATTTATATAATAGTAGTTTTCGTGACTAAGGTGTAAAATTAGCCCGAGTGTTGCGCGATCACGAGATCGTAAAGATTTCACCCGTGTGGCGAAAATATTTTTCTATACAGTATGCGTAAAATGCGATTTTACACATTCTATCATTTTTTAAAATCGCTTTTACGCCCCCTGTATCGAAATAGTTATTTTCGATACAAGTGTGAAAAAGTGATTTTCCTCGTATGGACGTTTGCGCCAGAGCGAAGCGAGGGTGAAAAAGCTACACAAGGATAAAATCACTTTCTCACTCGCTTATCGAACACAATTCTTTTATACGACGTGTACAAAGCTTGATTTAGTGCATGGCATTTTATTCGAGCGTACGCAAAGTGGGCACTTTGTATAAAAAATATCGTTCGATACACGTGCGAAAGATGATTTTTCACTCATGCTAGAATCAACACTTTCGCACTTGAATCGAAACGTACTATTTTTTTATAGTACGAGTAAAGCACGTCGACGTATTGTTTGAGTATGTAAAATTGAATTTAACGTATAACATGCGTAAAGCGAAGCGAGACAAGTAATTCTCAATATAAAATGTTAGGGAAACGACGAAACAACGAAAATGGCGAAACTCACAAGAGGACTGAAAATCTTAAGTGTACTTATTACACTTATTTTTTAAGGGGGTGTGTACTCTGTTTTATGGGCAGAACACGGTAAATTCTATATTATTAAAATAAATATATCTACGCGTAAAAAAAAATCAGTAGATCTTACTGTTTCGCACAACTAAAATCAACTGAACGAGGAAAAAGTAGAAATAGATTTGCAAAATCAGTAGAATCAACATTTCTTACAGTAAAAACTACAGTTTATTTGAAAAGTAATTCAAACTAAATTTGAAAAGTTAAAACTACTTTAAAAAAAAGGAGAATCTACTTTTCAAAAGGAGATTCAAATGGAGATTCTCCTTTTTATATAAATTAAGTTCTGGATGCACATGCAAATCAATATTATAAATATAAATTAAAGACGGTATCTCGTCGCAACGTAATGTAAAGAACATTTCTCTACTAATATACATGGGACGATAGTTGGTAAGTCATCATAATTTAATAGTGTATTGGGAGTTTCACTAACGTCTACGGTGTATGCGTGATGGTGATTATCAAAATATACATTATGTATCGGGTACACACGAAATACTATTTTCCCTTTTACTTTATAAATTTTATAAATTTTACCAAATTGTGGACCATTGTCATCATCTATTTCACAAAGAATAATAGTACCTTCACGACACATATAATAGAAACTCCATTTTAGAAAAAGTAGAAACTACATTACAGATAAAGTAGAAACTACATTTTAGAAACAGTAGATACTCCTTATCAAACCAGAAAGCCGATCTGACTTTACGACAAAGTAAATTCTACATTTCTTTAAAGCTATTTCTACTGATACCTATGAAAGTAAAATTAACTAGCCATTATACAGTTAAATCAACTGTGTAAAATGTAGAATTTACTGTTCATTTTTTTCCGTGTAATTACGTCTTAAAAAGAGATAGTTGCCCTGCGCAATGTAATAATCTAGCAGCCTAGTTTTGAGCTCGAATATCAACGGCACCCTAAACGATTTTGCGAACGAAATTTCAGTTATTTTTGTTCGCAAAATTTTTTAGGATGCCGTTGATATTCGGGCTCAAAACTGCGTAGGCTGGTAGATTATTACATTGCGCAGGGCAACTATCTCTGTATAAGACATAATTCGATATATTTATTTGAATAATGTAGAATTTACTGTGTTCTGCCGGTAAAACAGAGTACATGAGTACCACACTCTCTTAAAAGTACCTGTTAAGTTGACATCATAAAATATGGGTCCGATGATGCGATCCCCATAGATTCCTGCCCACACGTTTACTTTTCATCCTCTTTGCGGTCGCTGGATCGTCCAGTGTGGATTTATTCTTCGCCATTGTCGTAAATTTTGCTTATTAACGGATTCTCTCTCAGTAAATGTTGCTTCATCCGTAAACAAAATATGCCGAGAAGTCCACTTCTCCTAGTTCTTGCGTCGTTGCCCAATTAGCGAAGTCCAATCGTTTTGGACGATCAAGCTCAAGAAGTCGCTGGTGAAACTGCGGCTTATATGGTTTCATTTTTTCTTCCTCTTTTAACATTTTACGAAGTGACTCTCGATGAATACCTACATAATTTTCGAAAGAATCATTAGTTATATGTTCACTAGTATATGAGGCGTTTCACGTCAACTGTCCCAGCGCGCGGCGCGCGAGCCGTAAATCTTGCTATTTCTAACTCATGTTTATGATACTAAAATGTACTTAAAAAAATTGTTTGATAAATATTTTCGACGTATTTTTTCCTCAGCTATCCAATGACGTTTTTCCAAAATTTTTCATTTTCACCTTCAAAAAGTACAAAACATGTTATATCTCAAAAAGTGTATTTTTAATATTTTTTTGACCCTCTAGATCGAAAGCTGAGAATTTTTTACGTAGGAAAGGATATTTTCTAAAGAGTGTAGAATGCGAAAGAGTTTTTGAAGATGAAAATGGAAAATTTCGATAAAACTACCGACATCATTGGAAAGCTGAGGAAAAAATACGTCGAAAACGTTTATCAAACAATTTTTTTAAGTACTTTTTAGTATCATAAACATGAGTTAGAAATTGCACGATTTGGGTCTCGCGCGCCGCGCGCTGGGACAGTTGACGTGAAACTCCTCATATGTTCATTATTATGAATTAGCTTACCCATTTCGCGAGCAGCTCGACGAGGACTCAATATTTCTTCATTTTCGAAGCGCTGAATTACTTCCGCCCTCAATGGCCCATCCAAAACCGGCCGTACTCTTGGCGGTCTTGGCCTTTCGAGCGCGCCGAACTCCTGATAGGTTCTGTGTAACCTATACCAATTTTTTTTACATTTTTTTTTTTATATAATACTTTATCCCGCAAAAGTTTCTTTTGTACAAAATAATAACATGCATGGATAGAATTTTCACATAAGAAATATAATAAAATTCAAGTTAATAGAGAAACAATACAAAAAAGAAAATAGACTTTTGTGTTACTTTTTACAGTACTTTTTACCGGAGTGTCACGGAAATTTTTACTATAGTTTTCTATATTAATTTTAACCTGAATTGATGGAAAAAACAATTGCGCACAATAGCGGCGCTGTGCAGCCGTTATCAAAGATAGTGCGACTGCACATAATAACCCTACCAATATCAATAATTATCGGTTAACAATAAGTTAATCGTTATGATAGCTTTAAGAACTTTATTAGCAAAATTTAAAGTAAAATATTGTTGAGAAATTAACACTTCAAATAACATTGCAAATAATAATATATACTTGAAACATAATTAAATACACATCTCCATAAAACCTGAATTTTCAATGTTATAATAACGGAAAAATATTCATACACGACACCGGAAAAAGCATAATCTTTTTCTAATAATCTTTAATTTACAAACCTCAAAAAGGTGGTGTGGGCTGGTGCATCTTCATTAGGATACCTTATATGATACTGCCTTGCCGCCTCTCGATAATTGTAGTTGTTTTGTACCAAAACTTCAAACATGCGGATGCGCCGTTGTTCCGCCATTTTCGCGCACTGAATGAAATTAGCAATTTTCCTCGAACGTTTGCTGTAGTTTTTTTTTGTTTTGTTTTTTGTTTTTTGTTTTTTTAAATATGAAACATTTGAAACATTGCCACACGGGAAAAAAATCAGTACATGTTACTGTTTAGTACAAGTAAAATCAACTGCACTAGGAACAAGTAAAAACAGCTTTGCAAAATCAGTAAGATCAAGATTTTTTACAGTAAAAACTACAGTTTATTTGAAATGTAATTTCAACTAAATTTTAAACACCTCAAACCATAAAGCCAATCTTACTTTACTCGAAAATAGATTCTACTTTTCTTTAAAGCTGTTTCTACAGATACTTATCAAAGTAAAATTAACTTGCCATTTTACAGTTAAATTAACTGTGTCAAATGTAGAATTTACTGTTTATTTTTTTCCGTGCACATTCACGCAAAAGAAACGAATGTTCTATTGAAAAACTTATAGAATCTCATAATAAAAAACAAATTGACTTCTAGCAAATATTGCATTGAAACTGCTAAATGGACTTAACAGGTACTTGCGTCTCATACGGCCCTTTTCAAATGGCCCGACACCTTTTAAACTTTTTATGTAATTGTCCTACGATAATGAGACTCTCGCAGATCGATTCAGCATTAAATAAAGAAATTGTGTTTTATAGAGAATTACGATCGCCACAATCACGTTAAGTGAGAATATACTTTTCACCGTGATACGCAGCGGCGGCTATTTCTCGCAACTGGGCCAACTTGAACTTTTCGAGGGATTATGCTGGTGACATGGGACCAACAGAAATCGAATAAATATAAAAAAACAAACTGACTTCTATGGATACATTGCAATGGATCTGCTAGATGGACTTAACAGGTAGCCGGGTAAACTCTGTCAACAATACAGCACGGGTCGGTAGATCTAAAATTGAAATTCCAGTGGATTTTAAACGAAATATTCTTCGACTTGCAGAAAATTAAAAATCCTGTTGCCGCGAGCGGATTGTAATTTCTCTTTTCTCTTTTCTTTTACTATATTGAAATTCATCTAGCTTCTCCCTTTTTATAGAGCGGCGATTTTGCTACACGAATTTTATTTTGGATTTCCTTTTTTTTTTTTTAATTAAGAGTAAGAATTGCAATCGCGTTTCTCGCATAAAAATATAGTATTTTTTTGCTTTTTTTTGCTGCTTGATCATTTAGCACCAGCTTGTCCGCATCCACAGCGCGTACTAAGTAAAAGCGAAAAGATTTCTACGTGTTTATTTCGCTGTTGTTTTGCGATCTCGTTAAAGATTTTGTTCATCCCCGTTAGTGATTATTTTAATTAACCATTTTGAAGGGGCGAACAAGCCGGGGCGCGCGAAGTCGGCAAACCGAAATTGCCGAGAGCCTTGAAGCTGCGCAAAAACAATTTTAATGTAAGCGCAGCTCGAAGGCGAAACGCGAAAACGCACACGCATCCCACCCAGAGTGTAACCCTTGATAGGCGCGAAATACTCTGTATTTTATTTTTTTTTTATTTCTGGTGCGCCCACAAACTATGTGCGTACGTTTAGCCGCGCAAAGGAATACTCTGCGCTGGGCTAAGTTAACTTGTTTTCTTTTATTTTTTTTTCTCTCTGTTGTTTTAGCAGCGTTCGCGAGAGCTCGCGTGCGTACCGTTTGCGATAATCCGGAGCTCTCGCGCTTTATGAGCGTGCGATAAGGGGGGCTGGAAAACTGGTGTATGTGCCTGTCCATCGAAGAGACAGAGCAATACATGAATGCTCTGAGACTGCGTGTGGACGGGAAAAAGTTCGTGAAATTCGAACGTCTCTCGCAGTGACTATCTGGCAATTACGAGCCGCACGATTTTGTAGCGGAGCCAGAGATCGAGGGGGTCCAACCCAGACAGCACACGCATTCAGAGTTCAAAAACTAGCGCCACCCCCCTCCCCTACTGCTCCATGCAGCGCGCACTCTCTTCATATTTCAGAGATTTACCTAACATCTTATAACTAGGGAAGGGGAAATAATTCATTATTTTCAAAGGGTGGATTGTAATGTACTCGAGCGAGGACTTCATATAATTACGATCGAACATCACTTACAGGTAAATTCGTTTGATCGACCAATTATATTGCGTCCTCGCTCTCATACATTATACTGTAGTTCTTTAGAGTTTATAAAAATCACACCTTAAACCTTTTGATTTTTTATATTTAATTTATTTCATGTAAAACTGATCTAGCAAAATCGTTACTATTCGGAGCAATCGGTCTTTTATAAAAGTTTGCAAATCCTTTAGAACGCTCAGACCAGCCTGCAGTACACCTTATTGTGCATAAATCAATGCCTCTTTCAAAGGCAGCCGACGTAGCGGCGTGGCGAGTCGAGTGGGCGGTGAACATAGAAATATCTATCCCACTCTTACCTAAGCACTTCTTAATCCATCTACTAATAGTTTGCGTACTAACCTCTTTATATGGTTTTTTTATTGCAATGAATAATTGCGTAAATTCATTTTTTAAACAGGCAGTCGTATTTACATAGAAGTTTATTGTAGACGCAACAAGGCTGGTAACGGCCAGGACCAGACATTTTCAATAGATCTGGTATTTTTATTTCTAGTCTATCTGGGACTTTTGTTACATAATTAATCTTAATTTTACACAGCGTTTGTAAAATTGTGTACTCTTTGAGTCCTACTTAAAGCTACTAATATAACAAGCTACTAACTTCAAGGTTAGATCTAGACTAGTAATATCTAACTTTTCTAAATAATCGAGTACAACCGAAACGTTCCAAGTTAACGCATATTTGGGTCGTGCAGACTTAAGTTTAAATACACCCTTCATAAATTTAATACGCGGATGTTCGCCAACCTTATCTTTGGCAATTAAAGAAATTGAACTTCTACATGAGTTCAATGTTCCATAGGAAGCTCCTGCGTTAAATCTTTCTGTAAAGAAACTTAGTACGAATTTTGGTTCTGTATCAAAAATATTGATATTGTTGCGTTGGCAGAAATCATTCCATTGTTTTAGCACACTACCATATTGTTTAACTGTAGATTTACATAAAGATGACATCATAATGTCTAAAGCTTCTGCTGTCACATATCTCCTTGCAATCAAACTTAGATATTTCGCTCGTGGATGTATCTGAGACCTACATGGTGATAATAATAAATCTGAGTTAGCTTCTAAGATTAACAGCTGTGCAATAATTAACGTTTCAAATAATGGAAACCAAGGCTGATTCTTCCAAAAAGGTACAATTAAAATGCCATATGCCTCTTCGCGTTTTATTTTTGCAAGGGTTTTAAAATCAAAGGGAAAGGAGGGAAAACTCGTTTTTTCTAGGTCAGTTTTATCATTTACAAGACGTTCTCCAAAAACTAGCGGGGTATAAGTTTATTTTCACGAGTTAGAATTTTTTCAGGCCTTGCATCCCTATTTATCCGTCATAAGGGTAGTTTCCGGATATGCGATTTCGCTCTTAATTTTTTTCTAGGTTAGTTTGATCATTTGTAAGAGGTTGTCCAAATACTGTCGGGGAGTAAGTTTATTTTCGCGAATTAGAATTTTTTGAGGCCTTGCACCCTCCTTTTTCCGCCATAAGGGTAGCGTCCGGACATGCAATTTTGCACTTAATTTTTTTCTAGGTCAGTTTTATCATTTGCAAGACGCTCTCAAAAAACTGGCGGGGTATAAGTTTATTTTCACCCCTGTTTCGCTCCGAATATATTTTTGTTTTCAACTTTTTCCATTTACAGGAGTCCCTAACAAAATTAGCGTGGTGTGGTATGATATAAACCAGATGGATATCTTAGTTAGTTATGTAGATATGTGTACCCTCGATATTCCCTTATGTAAGGATTTTTTTGTGTGACGGTATATTCTGGAATTGTTGTTTTAGCCATTTTTTATGTTCCACTATGGTTTTTCACCGAATAGAACTCCAAAATGCAGAAAAATGACAAATTTATTATAATGCTCGAGTCCAGCGCTGCAAACTTCAACCTCATCTCTTCATTCCCTAAATAATTCGGTGCACAGCGCGACTGGCAAGACCTCCACACTTCTCGGCTTCGGTAGGCAGCCGATGCCGCCAGCGACGTTGAGGAGACAGCTCGAGTCATGGGCCCAGCGGCTCCAGGCGCTGCAGCAGCTGTGCGAGGAGGCAGCAGTGCGCTCCCAGGCTCAGCACGACCACCAAGCGGCCTATCACAATGCGCGGCGGAGAGAGATTTCATATGAAATCGGAAGCACCGTGTGGAAGAAGAATCGTGTGCTCTCTTCCGCTGCGCAAGGCGTGTTGGCGAAGCTACCGCCATCTTACGCCGGTCCCTTCCACGTGATCGACAAACTGGGCTCGAACACGCTATTGATACAGCGAGCGAGTATACCGAAAAAATGCATGTGTAACACGTAAAGGCTGATGTCGAGGACCTAAGTAGCAGCGCGGAGGATGAAGAGGCAGAGGAGACTCAACCGCCGAGGGATGCGAGCGGCGCGTCGGTGATGAGCGATTCGCCGACGGCGCATAGCGGTCTAGAGACAAGAGACGCACGCGAGCGAAAATTGCCCTCGAGGGCGCCCGGAAAAGACGGTACGCGTCGTGGTCACGCACCGGGTGAAAATGAATGTGCGAAAATGACGCGAGAAACACAGAGCGCTCGTCCCGCTCCAGCGAGGCAACGCGGACCGCTGAGAGGCTCGAAGAAAAATGCAAGCGAAACAGCGCCGCGAGAGATTTCTCCGCGGAGAACACGCGCAAAGACGCGTGATACGACGCAAATTTAATTACGCTTTATCGACAAAGCGAAAACACGCGCTCCTAATAACTCCTTTCCCTTATTTTCCTTTCAGATGGAGGAGAAAGCACTTGCGCCAGTATGCGCCGTAGAAGAGTGGCGTAACGTAGTCGACATGGAGGACGTCGTCCGATGAGTTGTGCGTGCCCTAGGGGCTCTGAGCTGTGCTGAGTCAAGGCGCGCGCCCCGATCCATGTTGGACCCTCCCCACGGTGGAGATACCACCGATAAGGCCGATCAGCCCCGTACGTGCGCCTCTGCGCCGACCGCACCCCGCGATCGAGGACACATCGGGAGAGGAGACCTGCTCGATCGTGGAAATAACTGAAGACGAAACAAACCACCTTCCACCAGCGCAACCATCAACGAGCGCGGATGAGGCTAGCGCAGGGCCAGCGCCAGAGGCAACAGACGCAATTTCGCGCCAAGGGATGCTCCAGCAACTCTGGGAGGCGCTACGTGACACCCCGCGACACACGCACGATGAGTTACGTCACGTGCTTGCGATAGAGCATGGGATGATTGGGGCCTGGGATGCCTTCATACTTCTTCCATACGCGCTGCGCGCGAAGAGAAGAAACGGGCAGCAGCTGAGGCGGATCAGGCGCAGCGGGAGCTGAGAGATGCGCACAATGAAGAGCGCCGCGCCCAGGCCAAGATTGAGGCAGGTCGGGCAAAAGCGCGGGCGGTGGTGCCACGCAAGAGCCAGTCGGATCTCGTTCTGGCTCCCGCAAGCGAACGTCGTTCCGACGGCCGCCTTCGCGGTTGCGCTGGCGCCGACTCCGATCCCCAAACCAGAGTGCCCAGCCCTTGTACGCGGGGGCTGCCAAATCTCGGAGAACCACTGTTTCGTGTGCGGTCATCCCAACGTCGGTCGCAGATCTCGCTGTCCCAACTTCGAGAAGCATCTAGGCACCTTCGTGGGCAAGAGGGGCCCGAAGTAGGAGTGATGGGAGTTACCCCTGTTCTGTTTTTTTATAATTAAATACCCAGCTATTTTTACAACTCCTTTTTGATAATCCCGCTTGTATGCGCAAAGGTCACAATAAAAGACGTTAGCAGCGGCCTTTTTTGCGCTTTTTACTTTTTGTATCAATAAATACAGCTGCCATAGTTTATATGAAAAGAAAATCGTTTAAAATATATACAGGGTGATTCAGACACAATGCAACATATTTACACCATCGTGATAAGCGCGAAAAATTGAGTCTAGATCACTTGATCCCGAAAGTTTTCCAGCAAGTTTTCCGAACTTGTTTTAGGCACCGGGAAATATACAGTGTTGTGCCAACTCTGGCACCCCCGACGGACCGCGGCCGCCGTTGATTCGGAGTTTGTTGACTGTAGCGGGACGAGGTAAGGCAGGCGAGGCGCGCGACGATTGCCAAATGATTGACGATCGGCTGGCGAGGAAAACTTATCCACAGGAATTTTTCCTGACTCGCGAGCTGCTGATTAAATAATGAATGTTTTCGTTGATATAAATTAAGTACTGCGATACACAAGAGTAATTTTTGATTTTTTCATAAATCGTAAAACTGCGGACGTTACCGTCTTGCAACATTACGTCAAAACTTACTGCGCTGGGGTGATTTTTACATTCTGCCAATTAACTCATGTGGTCCCTAATGTCTCACCTTTCTAAACGCAAAAGTATTTTCTGTGATCAAACCAATAAAGCGCGTACACAACCGTGTAAGTATAATATAACCATGTGTGAGCTTAATGTTATATATTTTCAAAGATTTCGATGCCACGAATAGAATAAAATTTCTTTTATAATTATTATTCTAAAAAGTACAACACCGCCTTCGTGAGCACGTCGTGTGATGAAGTGTGCTTGTAGTAAAAGCAGACGGGAAGGTGGGTTCTGACCGATTAAGCTCTATTAGGAGAGCACAATGTAGCGGCGTTCGTCGGCAGTCGAAGACACAAGGCGGGCAGAGCCGACGACAACAACGAATCGAACACCGTAGATTGTGCGCGAAATTTTTTGTGTATTCAAGACTGAGCGCATTTTTTGTGTATTCAGGACTGAATACTTTAAATGTATGAAACGCAAGTGAAAACTCGTATCATAAATTTTCCTTGTGTATTTAATTTAGTAATTTTGTAATTGATATTTTTTCATTGCACTTTATGATGATAAGAGTATGTAGAATGATGCAATATCGAAAAACTAATTCGATTTAATTGATACTCTCGTTGATAATTATTTTTGCACCCTCTTGCATTCGGTTGTGCTCCAAAACAGATTTCGGAGCACAGACTCTCGCCGCTCCGTCTCGGAGACAGACCGCTGCTCACGCCAGACTCTCGTGGACTCCTCGCCCTAACGCCCGCCCACAGCGACCACGCTACAGGCAAAAGGCGAACCTGAACCTTCGCCAAGTGCGGACCTGTGCTCCGCTCAGGCAAAAAGGAGGTGACCCGCGGCGAGCTCTTCTCGGTGGTCACCAAGGTCAAGGCAGGCACAACCCGGAGAATCACGCGAGAGTGCAAAAAAAGAAACGCAACCGCATATAATACGAATTTAGCTTAATTTCCTTTTATTCTCAATTACCTTTTTTTTTGTTCATTTAATACGTATGTATTTTATAATTAGTTATTTTTGTTTGCTCTCTACCGGATTAATTATAATTTTTAAACATAATTTCGATTTTAATTAATTATTATTTACCTTTATACTACCTTCCTGAGTTAGTATATACGGAGCATACATCAACTGTCGCCCTTACGTGGGGCAACTCGAAATAAATCGCATCCGCGAAATTGAGAGTGAAGTCGGAGAGCTCAAACGAACCGAGCCCTGAAAAAAGGGAATGTTCAGAACGCCGCCACGGTCGCCGCGTTCTGACACAACTTCTGACAGTCGAGAAACAGTCAGTGGCGCCAAGAAATCCGATAATCGCCCGCAAACGCGCAGCCAAGGACGAGCCTTGTTCGAGAGTCTCCCAGCGACGACGCGACGGAGAATGAACCGCGTCAGCCAGCATCTCTCATAGCCGCGTGAATAGCCAGGACCGCATGATACACGTAAGTACAGTGAATAGTGCTCGGGTGAACGCGAATATCAACGGACTCGCGGAACAGAACGCGGGTGATGCAAACCGAAACGCGGATGGAACGAATGACCAAATTGCGCCCCACGATGTTGCACTAAATAACGACGCGCTAAATAATGCCGCGCAAGATTTAGGAGAAAACGAACGCGTAGTAGGAAATCAGGTTCCACCTGGAAACGTGCAAAACCAGAACGCGACCGTGAATCTCGCGCAGAATCTGATTCTGCCCATAACAGCTGTACAAAATCAGGCCCCGCCCGCGTACGTCGACAACGTGCGTTTTATGCAACCGAACATGGATGATTGGAGGCATCTTCCCCGCGCTCTCGTCCGAAATAATTTACAATTACCGGAATTTGCCGGACAGGATCATGAAAATCCAGAAAACTGTTTACGTGAGTGTGATCAATGTTTTGACGCGACGAATACCGAGGCGCACATGCGTGCGCGTCTCGTGTCTACACGCTAAAGGAAGATGCCGCGCGCTGGTTCGCGGTATACAAGAATTTAAATTTAACTTGGCCTAAATTTGGTTAATTAATATGAAATAGCTATGCCTCGCCCACGACACTCATGAAATTGTCTGCGAAAATTTAAGGCTAATCGCAAGCTGAGAACTAATCGACGGGTCTCTTTTTGGAGCAGAGTCACCTTCTCGCGCGCCGTTTGTTTCCGGATGATCCAGAACAGCAAATGGTCGGCATTTTGATTGAGGCTCTACGTACGTCAATTAAGAAGTTTTTACGCTCGTCAACTTTCGGTACACTAGGTGAATTAGTTATTCGCGCGCGACAGATCGAGCAGGACGAGACGGAGGAGCGCAGTGCGAATCGTCGCTCTGCGCAAAACTTCACACCTCTTGACACTGCTCAATCTCGAGCGATGTACGCCTTCACAGTTGCAAAAATCTGGACGGCTCTTACCGCCTTGCCATTACTGCACTGAGAGGCACTGGAACTGCCCGCGAAATCCGAATTTACAGCGGACGGAAAACAACAGCGGGGCATCGGTGAACGCGATGAACGCTACTCCAAAACCAGTCACACAATAGCCGCATCGGCTTTCTTGGACCCGTGGCGCATAGGATTTTTGCCGATAATTTCAAACGGGCGAAATACGTGCGCATTAGTCGATTCTGCTACAAGCGATTGTTTTCTAAATTTAATAAATACTTAACTCCGGATATTAAAATAGAAAAACTACAGTTCGTGATAAAAACCGCGTGCAAAAATTCCACGATGATTGTAAGAAACGTTTGCATACATCCGCTTACCATAGACGGGCACACGGACGAGGTGGGATTCCTCGTATGCGACGAGTTATGCACGGACGTGACGCTAGGTAGGACCTGGCTCAAAGCGCAAAAGGTAGTTCATGATCACGACCTCGATTTCTTGTATATGAGCAATTCTCAGGATTTTCTACGAAAAAGTAGTTCCAAAAAGACAAATAAAAAAAATTTTGAGGCACACCTCTGAAAGAAGGTTTTTCTTTTTCTATATGCCAGACGATACACGAAAAAACTTTCGAACACAGGAAAACTGTCTTGTAACACAGTTTTACACGCATATCAATTTTTATTATGGAAATTTAATATGGGAAAAATGGGCAAAAAGTAGTCATTCATGATTAACCAATAGCAAGCTATTAACCTCCACTGCCAATCAATGCCGAGGAGCCATTGCTGTTGGAGAACTCATCCTCGCCAAAAAAAATTTTCCTTATCCAACGCCGCTGAGGGATACAACGCTCAACTTGCTCCAAAATGGACAGGGCCCTTCACCGTACTCGCAAGGTGCAGTGGTGATGTTTTCGTCCTCGAAAGACCAGGGTGTCGTTAAACCAGGGTGTCGAAAACTTTCAAACATGTCGCGAAGAAGACCTCGAGGTGGACGTGACAAGAAAATCCGTCTCACACTCGATATATGCAAGCAGGCACACCGACGTAGGGACGTCGAGACAAAGAAGCGTGTCCTGGAAACGCTCTGCATGGTGTACATCAACCCCCCGGAACTGGCGGGACAAGGCATCAGAGAGATAACGACCTCGGGACCTGTAAAGAGAGCCGTTCTGGAAATACCAGCCGCCTCGCCTTCCGCCTCAGTGGAAAACCGACAACCTGGAGCGGACTTCGGAGTGCAGCCCTTGGGGCATGTCGTCCTCACCACACCCGCGACCACGTTACCACCTATTATATTAAGTCTCTTTCGAATGCTACATGGAAAAAAATTTAGGATCTCCAGACCACCGGTATATATGGTCTCCGTGCAATACCATCGATCGTCTTAATTTATGACGAATTTGGATTTAAGGCGCATCCAAACTTGAACCTGTAAGAATCCAATATCTTCGGAGTCTTCACGATTCAAAAACGTATGTTCTGAACTCCAATTCGGTCATCCCCAGACTCCGAGATTTCCGGTATTGTAGCGATTCGACTTCGGACGTCTGAGGCCCCGATTTCTGGTATCGTGGCGCGACAGCGTTGAGAGAAGGGGAACGGTCCGCATTTGCGCGCGTTTTTCTCATATATATATATGCGTTTTATTATTATATATCAAAGTATTATTATAGTATAATATAGCACACACGTTTTGAGCCGTTTATATATGAGGCGTTTCACGTCAACTCTCCCAGCGTGGCGCGCGAGTTCGAAATCTTGCTATTTCCAACTCATATTTATGATACTTAAATGTGATTAAATAAATTGTTTTATAAGCGTTTCCGACGTATTTTTTCCTCAGCTTTCTAATAATTTAGGCAGTTTTTCCGGAATTTTCCATTTTCACCTTCAAAAACTACAAAACATCTTATATCTCAAAAAGTATATTTTTAATATTTTTTTTACCATTTAAATCGAAAGCTGAGCATTTTTTACGTAGGAAATGATTTTTTTCAAAATTTGCTCAAGATGTTTTCTTCAAGAAATAGAGCCCAAAAGAGTATAGATGCAACGTCTTTCCTGCGCTCTGTACCGCGCGGTATACAGAGCATGGACTAGGTCTGTCTCGCTACTTAAGGGAGTTCATCCAATTTTCATTTTATTTAGGAAGTCTTTGAAACTTTTTTCACATGTACCTGACATCATTATCTATATGATATCCTCACAAAAAAGAGCCTAGCTTCACCGTTATCGAGATATTAATTGTCAAATTTGAGCATTTTAACACGGCGTCTTATGGGACGCACACGCGCGAAAGATCGATTCAGTCTATAACTTCAAAGATACATTTAGCGTTTGTCTGAAAAACTAATATGTTATTAAGATCAATAATTAGAATATCATATTACAAGTTCAGAGATCCTAGCTTCACCGTTTTTAAGACATTGTAGTTGAAAGTATGGAATTTTAGGTGCACGGCCGCGCGTGCAGACGACGCTGGAGCCGTGGGGGAACACACAGACGAGCGCCGCTCTGTGTGCACGCTCACAGACGGCACAAAGCTATGTGTATGTGTCAGTCCCGTATAAACACGCGCTCTGACTACAAGAGTGGGGGGTCCCATGCGAGCAAGCCTGTGCGCGCGGTGCGGGGTGACATTGATTCTTGATACGTTCCTGGTTGGATGAACCCCCTTAATATTAACGTTTAATCATAATTACCTGTTCTTTCGAATTCTTTATAATGCATTAATAATATTTTGTTGGTTATTTTATAAAAAAAATAGAGTCTCATAGCGAACAGCAATATAGTAATTATACCAACGCTTCTTTCTCAGTGCAGATAATTTTTCTTTGTTTTTTCTAACAGTTATTCTAGGGAAGATTTGATGTTCAGAACTTAAAAATGGTTTTTTGGAACTTTAATGTACACTCAGAAAAAAATATAGTATATTTTCACATAAAAGTACTATCAAATATAGTGGTATTTGGCTACATATATATTTTATAGCCATATCATTTGGTTACATATATATTTTGTAGCCATATCACGTTACAATACAATACTATTATTCTAATAGATGAAAGTACACTGAGGAAAAAGGCATTTGTACTGTGAACTATATTGCATAGTAAAACTGAATATTATTATCTTTACTATATATTTTTTTAAATCATATAATTCAAACAACTAAACAGTTATAATAACTCAATTATTGTCATATCCATATAATTCAAACAACTATACAGTTATAGTAACTCAATTATTGTTATTTAACTAAATTTCCATTAAAGTTTACTATATTTATTTAGTATAATATAATATTTCCATTCGAAATCTTTAGGTATTTTAAATTTTACTATACAATATAATACCCAATAACGAATTTTTAGATAGCTTTACCATAATTTTGTTGTTTATATCACTATAAAATGTATATGCAGCCAAATACCACTATACTTTATAGTACTTTTATATGAAGATATACTATATTTTAAGGTGAAAATGGAAATTTTCGGAAAAACTGCCTACATCATTAGAAAGCTGAAGAAAAAATACGTTGGAAACGCTTATCAAAATTTTTTTTAAAGTTCATTTAAGTATCATAAACATGAGTTGGAAATAGCAAGATTTCGGGCTCGCGCGCCGCGCTGGGAGAGTTGATGTGAAACGCCTCATATATTATATTAGTATATTTATGAAGCGGCGCGCGTGAAATACGTCCGAATGTATAGTCGACCCGCCGATATACCAAGAATGGGGGCCTGAGGACTCCATCGGGCAGATCCCGACGGTACTGAAAGTCTCGGAGTCCCCGCAATTCCAACATGGCATACACATAATCCCATTTTGAGATCCGTACACAACCGAAATTGTTGGAGTCCACGCAATTCAATTTGGAAGTGACTACATTCAATTTTGGACGCGTACAGATACGGTATTTTTTGGATTTCTGTTAATTCCATACCTCCGACATCCCAGGCTTCCAAATTTTTTTCCGTGTACCTATCAGATTAAAATATCTCGATCCTATCATTAAAAAGAAGCAAAACTAAATTTTATTTATTTATTTATTTATTAACATTTAGACGGGCTAAAAAGCCTTTAATACAAAAATATTTAAAAAATATTTTAAAAAATACATAATTGTGCACATAGCACGGCGCTATGTTCGCAGAAAATTAAGTAAAGTTTTAAGAAAATCAAAAATTCGAAATAAAACAAAAAAGCATAGGCCCAATCAAAAAACAAATTTTTGACCCGCCATCACACAAAAAACAAAAAATAAAATGAGACCTGTCCGGTTAAAATCGAGCGAGTAGAAGCTGAGATCAGTGCTTCGGGCCAAATCCTTTCAACATGGCCGAAGTGGCCTCCCCGCTTTTGTTTCACAGTTTTTAAGTTTTTTAGTTGGCTGCACTGCGAGCGCGGAGCAGTCCTATATTCAAACTACGAAGGCGTTCGTTCGATTTTTTCCACGTTCTTTATTCGGCGTAAACAAAACAATAGGTTAAAGTGAACCACATGGTAAATGAGTATGCGATCAAAAGAAATAAAGTCCCTTTAATTTGCTTAGGTATTTTTCCAATAGAAATGTATTATTTAAGAGGTTACTTAATAAATAAAAATTATGTTATTATTTAACTCAATAAATGAAAATAAATAATAACTTAATTATTTAATACATGTATTTTTATTGAATATATTATTTAATCTATTAAAATGAAATTTAGTACGTGAAAATCAACTTGAACGAACTCGAAATATAATAGACCGATAAAAATGTTTCAACAAAAATCAGCATATGTTGTAAAAAACATAAAAGAAAATTACTAGAGGGTTCGAAAACATTATAAAAATATTATATAGCCGGTGTGAAAGCCCAAAAATTATTCAATTAATAAAATTCGCGTACGAAAAAAGACTTGATAATAAAATAATCTGAAACATATATACCCGTGGGACACCAGTTCCCAGAAGAAGAGGTAGATGCGCGCGTAAACCAGAAAGCAAGTTGATAATAGAGAGAAATCTGAAACTCAGTACTCGGAGGACGCGTTTTTCCCGTAGATGAGGTAGATGCGCGCCTAAGGCAGAAAACAAATTGATAATGGAAAGAATCTAAAACCTAAATACCCGGCGGGCGACAGTTCTCAGAACAAAAGCTAGATGCGCGCGTAAGACAGAAAGCGAGTTAGGTTGGTAAAGGCGCTTATGGTAGAGTGTGAATCATAATTTTGTATCTTGAATCTAATGGCCAATTGTCTACCAGGGAAGGTTTAAATAAATGGACACCATTTATTTTTAACCGACGTTTCGGGCACTTTTTTCGTGTCCCTCTTAAGGTGCTCTATATTTAACAAAAACCATTTACATAATAAATATATATAGTATTCTGAACTTACAAATTTTACACAACAAAACGTAGTTTTTACAATCAATTCCAATTCAAAATAATTACATATTTATTAAAAACTAATCACTTAAATATTAATAAATCACAATTCGCAACTCTAAACAAATTATGTATAACAAGGTACACTTACATTACGTCAAGATGTAATAATAACGGGAGACTGTCCGTTTCGTCAATGCTTTAATTTTCGGCAAACGGTCTATATATATACTAATCTACTGTAATTGTGTGTGTATATTTTGAGTGTATAAAAGTATATAAAACGATGTGAGACAGGTGGGGATAGCGTTGAACGATTCGGAGTCGAGGCGAGGTATCAGGGGAGCACGACATAGTGTAAGTCGTCCTAATGACACGGTACTCAAAACATACACGAATATTGTGGTGGATATTATATGCTCATCCAACGTGCTCTCCTAATATACCGTTCGACTCTACAAAGTTTTAATACATAGTAAGAGTTATATTAAGCTAAATGTCGTAGTTATTAATTAATATATTATATTCTTTCGCTAGTTTATTGATTTCAA
The DNA here is from genome assembly GCA_036365515.1 of Torymus aiolomorphi. Classification (NCBI taxonomy): domain Eukaryota; kingdom Metazoa; phylum Arthropoda; class Insecta; order Hymenoptera; family Torymidae; genus Torymus; species Torymus aiolomorphi. The sequence goes on from CM070876.1 coordinate 82,058,880, forward strand.
ATTGTTTGTTTATATAATCTTTTTGTTGATGAATGAAGAATGCTTCTGAAAAAAATCTTTTTCCGTTATTTATTTCTGTATCTAAGATTTTAATATTGTCAAAATCTATTGTATGATTGTTATTTTCAGTGTGCGCAAATAAGGAAGATTTATCATCTTTATCAAGATATTTTTTCCTATGCTCTTTTATTCGTACCTTTAATCGTCTACCTGTTTGTCCCACATACGTTGCTTCGCAATTTTTACAATTGATTTTATACACCACATTGTTTTTATTGTATTTTTCTTCTTTATCTTTTCCTAATACTATTACATTATTTTGTTTATTTATGGTACAAAACACAACATTAATATTAAGTTTTTTAAAAAAATTTTTCGTAAAACATTCTAACTCATTAACAAACGGTAAACATATAATCCCATCGTAGGTTTTTTGTTGTTTGGAGCTGTTATCTGAAATTTGTAGCATTTTTAAGCGTTTCTTTATGTGAAAATCAACTAAATTATGTGGATAATTATTGTTTTTTAAAACATATTTGATAAATTCTGTATTTTCTTTGTGAAATCTATTGTGCGATAATTTTATTGCTCTATCAAGGAGACAGTATATGATAGCTATTTTGTTACTTGTCGGGTGATGCGAATTGAAATTGAGATATCTTCCTGAAAAGGTAGATTTTCGATACCAATTAGTTATTATATTACTTTCATCGTTTATTATAATTTTTATGTCCAAAAAACTAATGCTATTATTTTCAGAATGTTCAACAGTGAATTGTAAGTTTGTGTCATAAGAGTTGAAAATTTGTAACGTATCGCGTATATTATTTTTCGGTATACAAAGAACAATATCATCCACATAATGGTAATAAAATAGCTGTTTTTTTTAAGTTTATTGATACATGATTTTCATACATTTGATACATTTGATTTTCAAAATCTTCGGTTTCAAAGTGAAAAAACAATTCCAGTATTTAACACAAATGTTATATAAGGAAAAACAAGCGAGAGAACAATGTAAATTTTTAATTAAATGTAGATTTTTTAATATTGTTCCAAAACATTTACAATGCATTACAAAGAACCTAAAAGATAACTATATGTTCTCAAAAAAATGCGTAACTAAACAAAACAAGTTGACGGAAAAAATCATGATTCAAGTGCTAAACATAGAAATTATAGATTTACACACAAAAATTGCATGGTTAAACAGAGAAATTATAAAAAGTAAAAAATCATTAGAGACGAATGTAGAAAATGACACTATTGAATTGTTTTCTGACTTTTATGCTACTAAACTTAACTTTATTATTGTTAAAGTAAAAGAAAAACTACAACGTAAACTCGAAACCATGTATTTCAGAAAATATAAGAAAGAAATTGAAAAAGGTAGATATAAAGAAGATGTGTCGGAGGTTAACGTCCGAGACAATAACAAACAGGTTATCGAACCGGCGAAAACTGACGATAGTTGGTGTGTGAATGTTTCAGGCATTGAACTTCCAACGTACGTTACTGATATATTAAAACTTGGAGAGAAATTCAATTTTAATGAAACATTCAACAACAAATTACTACTGCAATATATTAAGAATTTTGAAACTTTTATTAAAAAACACAAGAATAAAGCTGATATTCCTAAAATAAGAAGCTCTTTCCTCAACACCATAAAAAATTCATACAATAGAGAACTAGCAAATAATTCATACGAAAATAAAAAATTAAAAATAGATCTTAAAAGAACAAGAAAATTTCTAAAACAGAACTCAGACATTCTAATAACTAGAGCTGATAAAGGGAATGCAACAGTGATAATTAAAAAATCATGTTACGTAGAAAAAACCGTGTGTTTTTCCTTATATAACATTTGTGTTAAATACTGGAATTGTTTTTTCACTTTGAAACCGAAGATTTTGAAAATCAAATGTATCAAATGTATGAAAATCATGTATCAATAAACTTAAAAAAAACAGCTATTTTATTACCATTATGTGGATGATATTGTTCTTTGTATACCGAAAAATAATATACGCGATACGTTACAAATTTTCAACTCTTATGACACAAACTTACAATTCACTGTTGAACATTCTGAAAATAATAGCATTAGTTTTTTGGACATAAAAATTATAATAAACGATGAAAGTAATATAATAACTAATTGGTATCGAAAATCTACCTTTTCAGGAAGATATCTCAATTTCAATTCGCATCACCCGACAAGTAACAAAATAGCTATCATATACTGTCTCCTTGATAGAGCAATAAAATTATCGCACAATAGATTTCACAAAGAAAATACAGAATTTATCAAATATGTTTTAAAAAACAATAATTATCCACATAATTTAGTTGATTTTCACATAAAGAAACGCTTAAAAATGCTACAAATTTCAGATAACAGCTCCAAACAACAAAAAACCTACGATGGGATTATATGTTTACCGTTTGTTAATGAGTTAGAATGTTTTACGAAAAATTTTTTTAAAAAGTTAATATTAATGTTGTGTTTAGTACCATAAATAAACAAAATAATGTAATAGTATTAGGAAAAGATAAAGAAGAAAAATACAATAAAAACAATGTGGTGTATAAAATCAATTGTAAAAATTGCGAAGCAACGTATGTGGGACAAACAGGTAGACGATTAAAGGTACGAATAAAAGAGCATAGGAAAAAATATCTTGATAAAGATGATAAATCTTCCTTATTTGCGCACACTGAAAATAACAATCATACAATAGATTTTGACAATATTAAAATCTTAGATACAGAAATAAATAACGGAAAAAGACTTTTTTCAGAAGCATTCTTCATTCATCAACAAAAAGATTATATAAACAAACAATTTGAAATCAATAAACTAGCGAAAGAATATAATATATTAATTAATAACTGCGAAATTTAGCTTAATATAACTCTTACTATGTATTAAAACTTTATAAAGTCGAACGGGTATATTAGGAGAGCACGTTGAATGAGCATATAATATCCACCACAATATTCGTGTAAGTTTTGAGTTTCGTGGCATTAGGACGACTTACACTATGACGTGCTCCCCTGATACCTCGCCTCGGCTCCGAATCGTTTAACGCTATCCCCCAACCTGTCTCACATCGTTTTATATACTTTTATACACAGAAAATATACACACCCAATTACAGTAGATTAGTATATATAGACCGTTTGCCGAAAATTAAAGCATTGACGAAACGGACAATCTTCCGTTATTATTACATCTTGACGTAATGTAAGTGTACGTTGTTATACATAATTTGTTTAGAGTTGCGAATTGTGATTTATTAATATTTAAGTGATTAGTTTTTAATAAATATGTAATTATTTTGAATTGGAATTGATTGTAAAAACTACATTTTGTTGTGTAAAATTTGTAAGTTCAGCATACTGTATATATTTATTATGTAAATGGTTTTTGTTAAATATAGAGCACCTGAAGAGGGACACGAAAAAAGTGTCCGAAACGTCGGTTAAAAATAAATGTTGTCCATTTATTTAAACCTTTTCTGGTAGACAATTGGCCATTAGATTCAAGATACAAAATTAGAAAGCGAGTTAATAATAGAAGAAACCTAAAACCCAAATACCCGAGGGATGACACTTCCCACCAGAAGATTTAGATGCGCACGCAAGACAGAAAGCGAATTGATAATAGAAAAAATGTAAAACCCAAATACACCGGGGTCGTGAGTTATGCGTAGAACGGATATATTGGCCCTCGTGAGTCAGAAAGAAAGTCTATAGTCAAAAGAATGCAAAACTCGAATACCCGGGGAACGCGAGTTCTGAGTAGATGGGGAAGAAACGCGAGCGTACGAAAAAAGACTTGATAATAAAATAATCTCGATCATATATACGCCCCTGAGGACACCAGTTACGACCAGAAGAGGTAGATTCGCGCGTAAGGCAGAAAGCGAATTGATAAATACCCCGGGGACATGTTCGTCTCCTAGCTGAGATAAACGGGCGCATAGGACAGAAAGCCAGTTGATAATAGACATAATATAAAACCTAAATACTCAGCGGACGGCAGTTTCCAGAAGAAGAGTTAGCTGCGTACGTAAGACAGAAAGCGAGTTAATAATAGAAAAAACCTAAAACCCAAATACCCGGGGGACTAAAGTTCCCAGTAGAAGAGGTAGATACGCGCGTAAAACAGAAAGCGAGTTGATAATAGGAAAAATCTAAAGTTCAATCCTCGGGGGACGCGTTCTTCCCGCAGATGAGGTAGTTGTGCGTGTAAGGCAGAAAACAAGTTGATAATAGAAAGAATCTAAAACCTAAATACTCGGGGGAAGCCAGTTTATAGCAGAAGACGTAGCTGCGCGCATAAGACAGAAAGTAAGTTGATAATCTAAAGAATCTAAAACCTAAATGCCCAGGGGGCGTGCTGTTCCCATAGCTGTGGTAGACACGCACAAGACAGAAAGCAAGTTAATAATGTAAAGAATCTAAAACCTAAATATCCGGGGGACGAGCCTTTCCATCAGAAGAGGTAGACGCACGCATAAGACAGAAAGTGATAATAGAAAATATCTAAAACCCTAATACCGCGGGGACGTGAGTTCCGCGAAGAAGGGGTATTTGGGTTTTAGATTTTTTCTATTATCAATTCGGTTTCTGTCTTTCACGCGCATCTCCCTCTTATGGTGGCAACGGTCGTCAACCGGGTATTTGAATTTTATGTTTTTTCTATTATTAACTGACTTTCTGTCTTACGCGCGCACTTACGTCTTGCACTGGAAACTGTCGTCCCCCAGATATTTGGGTTTTCAGTTTTTTCATTATTAAATTATTAACTCGCCTTCTGTTTTACGCGCGCAGCTACCTCTTCTGCCGGAAAATGGCGTCCCCTGAGTATTTAGGTTTTCAATTCTGTCTATTATCAACTGGCTTTCTGTCTTACGCGCGCGTTTATCTCAGCAAGGGGAAGAACACGTTCCTGGGGTATTTGGGTTTTAGATTCTTTCTATTATTAACTTGCTTTCTGTCTTACAGGCGCGTCCACCTCTTCTTCTGGAAACTGGCGTCCTCCGAGAACTGAACTTTAGATTTTTCCTATTATCAACTTGTTTTCTGTTTTACACGCGCATGTACCTCTTCTGCTGGGAACTGCCGTCTTCCGGGTATTGATGTTTTAGATTCTTTTTACTATTATCTTGCTTTCTGACTTACGAGCGCCAATATATCTTTTTTACGAGGAACTGACGTATCCGGGGTATTTGGATTTTAGATTTTTTCTACAGTGAAAAATCTTTGGCGCATCGCCTGCCCTCTGTAGTACATAGCATTCCCGTTTCATAGGGCGCCTGATATTCTAGGATTACGAACATCTTTTATCCCGCGTGGTGCGTCTCTTGTGCTACCAAGGGAGCCCTCTCGTTCTTTTCGGGGCGTCTGCTGCACTATCGTACTCATGCGCATCATGCCCTGCAAAATAGGACGAAATAACTCCTAATTTAGCGCAACAGACGCGCCGCGCGGGACAAGAGATACGCGAAATCTAAGGGGGTGCCCTCTGTCCTCGTGTGGGGGCGTCTTGAGTGCTAACCTCTTTTCAGTGTATTATCAATTCGCTTTCTGTCTTACGTGCCCATCTAGATCTTATGCAGGGTACTGGCTCCCCCAGAGTATTTAGGTTTTAGTTTCTGTCTATTATCAACTGGCATTCTGTCTTACGGGCGCGTCTACCTCATCTACGGGAAGAACGCGTTCCCCGAGTATTGTTTTAGATTTTTTCTATTATCAACTTGCTTTCTGTCTTAAGCGCGCGTCTAGCTCTTCTTCTGGGAACTGGCGTCCCCCGGGTATATATGTTCGAGATTATTTTATTATCAAGTCTTTTTCGTAAGCTCGCGTTTCTCCCCCTTCTACTCAGAACTCGCGTCCCCCTGGTATTCGAGTTTTACATTCTTTTTACTATCAACTTGCCTTCTACCTTACGAGCGCCAATATATCCCTTCTACGCAGAACTCGCATCCCCAGGGTATTTGGGTTTTAGATTTTTTCTATTATCAATTCGCTTTCTGCCTTACGCGCGCATCTAGCTCTTATTCTGGGAACGGTCGACCCCTGGGTATTTAGCTTTTAAATTCTTTCCATTATCAACTTGCTTTCTGTCTTACGCGCGCGTCGATCTCATCTACGGGAAGAACGCGTCCCCCGAGTATTGAGTATTAGATTTTTTGGATTATCAACTGGTTTTCTGTCTTACGCGTGCATCTACCTCTACTTCTGGGAACTGGCGTCCCCCGGGTATATGTGTTTAAGGATTTTTTATTATCAAGGTGCTCTGTCTTACGAGCTCGTTTACACCTACAATGGAAAACTTGTGTCCGCCGGGTACTTCGGTTTAAGACTTTATTTTAATGTCAAGTGTTCTTCAGTAAACTTGCGGCCTCCGAGGTGTTTTTACGAGAATATTTATTTGTCAAGGAACTCGCCGACCGCTGCCAACCCCACATCTACCTCTTCTACTGGGAACTTACATCCCCCGGGTATTTGGGCTTCAGATTTCTCATTATTCGATCGCTTTCTCTCTTGCGCTTAGAAGGCATTGTCGCGCGAGCGTACGAAAGACATCGATTTCATAATAAAATAAGCTCAAACCTACACCCGAGCGACTCATGTTCTAGAAGGTATGTTAAAGATGGCTTCGTAATAAAGTACGTATATTATAGCCTAGGGAAGAATCAACAAAAATTGGAGTTATAAGTTTATTACTTACTTAAGGAATCGCTTTTAAATTATTTACTTTCCTTTCTTCTTTTGAGTTATATTTAGTGTTTACTATTAGATAGCTATAAGTTGTTACTCGGAGATTCTCTCCTATACGAGTATCTCATTCCTTTTACCTATTTAAGTATCCGAATTTTATTAATTGAATCATTTTTGGTCTTTCACACCGGTAGTATAATATTTTTATAATGTTTTTGAATGCTCTGATAATTTTTTTTTATGTTTTTTACTACGCCTGCCGATTTTTATTGAAAAATTTTTATCGGTCTATTATCTTACGACGGCCTGTATAAGTGCTCAGATCGTTCATGTTGATTTACACGTACTAAATTTAATTTTAATAGATTAAATAATATATTCAATAAAAATACATGTATTAAATAATTAAGTTATTATTTATTTCCATTTATTGAATTAAATAATAAAATAACTTTTATTTATTAAGTAAACTCTTAAATAATACATTTCTATCGGAAAAACACCTATGCAAATTACAGGTGCTTTATTTCCTTTTATCGAAAACTCATTTACCATGTGGTTCACTTAAACCTAGTGTTTTGGTTATGCCGAATAAAGGACGTGGAAAAAATCGAACGAACGCGTTTGTAGTTTGAATATAGGGCTGCTCCGTGCTTGCAGTGCAGCTAACTCAAAAAACTTATAAACCGTGAAACAAAAGCGGAGGGGCCACTTCCGCCATGTTGAAAGGATTTGGCCCGAAGACCTGGGCCCGAAGCCCTGGCTGAGATCCAGGCGTACACACACACAAACACACACTCACACACACACACACACACACACACACACACACACACACACACGCACGCACGCACACACGCACACACACACACACACATACACACACACATACACACACACATACACACACACACACACACATCCATACAGACTGTTTTCGAAAACCATGTATTTTGATTCCTAACGCCTCGGAACACAATTAAAACATGTTTTTAGAACGACTCAAAAATTTACTATCGCAAAGCTTGCTCTAGGCGGAAGCAAAACAGACTTCTACGGAAACACTGCAATGAATCTGCTAGATGGACTCAACAGGTACTTGCGTCTCGTACGGCACTTTTCAAAAGGGCCGACACCTCTTGAACTTGTTATATAATTGTCCTGCGATAATGAGACTCGCCAATCGATTAATTATTAAATAAAGCAATTGTGTTTCCATAGAGCATTACGATCGCACCGATCAAATTAAGTAAGAATATAATTTTCACCGTGATACCCAGCGGCGGCTATTTCTCTCGACTAGGCCAACTTGAACTTTTCGAGGTATTATTCCAAGCACATGAGACTGACCGAAATCAAATAAATATAAAAAAACAAACTGACTTCTACCGAAACATGGCAATGGACCTGCTAGATGGACTCAACGGGTAATTGTGTTTCGTACGGCCCTTTTCAAAAGGCCCGACATCTCTTGAACTTTTCATATAATTGTCCTTAGATAATGAGACTATCGCAAATCGATTAATCATTAAGTAAAGAAATTGTGTTTTCATAGAGCATTACGATCGCCACAATCACGTTAAGTGAGAATATACTTTTCACCGTCATACGCAGCGGCGTCTATTTCTGGCGACAGGGCCAACTTGAACTTATCGAGGGATTATGCTGATGACATGGGACCGACAGAAATCGAATAAAAGTAAAGAATCAATTTGACTTCGACGCAGACATTGCAATGAAACTGCCAGGTTGACTTAATAGCCACTGATATTCTCGTACGAACCTTTTCAAAAGGACCGACACCTTCTGAACTTTTTATATAACTGTCCTACGATAATGAGACTCACGCTGATCGATTCAGCATTAAATAAAGAAATTGTGTTTTCATAAAGCATCACGATCGCCACAATCACGTTAAGCGAGAATATACTTTTCACCGTGATACGCAGCGGCGTCTATTTCTGGCGACAGGGCCAACTTGAACTTATCGAGGGATTATCCCGGGGACACGGGAGCGGCAGAAATCGAATAAAAAAATGAAACAATTTGACATCAACACAGACATTGCAATGAAACTGCTAGATGGACTTAACAGGTACTTGCGACTCGTGTGGCCCTTGATCAAGGTCCCCATACTGTTTGAACTTTTTATACAAATATCGTACGATAATGAGATGCACGCAGATCGATTCTGTAATTAATAAAGAAATTGTGTTTTCCTAGAACATCTCGATTGCCGCCAGCCAGCTCACGTAAGGCATAACAATTAACGTTTATTGGTGGCGTAAGCTGGTTCTCCTGTTTGGGCCCACTTGGACTTTTGAAGGGACTATCCCAAAGACCTGGGACAAACATAAATCGAAAAAATTAAAGAAACCATTTGACTTCTACCCAGACATTGCAATGGAACTGCCAGATGGACTTAACAGCTACTTGTATTCTCTTACGAACATTTTCAAAAGGCCCGACACCTCTTGAACTTTTTATATAATTGTCCTACGATAATGAGACTCTTCCTGATCGATTCAGCTTTAAATAATGAAACTGTGTTTTCATAGGCCATCTCGATAGCCGCGATCCAGTTCATGTATGGCTCAACCATTAACGTTTATTCGCGGCATAAGCTGTTTCTCCAGTTTCGGCCCACTTGAACTTTTAAAGGGATTATCCTAAAGACCTGGGACAAAGAGAAATCGAATAACAGTTAAGAAACAATTAGACTTGGATGCAGACATTGCAATGAAACTGCTAGATGGATTTAACAGGTTCATTTGTCTCGTATGGCCCTTGATCAAAGTCCTCATACTTCTTGAACTTTTTATACAATTGTCCTTCGATAACGAGACGCACGAAGATCGATTCTGTAATTAATAAAATAATTGTGTTTTCATAGAACATCTCGATCGCCGCCATCCAGCTCATGTAAGGCATAACAATTAACGTTTATTGGCGGCGTAAGCTGTTTCTCCTGTTTGGGCCCACTTGAACTTTAAAGGGTTTATCCTAAAGACCTGGGACAAACAGAAATCGAATAAAAGTAAAGAAACCATTTGACTTCTACCCAGACATTGCAATGGAATCGCCAGATGGACTTAACAGGTACTTTCGTCTCGTGTGGTCCTTGATCAAAGTCCTCATACTTCTTAAACTTTCTATACAATTGTCCTACGATAATAAGACGCACGCAGATCGATTATGTAATTAATAATGAAATTGTGTTTTCATAGAACATCCGGATCGCCGCCATCCAGCTCTCGTAAGGCATATCAATTAAAGTTTATTGGCGGCGTATGATGTTCCACCTATTTGGGCCCACTTGAACTTTTAAAGGGATTATCCTAAAGACCTGGGCCAAACAGAAATCGAATAAAAGTAATGAAACCATTTGACTTCTACGCAGACATTGTAATGGAACTGCCAGATGGACTTAACAGCTACTTGTATTCTCGTACGAACCTTTTCAAAAGGCCCTCTTAAACTTTTTATATAATTGTCCTACGATTGATACTCTAGCTGATCGATTCAGCAATAAATATAGACATTATGTTTTCATAGATCATCTAGATAGCCGCCAAAAATGACATTTCTCAACTTTGACAGTTATTTCAAAATTTACTATTAATTTTAGAGACTCCATTAATGTCTACTTCTGTAGTAAATTCAATAATAAACAAAATTTCTCTTGCACTTTTTTGCTAAAACCTACCAGAACCGAGTAAATTTGAAAAAACAAAAAGAAAACAAGATATCGTAATTGCTCATAAATTGTTAAATAATAATAATAATAATAGTATATTACACAGGCGAGGGTGACATACATGCGATCTGAGTCATTCTTTACAACATTTACGATAGGGCGCCTGGAGCGAAAGTCGTACTTTCGGCCCACTAGGCAAAAAATATACTAATTAAATGCACCTGGTTCAAAGTGAATTGTTGTATTGAATAATATTTATGACTTTTCGAAAGTAGTACGTACATAGTTATAATTCTTTTAGTCACTTGTACTTGTCGAAGCTAAATATAGATTCAGTAGATATAGAAAAATTTGGGGGAGAGAAGCTATACGCATGCCTCCGAGTGCGAGTTGACCGCGTCAGCGCTCTGATCCTTCTTCGGTTGTAAACTCAGGCACGCGTTACGTCAATCTGACGGGTAAGCGCAATCGTCCGAAGATAGCACATGACGAACCTCTTCTCCCGTCGGAACTGAGGTACAATATCTTAACCACAAACATCAATGGTAAACGAATACGTAAACGTAAATGTGCAAGATGAAAGGATTTTTATTTTTCTCTAAGATTGATTTATGAGACAACGAAATTGTATTTGCACTGGTAATCTTAAGAGCAACATTATCGGTGTTAACAGCAACTGCCTACCTAAACTCATATTAAAGAGCCTCTCGAAAATGTATGTCTTATAAATAAAAATCTGTGCTCTTAATAAGCTTTTTCGTAGTGTGAAATTAAAACAATTTTACTTTATTATATATTTTAATACTCTTATGCTTATTTTTGAAATGAAAATCGAGCCTATGCGCTCTTTCTCATAGAGGAAAACGTAATTCGTACGTATATTTAGTATGGTGATTTAGAAGATTTTAATATGCACGTATGGAATAGCGGCGAACTAGCCTCGGAGTTGGGGCAATTTTGTACAAAACGATTTTTTTTTCAATTAAGTACAGATCAATGATTGACAAAAAATAAAGGGTCCATAACAAGTTTCTGAGTTAGTTATAACACTAAACTTAGTATTAGTACCTCAGTAGACTTGATTATTTTAGTACCGAAAAAGATAACTGCTCTGGAAAAAAGTGTACGAATGAGCCCCACTAGTTGCACGAATTTTCCCCGCAGTTTGGGCTATATCGTAAAAAACGACTTTTTCTTCAACTGAGTACAGTTCAATGATTGACAAATAATAAAGGGTCCATAACAAGCTTTTTAGTCAGTTCCCTGCAAAAACTATCCTATTAAATAGATTCGATCCGATTAAAAAATCAAACATAAATTAATCGGAAATTTTAATACGAAATGTGACGGGCGCCGATATAAGGTAAGGGAATCACATATACCGCGTCGCGAGATCCGAATCTCGCGCGCTTACACGTATCGCGATCGGCAGAGCGCCACGCGGAACAAGCGACAACGAGATGGAGAAGAAGCCGCGGTGCTGCCGTGAAAAGGATGCCGCGGCCATGTTGTTGACCGCCGTGAAACGCAACAAGTCGCGTCGTAAGTGTGCGTGCCGCGCCTCCACGACTGCAGCCAATCGAGCGATCGCGCCGCCACCACTGGGAGGAGTGGAAGCGAGAGAGAAAGAGGGAGAACGCGAGCGCGAGGACGAGCACGAGAGGGAGAGAGAGGTAGCTCCGTATAGATTGCGTGCGATGGCTGGCCAGCCACGAGTAAGTAGGCTCCCCACTGGTATCAGCGTTTCTTGGTGATGGGAGCGCGAGATAATTGTCACCTGCGAATAAGCGGCTCCGCCGTAACTGCTAGCGTGCGTGCGGTAGTAAAGTCTCGGCCTATCGGTTATTGTTTGTTAGTTTATTGTCCGGGTTTCGCGCCCCTTAGCGCGTTTATCTTACGGAAATAAACCCCCGTTTAATTTTATCTTAAATAGTCGAGTCACAAGTATTTATTGAGCGCGCCTTAACCTATGCATGATTTCCCGAATACCGCCCTCTATCCTTTTCAGCAGCTGCAGCTAGTCGCAGGCATCGCCTCCTAAAGGAACATCGATAGCGGGAGTAAGTATCTCAATAGCCGCTCGAGAGGTTAGACCGAGCGGCGTTGTACGCGGGAAAAGCCGGCTGCGCTGGTAACGCTAGGTCTTAGCGAGCATCCGGTAGTTCGCGGGCAGAAGTTGGGAGCAGCGGCAGAGCGCAGCGCCGGTTCTAGGGGAAGGCGGCCTAGGCTTTCTACAATAGAAGCCGGGCTCGCAGGTTCGGAACCTGGGCCGAGGCGCTTCTGCCGGACTACAGGTGCTTCTACAACGGTGAGTTGCCCGGGCGTAGAATACACCCGTATATTACCCCGCAAACCCCTGAGAGGGATTAATACCCTCTCAGTATCTGTACCCCGTTACAACTGGCGCCCTTAACGTGTTGGAAAGCATAGGTTAGGGAATAATTCGATTATTTAAACAGGTCGAGACTCGCGTGCGAATAAGTAATTATCGAGGGGGATAATTAATTATTATAAAAGTGTATATTGTGTGCAAGGGTAACCAACTGGTGGTTCCTAACCTTGCTTGGAGGGAATAACCCGGCCTGTACGTACTTAGCGAGGACATTGCTTGTGAAGGCCGAGCATTGTTGAAGTATTTAGTGAGGTTAACAAAGAGACTAATTAACAATTATTTATTTATTATTTATTACGCTATTTATTGACATTTTTTTATCAATAATAGGTTTTTAGGGTTCCATCTCTTTGTTAGGTAACTCACGTGCACGCCGGGGCGTAAAGTAGCAGATTACGCACCCAATTTGCATTTAAGGGTTATTAGCGGAAATTTCCGCATTTTTGGGGAAATACGCGTGAGCGCGGACGCGGAGGACAGCCTAGAGTGCGCGCGCAGTAATTTTGAGGCCGTGCATGCGCAGAAACCGAAAAAAAAGTGGAAAATCACTATCGCGGAATCGTTAGCGCATCTCACTGGGAGGTGCGCGCACCCACTAATTTCGAGTTTAAGCATTCGCAAAGGGCCGAAAAATTAAAATTTTAATTTAGCACGCGGATTCGGTAGCGCAGCTCACTGGGAGGTGCGCGCATCACTAATTTCGAGTTTGCGCATGCGCAAAGGGTCAAAAAGTCGAAATTTTGATTTAGCACGCGGAATCGTTTGCGCATGCGCTGGAGGACATTTTGTATATACTGACTTGAGTTCCGCGCATGCGCAGTACCCGAAAAAACGCAAATTTCGATTTTTCGGAGCGGAATCGTTTGCCCGCATGCCGAATAGATTTGCGCAGGAAGTAGACCCCGCGAAAACGCTTACTTATCCGCGAGATCGCGAGTGCACCGATTTTGATGTGTGCGCATACGCGGAATCGTTTGCGCACGCGATAAAAAAATTGGCACACTGCGCAAACAAGCGAATTACGTTTGCGCAATAACCATAAAGCGACATAACCTCCAAGCAAGTAGGTGTAAAAGCGAATTACCCGGGTCTAGCGATTAGAGACCGAACTACCAGTTGGGAAAATTCGTGTTTTCCTTAGTCAGTGGTAGTCCGGTAGGTACCTTGTGAAGGATACCACTGACAGTGCCAAAGCACCCTAAAGTTCGTGGGATTGACAGCAATCCCCTTGCACTCACACAACCGGCGACTGTAGCGTCATGGGTTACGATATTGAGGCAGCCGTGGAAGATTGGTTACAGTCGATCTCCCGGATTGAGATCGACGAATACGTGTCATGGCTCGAATTGAAGCAACAGGGCTCGGTATTCCGCCTTTCGGAGCGGTTGCACAAGTGGGTGTTGGGGATCTACGTGCCGGAAGATTTCGAAGAGTCAGCAGGCACGGATGATGCTATAGCTCGGAGGATACAACTCCGAGAGGAGCTCATCCGTAGAATCGTCACTGAACAGGATGGCACCTTCGTGGAAATGTCCACTTGGGACAAACACCCACTGGAGGTGATCATCAAGAGTGAGGCAATCCTACAGATTGTCCTCAAGACAACGGGAGAGGCAGCAAGACTAGTCCAACACCTACAAAGATCTCAGAATACGGATGACGTCGGGCGTAACCCAGACGCCCGGAACGCGGACCAGTCACCGACGAGAAATGACAGCGTGAACAACGTAGAAGAGGAACACGCCAACGACCTCAACGACGGGAAGACGACAGAAGACGGACAGGAGTCACAGCCCGAGGAGATGCTGCGTCTCCGGTCCACAAACGGAACAGAATTCCGGGTGCCTAGGGACGTCGGAGCGTTATTAGCAGAGCTAATAACCAAAGTCCGGTCGCTGGAGGATAGGTTAAGCAACCACCAGCGACAGGCGGCGTCCAGCACCAAGATTAACGATTTTAGGCTAGGACCGAACGTGCACTTCGAGGACACCTTCAACACAGCGGATGATCCAGGAGCATGGGACGAACGGCGACGTCTGCCCCCGCCAGCTCGACCCAGGGACCAGGCTGGTTTCCGGGACGGAAATACAGCCTGGGGGGGGGGGGGTGACCACCGGTATCCGGCAAGAAGTACGAGCTGGCAACACCAGACCACACAGGACACAGCGGCAAATCTCTCGAGGTCGGGGTTTTACCACTCGAGAGATATAGGCCAGGTCGTGCGGAAGTGGCCGTTACGATTCTCTGGTGCGAAGAGCCAGAGCATCGAGGTGTTCCTGGCTAGGGTAGAAGACTGCAGAGTTCTGGCCAACCTCACCGAAGAAGAGGTGCTTTCGTCGTTATCGGAGCTGTTCACGGACACGGCGGCCACGTGGTATCGCAATCAGAAGGCGAAGTGGGCCACGTGGCAAGACTTCGTATCAGCGGCGAGGCGCTGGTACGGAACGTCAAAAGGTTTCCAGCCGTGGCTAATAGCGGAGGCTAATAACCGTACGCAGGGGGAAGACGAGGCCGTGAGGGACTACATCACGTGCCTCACCGCGATTAACCTCAATATATCGCCTCCCCCGAAGATGGAGCAGCAGCTGGACCAGCTTCACCGGAACCTCCGACCACAGCTTCAAGCAATGGTTCGGAGGTCAGACTTTAGCTCGGTGGAGGGCCTGCTAGATATAGCCGTGGAGGCGGAGCAAACGCTGGAGAATTCCAGTCTGGTCCCCTCCACCGACGGCAGCAACCCTCCTGCCAGAGATGGCTTACAAGCCATCCCCCAAGGCCGACTCGCAGAAGAAGCCCAAAGTGGATGCCAAAGAGGGTAAGGTGGCTGCTGCGGTCGGCGTGACGGGACCCAAATTGGAGGATTTTGAGGACATGCTTCGGCGGGTGCTAAAGCAGAGCCCTGCTGAGCTGGTAAGCCCTCGAGCGGAGCACGCATCGAGGCATGCGCCTGGTGGCCCGCGTAGAGGGCGCGGTCATCAGCCGCCTGGGCGAACTGGAGCGCAGAGGCCCCTGGAGCCAACTCCGGCCGGTCAAGATGCGAGTTCGGGAGGGGACTCCGCGCCGCCGGCCAAACCCCGGGGTGGAGCCCCAGTGGAACCGAGGCCGCCGCTGAGTTGTTACTCATGCGGCAAGATCGGCTACATAGCCAAGTATTGCCCTAATTGCTCGGGAAACGGGAAGGGGGGCGATTAGAGAGAATCGCCCCCGTCCCAAGTCTCCGGGGAGCTCGAGCAGTGGTAGTAGACCCACTCGAGCTAACCCCGGCGGCACTCCGAGTACCGAGCCCGAATACGACTCCAGTGTGCGAGGACACTGCGGCCGCGTGCGATCTTCACCCGGCCTCCGGGGAGTCAGATGCTCACCCGCCTCCCGACCGAGGAGAAGCTTCCGTCGGCCAATCAACCAACGCAGAGACGCGCTGGTGGGTTCGAATTGTGGTGGGTGAGTTCAACCTCCGAGCGTTGTTGGATCCGGGAGCATCCACTACGGTGATGAGCACCGTCGGGCTCCGACTGGCCACAGCACTCGGGAAAGATTTCGTAGCGTCCGAGAAGCAAGGTATTAGGCTTGTGGATGGTAGCCGCAGCCCCTTGCTAGGCCACGTATTCCTTCCGATGACCGTGGGTGGGCTTACTCGCGAAATTCGAGTCGCCATTATGCCCCAGCTCGATGCAGACTGCTACTTAGGGGTCAACTTTGTACGTGCGTTTAGGGCCGTACTTGACCCGGATACGGACAGGCTCTTCTGTAAGGACTCAGAAGCCTATGTCGAGCTGGAAGTAGCTAGCTTGACCACCGATCCAAGTACAGTGTCGGCCATCGGGCTCGAGGACGCTACGGACCTTCAACGGGCGGAGCTGAAGGAAATGGTAGACGCTATCCTAAGCAATCTTCCGCCAGGCTTGGGATGCGTAAAGGGCGTGGAGCATGAGATCATCCTGCGGGACACTCGACCAATCAAGCAAAAGCACTATCCAGTCTCGGATAAGGTGCAAGAAGAGATGCACCGCCAAGTAAAGGAGATGCTCGAAAGGGGCGTGATCGAGCCCTCTCGAAGTGGTTGGTCGAGCCCCATTGTGATGATTCGGAAGAGTGACGGAACACGGCGGTTCTGTGAAGACCTGCGCAAGGTGAACGCAGTCACGAAACCAGACGCCTATCCCCTTCCGAATATGCAGGATATTCTACGGAAGTTGAGGAAGGCGAAGTTCATCTCCACGCTCGACCTTAAGAGTGCGTACCACCAGATACCTCTGGCGGCGGAAGCGCGACCCATAACAGCCTTTACGGTCCCCAGGATGGGGTTATACCAATTCCGGCGGATGCCGTACGGACTTACAAACGCGTCCGCCACCTTCCAGCGGCTCATAGACCAGGTGCTCGGACCCGAGAGACTAGAGCCGTACGTCTATGCCTACCTCGACGACATTATAATTGTCGCCGAGACATTCGAGAAGCATAAGGATGGTGCTAGAACGGCTAGTAGCCGCTGGATTGACGCTTAATGCAGATAAGTGCGTTTTCTGCAAGCCAGAGGTAGCATACCTGGGTTTCTTGGTTAACCGGGACGGCACAAGGCCGAACCCGGCCAAGATCGAACCAATTAGGGATTACCCGGTGCCCCAGAATCTGAAGGCACTGCGGAGGTTCCTAGGCACCACCTCGTGGTATCGAAAGTTCATACCGAACTACGCCACCATCGCTGAGCCGCTCACGAATCTGACTAAGAAAAACCAAAAGTATGAGTGGCTCGAAGAGCAGCAGCACGCTTTCGATCTGCTGAGAGCGATGATGATGACCGCTCCGGTGCTGCACCGACCTCATCCTGAGGGGTTCTGCATCGTGCAGACGGGTGCGAGTGATGTGGGCCTAGGCGCAGTGCTACTTCAAGAGTTAGAAGGGCAGGAGAAGGTGATTGAGTTCGCGAGCCGTGTGCTCACATCGGCGGAACGGAATAATAGCGTTACCGAGCGAGAGTGCCTCGCGGTAGTATGGGCCATCCAAAAGTTTCGCCCATACATCGAGTGCTACGAGTTTAAGGTAGTGACAGGCCACCGCAGCTTGCGGTGGCTCTGCCAACTGAAAAACCCCACGAGCATGTTGGCTCGTTGGGCATTGGAGCTGCAAGGCCACAAGTTCACCGTCGAACACCGCAAAGGCGCCTTGAACGACGTGGCAGACGCCCTCTCGTATGTATGAGGATGAGGATGGGCTAGAAGTGGCCGCGGTGTCGTGGTTCACTGACACCGCGGACACGTGGTATCAGGAGTGGTGCGCCAAGGTCAAAGAGCAGCCCAATGACTACCCCACCTACAAACTCGTAGCAGGCAGTCTCTAGCGGTACCGCCCCAACTCAGAAGTAGACTCAACCCTCGGCGACGATGACGATGCCTGGAAGCTGGTAGTACCAGAAGAAAATCGTCGCGGGGTGTTGCAGGAATGCCACGACGACGCCACCGCTGGACACCTCGGCAGAGAGAAGACATTCGCCAGAGTCGCGCTGCGCTATTACTGGCCGCGCTACTATGCGGAAACGCAGGAGTACGTGCGAAACTGCGAGACGTGCCAGCGCTTCAAGGTGGAGCAAAGGGCTCCAGCCGGCCTCATGGGGCGCCGAGTAATCGACAAACCCTGGCAGGTCGTAGCTGGAGACATTATCGGACCGTTGCCTCGAAGCTCCAAAGTTTGCGAGTATATCCTGGTGTTCCAGGACCTCTTTACCAGGTGGGTGGAGGCATCTCCCATACGCAAAGCAAACGCCAAGACGGTGATAGCGGAACTGAGTCGGAAGATCTTTCTTCGATTCGGTTGCCCGGAAGTCTTCCTGTCTGACAACGGCCCCGAGTTTAAGAACCATGCCGTGGAAGACTTCCTGCGGGAGCGCGGTGTGCATCACACCCACACTCCCCCCTATCACCCTCAGGCTAACCCGGTAGAACAAGCCAACCGTACCCTAAAGACGATGGTCGCTTCCTATCTTAAGGAGCGGCATAGTACATGGGACGAGAAACTTCCGGAACTTCTCTTCGCCATGAATACGGCGGAGCAAAGTTCTACCGGGATGAGCCAGGCCCTAATGCTCTATGGGAGACAGCCAGAACCTCTTGGCTCGCAACGGAGGATGCAAGAGTTAGCAGCAGACGCTCCGGGTCAAGAAGAAAGTTTGGCTCACTGGAAGAAGCGAATGGAGGCCCTTCCAGAGTTGCACGCGCGCGCGGCTCAAGAACGCCAAGCCGGCTATTATAACGCCGGCAGGCGCGAGCCAACTTTCAAACCAGGCGACAGAGTGTGGAAGCGCAACCATCCCCTATCCTCAGCCGCCAAGGGCATTGCGACGAAGCTAGCGCCGAAGTTCGAAGGTCCGTATTGGATTACGGATGCCCTTGGACCTAACACCTACAGATTGGTAGGCGCCGGTGGTGAGGTAGAAGAGGTGGTAGCTGCGGAAGAGCTGAAAAGCTACCACTCTGCTCCGCCATAACCCAACGAGCCGGAAGGGACGGTCGACACGGAGGCTGCGCCAATGAGCGAGCCCCCCGGCGACGCCTTCATGGACGAAACGCCTCCGAGGAGACGCGGGAGGCCCCCAGGTGCTCGAGCAGTGGTAGTAGACCTACTCGAGCAGACCCCGGTGGCACCATCCGTCTCATCTCTTCCACGGAGGGGACGCGGAAGCCCCGCGAGAACCCGAGCATTGGTAGTAGACCCACTCGGGCCAAATCCGTTGGTTCCATCCATCCCCACTCAACCGTCAGCCCCGACTCGCCCACCGAGGGGACGCGGAAGACCTCCGGGAGCCCGAGCAGTGGGAGTAGACCCACTCGGGCCCGCGCCGGTGGTAACATCCGCACCGTCCCACCCGCAGCGAGGGCGCGGGCGGCCACGGAAAGCTACCTAACCTTTCCGATTTCCTACGTCGCGTCCGGTGGGAAACCACAGCGAGCCTGCGACACCCAAAACCCAGTACCCTACCCCCCAGAACTAGTCGTCCGCGTTTCATATTTACCATCAGCGCCCTATCTCCTTCCTGATCGATATAGCGTCCAAAGTACGCCAAATCTGGGTGGGGGGTGTGACGGGCGCCGATATAAGGTAAGGGAATCACGTATATCGCGTCGCGTGATCCGAATCTCGCGCGCTTACACGTATCGCGATCGGCAGTGCGCCACGCGGAACAAGCGACAACGAGATGGAGAAGAAGAAGAAGCCGCGGTGCTGCCGTGAAAAGGACGCCGCGGCCATGTTGTTGACCGCCGTGACACGCAACAAGTCGCGTCGTAAGTGAGCTCCGTGCATCGGAGAGTTTGTGTGCGTGCCGCGCCTCCATGACTGCAGCCAATCGAGCGATCGCGCCGCCACCACTGGGAGGAGTGGAAGCGAGAGAGAAAGAGAGAGAACGCGAGCGCGAGGACGAGCACGAGAGGGAGAGAGAGGCAGCTCCGTATAGATTGCGTGCAATGGCTGGCCAGCCACGAGTAAGTAGGCTCCCCACTGGTATCAGCGTTTCTTGGTGATGGGAGCGCGAGATAATTCCCCCGTCACCTGCGAATAAGCGGCTCCGCCGTAACTGCGAGCGTGCGTGCGGTAGTAAAGTCTCGGCCTGTCGGTTATTGTTTGTTAGTTTGTTGTCCGGGTTCGCGCCCCTTAGCGCGTTTATCTTACGGAAATAAATCCCCGTTTAATTTTATCTTAAATAGTCGAGTCACGAGTATTTATTGAGCGCGCCTTAACCTATGCATGATTTCCCGTATACCGCCCTCTACCCTTTTCAGCAGCTGCAGCTAGTCGCAGGCATCGCCTCCTAGAGGAACATCGTTAGCGGGAGTAAGTATCTCAATAGCCGCTCGAGAGGTTAGACCAAGCGGTGTTGTACGCGGGAAAAGCCGGCTGCGCTGGTAACGCTAGGTCTTAGCGAGCAGCCGGTAGTTCGCTGGCAGAAGTTGGCAGCAGCGGCAGAGCGCAGCGCCGGTTCTAGGGGAAGGCGGCCTAGGCTTTCTACAATAGAAGCCGGACTCGCAGGTTCGGAACCTGGGCCGAGGCGCTTCTACCGGACTACAGGTGATTCTACAACGGCGAGTTGCCCGGGCGTAGAATACACCCGTATATTACCCCGCGAACCCCTGAGAGGGATTAATACCCTCTCCGTAACTGTACCCCGTTACAGAAAATACCAGATTTAAAACTATTTAAATTGATTCATATAAATCAGTTTTTATCAGAATTAATTGATATTTTTTTCACCTTATTAAATCCGATTTAATTTATATTTAAGTTTTAAATTCAAACTTTAATATGAATCAAATCGGCTTTTAATAAGGTGAGAAAAAGAGAAAAATATCAATTAATTCTGATAAAAACTGATTTAAATGAATCAATTTTAATAGTTTTAAATCTGATATTTTCGTATTCAGATTTCCGATTAATTCATGTTGGATTTTTTAATCGGATCGAATCTATTTTAATAAGATAGTTTTTGCAGGGTTATAACACAAAAAATAAACTTAGTGTCAGTAACTCAGTAGAGTCAATTATTTTCGGACTAAAAAAGATAACTACTTTGAAAAAAAGGTGTTCGAATTAGCCCCATTCTCCCATATATCACATTACAACTATGATTTTCTTTAAATTTTATTCATTTAACACTGGTTTGACTAAGAAGTTGCGCAGGAAACTCCTTAAGTAGTGGAATAAAGAGAAAAATACATAAAGGGTCTCATTTCTATTGATCAAACCTTGCTTATTTAATTTTAGTAACGGCAACAGATATAACTGCCCGTTTCTTATTTTCTTGGCAGTAATTAAAAATAATTTAAATAACAACACCGATTTATTTAAAAACGATAAAAGGAAGTTTTATACATAAATTGAATAATGGTATATTACGCACCTAGGAAGTAAAAGTAAAGAATGTGATAGACCGCATTTAAATTCTAAATGACAAACAGGCGATCTGAGGCATTCTTTATTTCCTCCCGTGGTGCGTATACGATTTTTCACCATAACCTGGTTGAACACTTTCGCTCTCGGCTCAATAACGCGAATGTTGTATTTGAAGAATGTTGTACAATATCGCCATGCGCTCATAGTCGTGACATCTATGAGAAGTCGCGGTAACGTTCGTTGCTATGTAAATAAGTCGAGTATAACTAACCTCTCGTTTCAGTTTCCACACGCCGAGAAGTTAGCTACACCATTTCATTCATAAATTATTTTCTCTTATTCGGGGCTAAGGCTATATCTACAATACCTTACAAACATCATCACTGGTATTATCATTTTGGTAATTTATTTGCAATAAACGCATTTACAATTTTATTGCGAAACACATTCATTTCAAGTTATTTTTTTATGCTCTTTCAGAAAATGCATAAATAAAAGTAAAAAAAAAAATTTTCCCTGTAAATGAATTTCTAACTTTTTTAATCCCAGCTCTACCGCAAAATAAATAGTACCAGTCAATAGAGGAGACGAAAATACTTCAAAAGCACCTTATCCGGAATTGATTCATGGTTCGAATATTTTGCTGTAACATTTTCTTGCTGGTGCGTCCAAAGATAGTCACCTTGTATACGTTTATATACATTTATATACGTTTATTTATAAAAATGTACACTTATTTACATTTATATATTTTTTCTTACATTTTGAATAGTTTTATCGAAAATTTTTATTTTTGTAAATACACTTATTTATATTAATTTACAGATATATACATTTATGTACATTTATATACATTTATATACATTTATATATTTTTTTTTTAATTTTCGCTTTATAACACTTTTTTTTAAGTTGTATGGAAGTGCATATAAATGTATATGAATATTAAAAAATATATATGGGAGCGTCCAGCAGAAACGGGCCACCGAACACGCGCGGTGCCTTTTTTCGTGTAAAAGGCGCTCTGTTTAACTCGTTCATAATCGTATGCTGCGTCTTTGAAAAAAAAAACCAAGGACCTATATCGATAGATTTTTTTCTGCTCTTTCCAATTGCGCCATTGTTTTTATTGCGAAACGCGTTCTTTCGGACGAAAACTCGAGTTGAATATTGAAAGCCATTTTTCTCAAAGTATATCATGTTTTTTTTCAAAATAAACTACACCATTGGAAAGTACAACTCTTAAGCTTCAAAACCCTATCTTGGAGAAGTTGGAGAAATAAAGGGTTTAAAAGTAACAACATGAAAAAGACAGCGCCGAGGGTCCGCGCGAGCCCCTCGCACCCGTGCGTACGGCACGTTTAAGTGCACGCTCTATTCAATTCGCTAATAATCGTGTACCAAGTCTCTGAAAAAAGAACTAAGGACATATATCGATAGCTTTTTCCTGCTCTTTCCAATGGTGCTATTATTTTTATTCCGAAATGCTTCCGAAAGGTAATATTGTTATGCCAGATTAAACAATCTATAAGGTTATTTTAAATTTCTGTTTCACTGCTTTCAGTGCGTTCATGGATATTTTTATGTTTAATATATTATGTTTTTCAAATTTTGTTATATAAATGAACAAAGTTCATTGTAATATTATACTAACTATTAGAACTAGATCCACAAAATTATGTCCACGCATTGGCATTGTAAGTTACAAAACATTTTATATTTACAAAAAAGAAAGGGCGAAATAGCACATCGCGTGTATTAATCCGCCCTTAAGCATAGCGTAAAAAGTTCGGGTAGCCGCTGTCTTTTTGATCTTACTATTTTTGAACTTTTCATTTTTCAACTTAAAAATATAATATTTTATAGTTTAAGACTTGTACTTTTGAAGAATATAATTCATTTTGAAGAAAAGACTGATATTTTATTGAAAAAATAGAGTTTAAACATTCAAATGGAATTTTCAACTAGAAGGAAGCATTTCGGAATAAAAATAATAGCACCATTGGAAAGAGCAGGAAAAAATCTATCGATATATGTCCTTAGTTCTTTTTTCAGAGACTTGGTACACGATTATTAGCGAATTGAATAGAGCGTGCACTTAAACGTGCCGTACACACGGGCGCGAGGGGCTCGCGCGGACCCTCGGCGTTGTCTTTTTCATGTTGTTACTTTTAAACCCTTTATTTCTCCAACTTCGCCAAGATAGGGTTTTGAAGCTTGAGAGTTGTACTTTCCAATGGTGTAGTTTATTTTGAAAAAAAACATGATATACTTTGAGAAAAATGGCTTTCAATATTCAACTCGAGTTTTCGTCCGGAAGAACGCGTTTCACAATAAAAACAATGGTGCAATTGGAAAGAGCAGAAAAAAATCTATCAATATAGGTCCTTGGTTTTTTTTTTCAAAGACGCAGCATACGATTATGAGCGAGTTAAACAGAGCGCCTTTTACGCGAAAAAAGGCACCGCGCGCGCTCGGTGGCCCGTTTCTGCTGGACGCTCCCATATACATTTAAAAAATTGGGTTGTCTAATGTGTACAAATAAAAAAATATATAAATGTAAATAAGTATAAATTTATGTAAAAAAATGTATATAAATGTAAATAAATATAAATGCATGTTCCAATTACAACATTTATATACACTTATTTATATACACTTATTTACATTTATATACATTTATTTATATACACTTATTTACATTTATATACATTTATTTACATAAATATAAACTTATTTTTGAGAATTAATTTATGAAATATGAAAACATTTTCCTTAATAACAAATGTAACGAGGTGCGCTTCTCGCATCCCGATGAGCAGCGAATGCAACTACTCGAGCGAGGCGGACATCACACCGACACCGAGCTTTTTGTCTGTTGAGGTACATGCCGGGCGAGCAGACGACGCACACATTACACTTATCGCCCGGGAGTCCTGGCCGACGACGACGACAGTGCCGAAGAAGAGAGAGAGAGAGCCGGCGAGGAGAACTGGACGCAGGCCGAGACTCATGCTCGCGCGCTCGCAGACGACGCACATGGTTAAATAAAACTGTGCGCCGGGTGCGAGCGTGCCCATGAGCTCTCGACGCCCATGCGGTGCCGGCGCAGCAATCCACGACGACGGTGACTATGGCTGGCGCGAAGGCAGGACCGCAGCCGACGACACACTCACGCACACCACAGCACTACACGCACCGCACCGGCACTGCGGCGATGAAGCCACTCGCAACGCACGAGTTGAATAGGAGCGGCGAGGGGCTGTCCGACGACCACGAGACCGGCAGCTGTACGCGGTGTGAAGCGGCGCGAGAGAGTGATGAGGCGCACCCGCGTTGCGCATAGCCTCGATCGAGAGCGAGGAAGAGAGAGACGCGGCGCGTAGCAGTCGGCGCACTGCACATGAGAGCCACGCGAGTAGACCAGGGAGAGCGAGGGAGAGAGAGAGACGCGGCGCGTAGCAACCGGCACTGCTTGTCGACTGACTCCATGAGTCGCGCGCGTATACATAGGAGAGAGAGAGAGAGGGAGAGAGAGCGCAGCGGCGCTAGAGCGAAGGAGAGAGAGAGAGAGAGAGAGAGAAGCCCGGCCCGTAGCAGCCTGTGCGCTGCATTATCGCCCCGACCAACGCGAAAGAGAGAGAGAGAGAGGGAGAGGGAGAGGGAGAGAGAGAGAGAGAGAGAGAGAGAGAGTTTGCGAACTGTACCAGCCTGCGTTCTGTAGACAGTAAGAAAATGTGTGAGGGAGAGTCCATGTAGGAATACGGCGCCGCGGCGCTAGCGTGCAGGAGTGAGAGAGAAGAGGCCATAGCCTGCACGCTATACCAGGCTAGAGTGAATGAGAGCGTAGGGAGGGAGGGGATAAAGAATTGCCGATAAAGCGAGAAGCAACCGACGAAGCGAAGCGTGGAGGCACGGGAATGAATAAAGGTGCGCCGCCACTGTTCGCGGAGATAGAATTAATTAGGCTCAGGGTTTTGAAGTACGCGCGCGCAGCAGATGGCAGCAGGGGAAGCCGGTTCCCCCTAGAATTGCGCATCACGTGACTTCGTAAGTGTGAATCTGTGCCAGGAGAGTGAGAGAGAAGCAGCGAGTAAAAATCGGTGAAGAAGACGGAACCCGAGCAAGAGCGTTTCCGTCTTCTAGGAGTCCTTAGTGAGCCATCGTGCGAGCAGGTAGACAAAGTATGAGTTTTTGAGTTTGCGAGTGAGTAAGCAGTAGTAAGAGTATCAGTTGTAGAAGCATAGGAAGAAAGTAGTAGCGTTTGAGTTTGCGAGTGAGTGGGTAGTAGTAATAGCATTAGAAGTAGAGTAGCGAAGGCGAAGGAGAATGAGCGGAGAGCAGGAGCGAACGCGGAGGAAGCCCGAGGAGTGATTGCCACGAGTGTGAGAGCCAGGGAGGGGAGACGAGGAGGAAAGCTGCGCAACCGAAGTCGTGCCAATCAGTTCTCTCCATTACCGCCGGGGCGACGGTAAGAACTGCGTTTACTATCGTCGGGTGGCAACTACTTTCTGCCCCCAATCCTCTAGTGTACTATTCATAATCGTGAAGTGTGGCCTCCAAGCGTGGAGGAAATCTCTCGCGCGTGCGGATTCTAGCAGGCGAGTGTGCCGCGGCCCGCGAGCGGCCATTTTGTGAGCGCATCCCGGTTATCGTTGCGTATGCTACCGCCCGAGTGAGGAGGATATCGGAGGAATAAATTGGCCAGTGAGGCAGAGTGAACACAATCTTTGAGTTTTTTTTATTAATGTTGGGTATTGTGACGTCTTGTGCATAAGGGTGCGTCCGTACAGGGGCCGAAGCTTTAAATCAGTTCGCCGAGGGTTTCGACCGCCCCCAGGTCGTCTCGCTGTTGATCCACGCCCGTGAGTCTCAGTGAAGCTAAGCAGCGGGAGGTGCAGAGGGAGTCGTCGCCGTGATGGCGCCCAGTTTCCAACAAATTCGGTCACCGCGACATCCGAGAGAGTAGTTTGTTCGATTTGTAGTTATCCATCTTGAAGTGAACGCGGAGATTAGTGAGAACGTAAAGCCCTCACGGTGAGTTAAGATAGTGCGAACGGGGGGGACTAAAATCGTACTGTCACACAAATGACAGACTAAAGATAATTTAACTTTTCAAAATAGAAATTATAGGTAATTTAACGACCTTTCAAAAAAAAGCTAATGATATTAAGTTATAAATACTGTAACATATTAAAATGTAAGAAAAACGAAAATTTCAAAATCATTTTTTGATATTAAAACAAAAGAAAACGCACAAAATCAAAAAATAGGTTACACACACACACACACACACACACACACACACACACACACACACACACACACACACACACACACACACACACACACACACACACACACACACACACACACACACACACACACAAACGTGTGAAACTTGCATAAAACTTTTGAAAGTTTTGGAGCTAATTTTGAAAGTTCGTCTAGTATGGACTGCAAGTAATTAGAATTTGTGGGCAAATATATCATAATGTTTATGCTTTGCATCCAAATATAAATGAAGCTCGAAAATATGGACAATTGTACGTTCTTGATAATGAAAAACAAACAGCTCAACGAAAAAACCATAAAAGTAATTCTGATATAAAAGCAG
Source organism: Torymus aiolomorphi (assembly GCA_036365515.1). Classification (NCBI taxonomy): domain Eukaryota; kingdom Metazoa; phylum Arthropoda; class Insecta; order Hymenoptera; family Torymidae; genus Torymus; species Torymus aiolomorphi. The sequence continues at coordinate 82,086,201 of CM070876.1, forward strand.
AATTGCTTAGTGAATTAGATAGCTTATTCAGAAATATTAATCCATATGCTGAAGCCTACAAAATGATGTATGAAATAGAAAGAAAAGAATTAGAACAGTGTGTAAACATTGGTAGCATGCCAAGAGAAGTTACTATGATTATAAAACGAAATGATAAATTAAATAAAAATAGATATAATGAAGCTTCTGGTGATGAAGTTGCTATGACATTTGTTGGAAAAGATGGTCAACCTCCTATAGAAAGAGATATTGTTGTATATTCAAAACATGAAAAACCAATGAGTATTCCTCAAATAAGTAAATACACAGATTCCATGACATATCCACTCATTTATCCAAATGGAGGTTACGGATGGATGCCTAATATGAAATGTAAAAATGGTAGTAGTAATATATCAAATTTACAATTTTATAATTATAGATTGTCTGTAAGAAATTGATTTAATCCCTATCTTAATTTAGGAAAAATATCTCAGCAGGCAATAATTGATGCATTTGTTAAAGTTGAAAGCTCAAGATTATAGTTTATAAGAAAAATTAAGCTATTTTAAGAAGTGATTGTTACAAAGGGGTAATGGATTATTTAGATAAAAAAAGAGTCTGAAAATATGAAAATTGGAAAATTGTTTATTTTACCGTCAAATTTTACAGGTAGTCAAAGATTTTTAAAACAAAATTATATGGATTCAATGTCCATTGTAAATCGTTACGGAAAGCCTGATTTATTTATAACAATGACGTAATCCAAATTGGAAAGAGATATCAGAAAATTTAGGACATTATGAAAACAATCGATCGACCTGATATTGTTGTCAAAGTATTTCATCAAAAAGTACAACAATTTAAAAAATTAGTAAATAAACGAGGTGTTTTAGGAAAATGTATTGCTTATACTTACATAATTGAATTTCAAAATCGAGGATTACCTCACATGCATTTGTTATTATTTTTAGATGAATATGATAAAATTAATACTTCAGAAAAAGTTGATGAGTTCATAAGTGCGGAAATCCCAAATGAAGACATTTATCCACATTTATATGACGTTGTAAAACAATTTATGATTCATGGACTTTGTGGAGAACAAAATATGGGTTCTTCTTGTATGAATAAAAATACACAAAAATGTACTAAAAATTTTCCAAAAAATTTTAGTAACAAAACATCTCTTAATTCATCAGGATATCCATTATATGTGCAAAGAAATGATGGAAAAATAATTATAAGGGTAAACCTTCTAATAAAGTTGCTCATAATCGATTTGTAGTTCCGTACAACCCGTTTTTGTTGTTAAAATTCAACTCTCACATTAACGTAGAAGTATGTTCAACTGTACAACGTATTAAATATTTGTTTAAATATTCTTATAAAGGTCACGATTGTGCATTTATTGAAATAAGCAATATTGATTTAAATTTAAAAGATTATAATAACAGTAGTAATGGAAAAGATAATAATCAAAATGACGAATATGATTATGATGAAATTAAACAATATATTAATACAAGATATTTATGCCCACCAGAAGCTATGCATAGACAGTTGGAATATATATTACATGAAACATCACATACTATAAAACGTCTAGCTGTACAGAATCAAAATGCACAAGAAGTATATTTTAAAGAAGGTCAAGAAAACGAAATACTAAATAAAAATGTTGAAACTACTTTAACGGCATATTTTAAATTAAATCAAATAGATTCAGAAGCACGTAATTATTTATATTCCGAAATTCCAATACATTATACATTTGCTGAAAACCTTAAGACATGGAATAGAAGGAAAAAAACGAAAAAACTTATATTAAGTAGAATGTATTTAGTTAATCCAAAAGATCGAGAAAGGTATTTCATTAGATTATTGCTTTTGCACGTTAAAGGAGCTACTTCATTCGAAAATTTACGTACCGTTAATTGTGTAATACATCCCACATTTTATGAAGCTGCTGTTGCAAAACATTTAGTGAATGAGGATGAAGGGTTTAAAAGAAGTGACACAAGTACAGTTTCCTACGGCACTTTGTGAATTATTTTCATTTATTTGAATTTATCATAATCCTATTAATGCAAGAGAATTATATGAAAAATACAAAGTTTTCTTCTATAATCCCAAATATGAAAAAAGTATTGGTGAAAATATTGCATTGAATGTAATTCATAAAAATTTACAAATAAATGGATATTCTTTAACTGATTTTAAATTACCAGATATTTCTACGTATATAAAAGAATATAATGATGAGATATTTTATGAAAAATGCAATATACTGAATGAAGTACATCTTAAAATAAATACACTCAAAACCAATCAAAAAAATTTATTCAATGCTGTTTTAGTAAGTTTGAAACAAAAACAGAAAAATTGTATTTTCATTGATGGACCAGGAGGCAGTGGAAAAAGTTATTTACTTAATATTCTAAGAGATTACTTGAAATTTTATAATATACCATTTTTATGCGTAGATTGGACGGGTATTGCAGCGAATTTATTGAAAAATGGAAAAACAGTACATACCACATTTAAATTACCTTTGAATATAACCGGGAGTACCACATGTAATGTGAAACATAATTCAAATGATGGTAAAAAATTTAAAGAAGTACAAATTATAATATGGGATGAAATATCCATGACATGACTCGTAAATTTGAAGCCGTTGACCGCCTTCTTCAAGATATATGCAATGTCAAAGCAATTTTTGGTGGTAAAACTGTACTTGTTTCAGGAGATTTTAGGCAAATATTACCAGTTCTTCGGCATGGTAGTCGTATTGACGTTATTGAGAATTCAGTCAAGTCCATTTATTTATGGCCAAATTTTATACGCATGAGACTAAATGAAAATCTCCGAGTATCTGATGATGATAATAATTTTAGAGAATGGCTGTTAAATATAGGCGAAGGAAAACGTTCAAATTCATATGAAGAAGAAAATGAGTTAATTCACATCCCTGATGAAATAATCACCAATGAAGAAGATATTATTACAGAAATTTATGTAAATGAAATAAAAATTAACGATAAAAATTTAAACGATAAAATTATTCTGGCACCTAAGAATAATGATGTTATTAACATTAATAATGAAATTTTAAACAGAATGGAAGGGGATACTATTGAATATTTAATTATAGATACAGCAGAGGATGATAATGAACAAAACCTCGATGTTATTTTACCAACTGAATTTCTTAATTCATTAACTCCCAATGGACTTCCACCACATAAGCTGAAATTAAAAGTCGATGCAATAGTGATCCTTTTAAGAAATTTAAATTTAAATGAAGGTCTTTGTAATGGAACAAGGTTGTCAGTGAAGAAATGGTTAAATTATTCAATTGAAGCACAAATTTTAAGCGGCAAAAACATAGGAAAATTAGTGTTAATTCCAAGAATATGTTTATCACCATCCAAAGAAGAAATTCCATTTAATATGCGTCGCAAACAATTTCCAATACGATTAGGTTTCGCAATGACAATTAATCACAAGGACAATCATACAATGAAGTCGGTGTCCACCTTCCAACACCAGTCTTTAGTCATGGTCAATTATACGTGGTTCTGTCAAGAGTTAAAAGTAGAAAAAATTTGAAAGTGCTTTTACTAAACAATGCAAAAATAGAATGTGATAATATAAAGCATAATAAGAAAATTTACACTAAAAATATTGTGTACAAAGAAATTTTATAATTAAAAAATTTTAATTCTAAATTTAAAAAATTACAAAATTAATTACAAAATTTTGATAAATATGATTGAAAAGTTAAAAAGAATATTTGATAACTCGGCTGCAGCATTCAAAAACGCTGAATAAAAAAAAAATTATTAAAAAATTCATAGCAACATGTTGATAAAGTCATAATTAAAAAAAATTATAGAACACCAACATCATTGTGGTAAATGCTGTGCTGGAAACCGAAAAAAAAATTGAAAATTCGGCTGCAGCATTTGAATGAATACAGCGATTTGTAAAAAAAAAATAACAAATAGTATGAACATTTCAAAAATTGCATGTGCTGAAAATAATTATTATGAACGGCAGCATCATTTTGAATGTAGCGCTGGAAAGTTTGATGAAAAAAAATTATGTTATGTTATGAATTATATCTTATAGGCTAAACAGAAGTCAAACGGCTGCAGCATTTTAACAAATGCAGCGCTGAATAGTATTATTAATATAAAAAACAATGAGTTACAGTATTTTTGGAAATATATTTTGACTGTCAGCCAAGGAAGTCACATTATCACGCTGGAGGTGCCGAATACAGACACATTACTAACCTGTGGATTTGATGCGATAGTTAGGAAGGTATTTTCGATACCTTTGATTTATACTTTTTACGGAGATGTATGCAAAATAATTTTTGATCAATTTTTTCTTTTACAGATAATACAAAAGATCGCCTGTTTACTGAAAAAAAGAACGAAGATGAGTTCCTGCGAGTATTGCATGAGCCATTATAGTTGGAACATAACACGATAAAAATACGTAATCGATACGACGCACAGCCCAAATGAACCGGTCGGTTCAAAATCAAATATCTCCTTGAGATAACCTATTTAAAATTTTTTTTTTAATACAGGTAATAATAGGTTCTTTAACGGAAAACTACAGGAAAAATAAAAAAAAAAATATTCAAGGTCAGTTTTTGGATCAAAACGTATTTTTGTATGACTATAAGAATCTGTGTATTTCTCCAGCAAACTGCATAGATTGAGAGTGTGTTTGCAGGTGTACCGGGATAAAAAAAGTTATATATATTCATATAAAATCATAATATATGTTCATGTATGAGTAGGTAAGCTATGATGGTTCTGGCGCACTGCGCTAGAACCTTATGAGGGTTCTAGCGCAGTGCGCCAGAACCCTCATAGTAGTTTTGAGTCAAACATAGAATTCTACGAAGCCCGTTAACCCTACTTAGCCAGAAGCCCTCTACTGAGCCAGAAGCCTCCCCACATTTTTGAGCTCATCTCATCGCGAGCTCTCGATGAGCTAGCGCATATTTAAAATTAATGACTACTTTAGTCTTTTATACTTATCACGTTGGGGTAGAGAATTCGTATTCATGGAATACTTTTGAGAATATTCTTTCCATTTTGAATCCTCCTTTTCCTCTTGCTTAGAACCAAGAAGATGAGTATAAGCGCTTGAGCTTGTGTTTTGACCCATCTTGTTCGACGTCAGGGACACGAATGAAGCACCTACTCCCAATTCATAGACGTCTCGCACGTTTCGTAGAATTTTTTCAGAAGTTTGACGTTATGAAGTGCACAGCTGGTTTTGTAGGCACTCTCGTGGTTCGGACAAACTGTGACAAGCTTGATCTTGTCCAACGGTGGAAAAGCCATTTCCGTGACATCGTGAACGTTGAATTTGAAACGTTCGAGCCATTTTTTCTTAATGGAGCCCATAACGAGCACCCGACTAGCATCATGCAAACATTCTCGGAGAACACTTCCGATGTCGGTATAGGGACGATCACCTGACTTCCAAGAAATACCGTGATAGAACTTCTTCAGCCAAGTATTTTCTCCCTTATACTTATCGGTGAGTTGTTTCCAAGGAAAAAGTTCCTTGAATAAAAAGACTAGAGGTTGGTCGTCATCATCCAACGGAACTATTGCCAGTTCTTTCAAAACGAAATCATTACCAGGCTGTTTGAAACCCTGCATATCAACGATGTATTTCATTTTCACACAAGCTTCTACACGTCACCACTGACAGGACTATACTGAACGATACGGTCGTGTAGAATAAGCCAATATGCGGAGGTTCTAGCTGGAAAATTATTTCTTGATTCAAATTCTAAACGGACGTCCACGGGAGCGTTTCTCAAAGATTCGTTTTGTTTGGAACAATCGATCACTATCAAAGGTAAGTATTTTATAAAATCTATTTTATTCAAAAGAGGTTCAGGATTTTTTTCGTAATAAGCACTCTGAAAATTTGCATAGATATCATACAGTACGGCGAACTGGTTACGATCTATATCTAAATTTAAATTTCCATACGGCAACATTGTGAATTTAAAAAGAGCTTAACATTACTTACGTGGCAATGATCGAACTGACTCGCGTTTACCTGCCTCCGAGATTTTCTATTCGTTTGAAAAGCAAGAATAATGAAGCGTGGTTTTTCCAACTGATTGGATGTCTTCACAGTCCAAACGTGTTTAGGAGAAGATGGAAGGAGGGGATATTCGTAGAATTCCCAACTGCGGTAGCTCACAACCACAGGTCTGTTTTTTTCGATATAATTGAATAGAGGAATCTTTCGCTTATCGGAGAGAAATATGTATGGCATCAACCACTCTATCTTCGTGAGCTCAATTTTAAATTCTTCATAAGTATTGTCTGGTCCTGCTGTCTGTATGATGGCATTGATATCATTTCTCGATCTAGTAAATATTAGTTCATGCTTAACATTTACTAAAATTTTTCTGTAATCTTCCGCAAATCCAAGAATCATACAGAGAGGTATAGAAAGGTCGAAGTAACCATCATCGTTAGTGAGTTTCTCTGATTCTTCTACATCGAGTCAGCCAGCATTCTCAATGATCAATTTTTGACTAGGATTGAGATAACCCAACCTTTCATGAGAGTAGTTAACCCTACATTTTTACATTCATCAATTTCAATGGCATTTATCTCGTATCTGATTTCTTCAAACATATGACAGATGGCATAACATAGAACGTTCGAGTGGTGTACCGTCAGGTTTAACTAACTTACCACATATATGTAATGAACTTCGTGATTGTAGAAGACATAAATCTTGATGTTGAATGGCGATGCAAATTTCATCGCTGTTTCCAAACGATGACGTGGTGGAGCCACTGACTCATCAAATGTTACAGGTGACTGAGTCTTTAAAATTTCTTCCATCTTTTTCTAGACAACAGAAAAAAATACAAGTTATTTTCCACCAGCGACGACTCTTAGATCGAGACTTTTCAGGAACTGAATGTTTTGCCGTGTTAGCGCTCTGCTTGCTCGCGGACGACTGATGGTCTGTCGACATGCTGACTTCTTTATATAGCCCCTACCAACCTTGCTGTTGTAAACGATCCCCATCACACTTGTTTGATGTGAAGTCTGTTTGTGATTACTTCTCCTCGAAAATTAACTAAACGTCCGTCTTGATCGACTATGCGTATTTGTAAGTGATCTATGCTTTTAACTGTAACTGGAAGGTAAATGACCTGTGAGGGTACTTCGATGATCTTGTATCCTGGTGGTACTGCCGGAAAGAATTCGTGTATCGTGTGAACCTTAGAGCCGTTTATATATGGGAGCGTCCAGCAGAAACGGGCCACCGAGCGCGCGCGGTGCCTTTTTTCGTGTAAAAGGCGCTCTGTTTAACTCGCTCATAATCGTATGCTGCGTCTTAGAAAAAAAAACCAAGGACCTATATCGATAGATTTTTTTCTGCTCTTTCCAATTGCGCCATTGTTTTTATTGCAAAACGCGTTCTTCCGGACGAAAACTCGAGTTGAATATTGAAAGCCATTTTCGTATATCATGTTTTTTTTTCAAAATAAACTACACCATTGGAAAGTACAACTCTTAAGCTTCAAAACCCTATCTTGGAGAAGTTGGAGAAATAAAGGGTTTAAAAGTAACAACATGAAAAAGACAGCGCGGAGGGTCCGCGCGAGCCCCTCGCGCCCGAGCGTACGGCACGTTTAAGTGCACGCTCTATTCAATTCGCTAATAATCGTGTACCAAGTCTCTGAAAAAAGAACTAAGGACATATATCGATAGATTTTTTCCTGCTCTTTCCAATGGTGCTATTATTTTTATTCCGAAATGCTTCCTTCTAGTTGAAAATTCCATTTGAATGTTTAAACTCTATTTTTTCAATAAAATATCAATTTTTTCTTCAAAATGAATTATATTCTTCAAAAGTACAAGTCTTAAACTATAAAATATTATATTTTTAAGTTGAAACATGAAAAGTTCAAAAATAGTAAGATCAAAAAGACAGCGGCTAAAACACAATATTTAGGACGACATTCGGCAAATTTACTGAATCCTATTTTCGATCCAGGATACTGTTACTTATATTTCAAATATAGTTCTCGAAGATTGTATAAAACAAGCCGTTTCGGGATGTAACTTTTTGTGCCATCATCATTTTTTATACATTTGTTATCTTTATAGCCTGGCATAATTCTACTATTCTCATCACTTTCATAGAAGAGCTTTGCTTGATCTAAAGTATCACTTGATATTTTTTTATTTCCTCTGTTGTCATTTAATTGGGCTGGGTTATCAAATAATTTACATTTCGATGAAAGTCGACGAGACAAGTTCGAAAATCTAGCTACTTTGCGAGTGCTCCAGTTTTTAGGAAGTAATTTCAAAAGTAATATCTTTTCCATTTTTGTCAAATTTTGGTCATTCAACAATTTTTTCAAATTAAAAATAATTTCTTTAGAATCTTCTATTGAAATCTCACTCTCTTCTTCAATCTGAGCATTAGATTTTATTCGACAAGAATCGCATATTTTGTCTCTATCAGTTAAATGCGGATAACAAGCTCTAAGTTTATCGGAAACAAACCTATGTTTCGATGAATGCTTTATTTCATCAAATGGATTACAGCAACGATTTAAAATGTTAGACATTTTATTAAGCTTTTTTTTATTAAGAAAATAATAAATATTGAGAAAGAAAAATTATTAAAAATATAATATTTTATAGTTTAAGACTTGTACTTTTTATTTATTTTTTGAAGAATATAATTCATTTTGAAGAAAAAACTGATATTTTATTGAAAAAATAGAGTTTAAATATTCAAATGGAATTTTCAACTAGAAGGAAGCATTTCGGAATAAAAATAATAGCACCATTGGAAAGAGCAGGAAAAAATCTATCGATATATGTCCTTAGTTCTTTTTTCAGAGACTTGGTACACGATTATTAGCGAATTGAATAGAGCGTGCACCTAAACGTGCCGTACGCACGGGAGCGAGGGGCTCGCGCGGACCCTCGGCGCTGTCTTTTTCATTTTGTTACTTCTAACCCTTTATTTCTCCAAATTCTCCATGATAGGGTTTTGAAGCTTAAGAGCTGTACTTTCCAATGGTGTAGTTTATTTTGAAAAAAAAACATGATATACTTTGAGAAAAATGGCTTTCAATATTCAACTCGAGTTTTCGTCCGGAAGAAAGCGTTTTGCAATAAAAACAATGGCACCATTGGAAAGAGCAGGAAAAAATCTATCGATATAGGTCCTTGGTTTTTTTTCAAAGACGCAGCATACGATTATGAACGAGTTAAACAGAGCGCCTTTTACGCGAAAAAAGGCACCGCGCGCGCTCGGTGGCCCGTTTCTGCTGGACGCTCTCATATGCGCCTGATGTAATATTACACTCGACTCGCAACGCGTTGATCTTGAGGATAGTTACAGGCAAATCTGAATTATGTATGAAATTAGCTTCTAGAACGGGTTTGGTGAAGTCAAGTAGTTGACCAATAGAGTCTTGAGGACGAAAATCAATAGAATGACTACACTTAATAACACTACGAATTGTATTGTTGTTTGGATTCAGACTGAATGAAATGACTTTGGGTGCTAAAGTTTCACGGAGAAAATTTTCTATATCCTCTATCTCGTAACTACCAGTTGGTAAAAAGAATTCCTCTTTACCCACGTAAAACTTATTATTGCCTGTATCGATATTTGATATAGAATTGAAGGTTAAAAGTTCAACTAAACCGAGAACGTAATTTTTGTTTGATAAAAGTTTAATAGGTGGAAAATACTGTACTTCGATAACTGATGAATTACCGGAGAGACTTAACGTCAATGTATTTTCCATGACTATTCAATGTAGAATGATTAAACTATCATTGCGCTCACCTTTATATAGTCCGACCTAACTTGTTACACAAGAACTTGAGGCAGAGGTGACCACAGTTGAATGTATTGTAGTCTTGATATCTCTCGTGATTATATTTAACCTCATTCACACGTAGATACAGCATTAAATCAATAGGTGGTTGAAGATCTCCAAAACTATCAAACTAAAATACATTGTCTCCATGTTTTCGATATGCTACCTAATGCGTTCCAGGTCCATCATCTAAATTTACAATGGCTGATTCCCGATTATAAGGCCCGCTTGCAGGTAAGGCATTTCGCATAAAGACTCAACGAAAATATGGAATTTTTGGAATTTTAGCATACTTAATTAGATCGAGATATGTGAGAGTTCTTTGTGGTAATGTCAGTTCGGGGTTCTTTTTTTTTTCTTCAACCTTAATTTTTTTTATTACCGCCTATACGAAGACCTGCACCTGTTTTATGTGGTTTCAGAAAGAGACCCTTTCCCAATGCTATTTCTTCCATTTTCGTATTATGTCTCTGATTCTCTTCTAATTGCTTTTTAGCTGTACTCGCATGATTAACCGATTTTGCTATGCCAGCAGCACCACCAGCCATACACACCAGCCCCAACAGCACTCAGGCTAGCAAATATTGGTACGAGAACCGGTAGGAAACCACCTACTGTTGAGGGTACCGGTAAAACCCGTGGAATGATAATTTTACGTTTTCCACCTGCTTTTTTGATAGCAGAACGAGCACCTTTCAAAGCAGAGAGAATTACCTTACGAGTAGAGTTACTTTTAACCATTGATTTTGAAGCAGCTTTTATTATCTTGTTCAGCAACGTTGGCTGCTTTCTATCCACGCCCATTCCGAGTTTTGATTTGGCTTTCATAATATTTGTATTGCGTAAGCAGCTACTTTCTCACCAATACTTGAATCTTTAGCCTTAATTGTCTTCCACGCCTTATCTGCTAAAACTCTATCCGCATTGTTTCTAGGCTCAATGTTTTCTCTTTTCTGAGAATAAGTTATGTCGTGCTCTTGAAAAGCTCTATCGAGTAGATTAATACCTTTATCACCTCGAGCTAAACGTTTTGATAACTTAGTACCTGGTCCGCAGTACTGATATCCTGGTAAATGAAGTTCTATTGGAAGATTGTTGAGAATTTTATTGATCAAACCACGACCTCGACGTCATCTATATATGATCATCACACCACGAAGGTTCGATGAAGACTGAACCCCGCGAGTATAAAAGCGCTCTATTTATAGTTGAACGATCATTTGCGATCGAGACCTCGTACTGTACACATGAATTTCAAGAAACACTCTGTTCAACTCCCGGTATTTAATTTTTATAATATCGTGGAGCAAGAAAAAAAGACAAAGCGGCATGGAGACTTACTTCCGAGCAGTATTAGAGCTGTATTTTGTGGACCTTCAAATTGTGGAAAAACCAATAGTTTGCTTGCACTCATTATACATCCCAATGGTGTTAGATTTGAAAATGTTTATACATATTCAAAGTCTTTGAATCAACCGAAGTATAAATTTCTTCAGAAACTTGTAGAACCATTAAAGGGCGTACAGTATTTCCCCTACAGCGAACACGATGAGGTTATAGCTCCTGAAAATGCTCTTCCGAACTCTATCATTATATTCGACGATATAGCTTGTGAAAAACAAAACCATGTTAAAGCATTTTTCTGCATGGGTAGACATCAAAATGTAGATTGTTTTTATCTTTGTCAGTCATATGCTCACATTCCAAAGCATCTCGTCAGGGATAATGTAAATCTTTTGGTGATTTTTCGGCAAGATGATGTTAATTTAAAACACCTGTATGAGGATCATGTTAATTCTGATATGACTTATGCACAGTAAAGATTTATTTGTCAAATGCTGGAGAGATGAGAAATATGGATTTCTAATGATTGACAAGGATAGTACAATCAATGGAGGAAGATATCGTAAGGGCTTTGACTGTTTTGCTATAAATATGGGAGGCACTTAGTCTTTCATTCACAGTCTACAACTGAACGTTGAAGCGTCAACATGGCAGAATTCAGTCGAAGAAAGGATATACTTAATGAGCTTGTAAAAGCTCGCAATGCAGTCAAACACAAATATAATTTGTTGAATTATGGAAAAGATACTTTTGAGAAAACAATGGAAGATACTTTTAAACCAATCGTTGAGCCGCTTGAGAAGCTCGTAGCTAAACAGTTCAAAGAAGCATTAAGTAGAGCTATTAAACATGATGAAAAGTATAATAAATTTATCAAACGCGATGAAGAGCATGATAAAAAGTATAATAAATCTATCAAACGCGATGAAGAGCATGATGATGATATTCAAAAGCAGGATGATACATTGCAAGCAACCGACACGTCTTTTGAATCAGCTACGAGCAATGATGGTTATGATGATGAAAGCAATAATAAATATTTACAAATGCTCAGTCAAGATCAAAACGTAGACAAAATTTATGGTGTACGTAACGAAAATGGGCGATTCATGATTGGTAATTCCCCTATAGACTTGGAGGGTAGCGATATCAAGGTGAATGGGGTGAAGTATGCGAAAACTCATGGATTACTCGAATTACTCATTACGAAACAGCCCAGTGAAAGCCAGATCACTACTACTGATATTGAGAATTACCGGAAAATACTTGAATTATCGTCAGCACATAAGAAACGCTATGACAGTAATGAAAAAATTCGTTTTCATAACAGCAACAAATTCAAATACATCATTGCTCCCATGTTTGAATATTCGAAACAAGGCGCTTGTGTATTACCACGATATAAGATGGCAAGAATCAATACCAGTATGGATTATGTGTATTGAGACGATCCCAACGAGCTGGTGGAACGTTTGAGATTACTCATAGCTGAATAATCAGCTGGCAATCTCAGCCACGTTAATGAAGTTCACTCGATAATTGAGGAATTGCGAGAGGGAGGGTATATATATTAGATGAACCTTCTCTTTCTTCTCAGTATCATAATGAATGTCGACGTGTTCGGATGAAATCTAAAAGAAAGAGAGGGCATTAAAGGTCCTCCAGGAGTGGGATATAAAATCACACCGAATGGACAATTCGATCTTGAGAATAAGAGATTATGCAATGTAGGAGTACCCAATTATCTACACGATGCAGACAATGTGCAATCATTACAGCGTATAGTGGATGGAGAAGTTACGAAAGTTGTAAATATTATAAATGGATTGAGAAATGATTTCAATAATTTAGATGAAATAGTCGAAGTTCATCGAGATGAATTAAATATAAAAATTGCTGATCTTGAAAGGGAAATCGAGAGTATAAAAGTGATGGTACTTCAATTGTCATATAGCAGTAACTCGCTGGACACCAGTGAGTCAACATAGAAGCATGGATGATCGAAAGAAAGTAGTAGTAGAAGTGTTGCATAAACCTGCTCGAAGAAACTATCAACGACGAAAGTTTGATATGTGAGGCATAGATGAAACTTGGCAAGCTGATTTAGTTGAAATGCAGCCTTATGCTCGAGAGAACAAGGACTACAGCTCACTGTGATAGATGTATTTTCTAAGTACGCTTGGGCTGTACCGGTTAAGAGAAAATCCGCAGACAACGTTACAGCAGCGATGAAATTAGTTTTGTCTCAAGGTCGAGTACCAAAAAATTTACAGACAGATATAGGTAAAGAATTTTACAACTCAAGCTTTCAAAATTTGTTGAAGCAGTATAAGATTAACCTATACTCCACATACAGCAACTTAAAAGCATCTATTTGTGAGAGATTTAATCGAACGCTGAAAAACAAGATGTGGATGCAATTTAGTTTGCGTGGAAATTTTAAGTGGCTTGACATCTTACCTGATGTGATTACTGCTTACAATAATAGGAAACATAGAACTATACATATGAAACCAAAAGATGTTACAACAGTCAACGAAGCGCAGGTCCTAGCACAATATTCCAGCAAATCTCAACCTGTAAAAAAACAAAAATTTAAAGTTAATGATAGAGTACGCATAAGCAGATTAAAGCAAATATTTGAGAAAGGATATACGCCTAATTGGTCGACTGAGATATTTACAATAGTTAAAGTATCAAAAACAAATCCTGTTACTTACCATTTAAAAGATTATCAAAATCAACCGGTTTCAGGTTGCCTTTATGAACAAGAACTTCTGAAAGTGAGATATCCAGATATTTATCTCGTAGAGAAATTGATCAAGAAACGTGGCAATCAAGTTTACGTAAAGTGGCTTGGTTTCGACAGTTCTCACAACAGTTGGATAAACAACAAAGACATATAATTTGTTTAATAATTAAATAAAGAGAAAGCAGTGAGAGCCCCAACCTACGCTCTCTACCTGTGAGGAACAACCAAACATTTTTCCCCTCCATAAACTTTCTCTTTATTATTATTTTTTTTTTATTAAATTTGTTTTACAAGTTTATTAATTTACATTATAAAGTTATTAATTAAATTACAATGTTAATAATTTATTTACATATTTAATCTGTACGAAATTCAAAATTTTGTTCGCCTTGATACAATAAAAATAATGTATACTTATTAGACCTTTCGGCAAGTTCATCGAACAAATTGCCATTCTCCTCGAGGGCCTTAGAAACTCGATTGGGGAGGAAGACTTGGAACTCTCCATCGATGACGACAACGGCCTTCAATCCATACTTGGTGCTGACCTGCTTGATCTCTGTCACTATATACGTCTCACCCTTCTCTAGTTCGGACAGATTCTTCTTTGGAAGATAGGTATTTGAGCAGATTCGGTTTAACATGGTAAAGTCAGAGAATATTAACTATTTTCAAAGAATATTACAATAAATGAAATACTTACTTTAAAGTGTTTTGAATTATTCAAAGTCTAAGTCTCTTGCTGGGAGGCTCTCCGTTCTGAGACTCATTGAGCGAACGAATGTGCTGACTAGCCGACATGCGCTCCTTCTGTAGGCCTCCGTCGGCTTCCCCCTCTCCATCACTCTCACTCATGAATGGTTCTTCCACCTCCATCTCCTCCAGATGTATCAAATTTTCTAGAACTTCTCTGTCCTCCTCCTCATCGAAGATTCTATAGCGTCCCCAAGGAAGTGTATCGATACGGATCCGTACTATTCACGAGGAGATGAAGTTTATCATCATGTGGGCTTAGAGAAACCTTCTTCTCTTTCTCAGTTCGAACGATATGATTCTTGGAGCGTATATTATTCTGTTGACAGATCATCGTTGACTCATTGAAAAGACAGTCTCGATAGTTCTCGAAAGTGATACTTGTTTTCACAACAGTTGATTTGACTCCCTTGGCTTTCTTAATAGGTTTATCGTTTTGTATGAGGACACTATACATTTTGCTTCGAAGTCCAATGAATTCGGTCATGATGTTACCGTTACATTCATCCTTCATTAATCCTATGACTTCTTTATTCTTACGAGGTAGTTCAAATTGATTATTTTCAGGATAATCTGAAGTATCAAACTTGTTGATATCCTCCTTCATAATCTCATATATATTAACTCCTCGAATTTCATATATCAAACTATCTGTGTCAGTGTAGAGAAGTTTGCTATTGTTACCCACTCGTTGTCTCATATACGAATAATGAAAATCATAAAGGAGAGTCTTGGAGATATCAAAAACGCTAAGACCGACATAGATCGGTTTCCTGATTGAAATCTCAGTTCGAGCGAGTTGTATGGCACCCAAGTTTTCATCAAAGATCGAGCGGCTATGGAAATTAGGTTTAGCGATCAATACCTCCGCTCCGTAGCGACCAGTCCACTTGTTCACGAGTTTCACATCTACTCGTTTTCGCTCATTCTCCATTGTCTTACCATACACCGCATTAATTAAAAGTTTGAAGAAGAGTTTTTCAAATTCATTTTTCGCTTGTTTTCTCTTCTCCGTGTTTAATTCGACATAATGCTTGAGCCATGGACTCTGTTTAAATTTGAGTGCCCTATGAACTTTCTCTAACACTAGTCCGTGCTTGAGAGCTTGTTTCAGGGCACGATAATGAATAATATACCTCTTTTTGTTGAATAAAGTAGTGAGCAGCTTTTTTTTGACGAGAAGCAGGCGGAGCCATATGTTCGGGACAAAGAGGCAGGTCTTTATGTTCGTCGTGAAGACTTACCGGATATACCAAATCTACCTCCAAAATATAACCGATAGGGCTATCATTTGGAATGTCAAAGAAATTTGGTTCGTTTACATTTTCCACCCAGCGAAAACCTCCTTCTGGTAGGTGTTGCGTCATAGCCCATCCGTACAGGTTATTAGCATCGTAGTACATTAGATATTTTTCCTATTCATCTGGATTCTAGTCATCATACATAAATTTGTTATTAGCTTTAGCGTAACGGTTCGAACATTGGCTAACTCCACCTCTGATCCCTCTTTCAACGAACAATAGCATATCTATGTCGGTAAGTAATTGAAGTTCAACTTGTGTATACTTTAACATAGCATCCCAAGTCAATCCTGGTGTTGTAAAATAATACGCAGGATCCAATCCGTAAGCCTCGATACAAGTCGATCGGAAATTCTCAAAAACATCTGCTAAAAGAAGTACATCTGTTATAAGATACAACTCTGAATACTCACCAAGAGTTTTAATGTTAAACGTATTCCAGATATTGACTGCGTGGTCATAATCAGATTCTGCGATTCCACAGTTTGTTAATTTGCTGAAGAAGTCATCTTTTGAGGGTAACTCTTTTTCTTTCAAATTTTCAAATGAAGATACATAATCATATGGGAAAATACCTTTTCGTAATAGTAACTTGATGTTGTCTTTGGTGTAACCATCATCATTTTCAAATATAGTGCTAGTAATCCTTTTTTCATCTAAATATGATGCAAATTTCTCCAAAGAAGATGCCATGAATCTGAAAGAATCTATGAATCTGAAGTTAAAATCGGTGCCTTCAATGTATTTTGTGAAAGATATATATCTTTCTTTATTTTCAGCAATAAGTTGTACACGTCCTTTTAAAATACTATCACTTGCAAGTTCCTTAATGATAAAATGAGAGTCATAACCTGTCAGATTATGAAAGACTACTGGGATAAATCTTGTATTTTCAAAGTTGATGTTACATCCCTCATGAGCAGTTCCTCTATACCTGAAATCATACATATAATTAATTTAATATGTATTTAAATAATATGAATTAATAATATATTTAATTACTTACTTTCCAGTAATATGACAGTGGTCTCTTACTTTATTATCCTTAGCAGAAAAGTGCTTAGTGCAAATATGACATAATTTAGCTGCTTTAAAGTCATTCATCTCTTGATGATTGAGATTCATAGGTTTAGGGGCATTGTATATTTCTTCTAGATGAGTAGCCAATTCTTGAAGTTTTACAATGAACCAGACAGCAGGGCTCATTTCACCATCTTCTTCCTGATGATAGCTGTGATAGCCTGATCGGCTGTCATCGAAACTACATTTTAAATAATACCCAAGACTGTAAGCTTCGTGTTCTTGAAATGCATGTGATGCTTCGTCTTCAATAGGTTTCAGGAGACATTCAAAATCCGCGTAGATAATGTATGGTACTTTCGTCTGTCGATTATAATTTTTAAATGAGAGAATATCATCTTGTGGTACAGGTAATTTAATCTTACACTTATTCAATTGTGCGCAGTCGACTTCATGTTTTTTTAAAATATCCGTAGAATAAAAATAATGTAGACAACGATCACAGATATAACATTTTTACAAGCTGTTAGTTGATTTCGCACCAAGCGTGACAAGTTCTTAATCCAAACGTAGTGAAACTTTGGCATTTGAGCATTTGGATTATCATTACTTTCTTCTTTTTCATTTTCATCCACATAGTAGTCTTGTATAAGTAGTAAATTAACATGTAAATTTTTCTTTAGAGATGAAATATAACATGGATGAACCTTAAACTTCCCATTATACATTTTTAAAATGTATACGTTTATAGAAATACAATTTTGGTTTTCAAATTTACTTATCTGCCTCAATGAGATAGGAAACTCTATTCCTTTAAAGTTTAGTTCATCGTCGAATTTTGTATACTTACTAACTCGATTCGCATATTTCTCTTGGGGGTGTAGCGCAGCCAAAATGGACCACTTGAAGCATTGATCATCTTTATTTTGTACATTCACACAAGCCTTCTTCATAAGTATTTCCTTTGGTAGTGGTATATAGGAACTTCCTTTCATTGGCTCATACTTATTGATGTTTATTGTCAGACTTAAAATTTATTGTAGACTCCATCCGGAACCTCTTTCTTGAAATTCTTCCATCTCACGCTGAACAGCTTGTTTAACATTAATATCGAACCATTGTTTTAAATCTGTGACTTTTGTATCGGAGCGTTTTCAGTATTAAAGTATTTAACTTTCGCATCTACCAAGTCACTTTTTTGGATTATGTACTCTGCTGCAAGTTTAGCATTCACTTTAATTGCATTGTATACCTTAAGAACGTCCATAATCTTCGATTCAGAGCTGATTTGAGCATCCTTCATAAACGAGATTATGTCCATATGAGTTAGATTAGATATCACGCCTGATCGTATGCGTCTCTCAAGTGCTGAGAACACATCATCCCATTTAACACTTTGATCTCCTTCCTCACTTAATGATGGTAAATTTTGCAACAAGCGACCACCAGATTTAAAAAAACTGTGCAGTTTATTTTGAATAGTCAGCAAATGTGTCATTGATGTTTGACATTTCTGCTTCTTCGCTCTGGTAAACGTTCCCGAACTGGCTAACTTCTCTAACGCATTAATAGCATCACTATTCAAATCAATCCAGTTCTTTACATCATTAGAAGTTGCAACTCCTTTGTTTACACTCTCTAATGATTTCCATAATAATTTAACTATATAACCATAATACTCAGAAGATGTCATTCTCACCTAAATGTCTTTGTCACGCTCCTAGCTGACTTACGTTCTTCCACAATGCTGGCTTGATGAATCCTTGTAGTAGTCCTTACACTGGGAAGTAACACACACGATGAATCCTCATAGTAGTCCTTACACTGAGAAGAGTAGCACTCAATGAATCCTTGTAGTCTATCTTAGACTGAGAAGTAATACTTTACACAACTCGTTGATTCGATGCAATCGACTGATGGCGCGGTTGCGATGCGGCTGCTCTTATAGCCCTCCAATGGTGCGATAGTGGGGGGTTTCGAAGAAGTAAAGAACCTTCGAGAGAGGAAGGAAACTCGAGGAAGGGAGGGGATTCGTGGAAGTAAGTTTCGAAAAAGGAGAATCTCGACTATAAAAGAGCGTTTGCTACTCCGCTAGCTTAGACGAGGACGACACGGCGAGGCAGCAACAGCTCTTCATCGGCAGCAGAGAGAATGGAGTACATCGTAGACGTTCAGGGCTTCAAAAGATCGTCGAACTTATTCGTCGTGAAGGAGTTAACCATCCTCGAGCTATCTGAAAACTCCATTCCATCAGTTTATCACTTTCAACCACCTTGTCAGTGGAAACGTCTTCTACGCGAAGAAAAGATCGCGAATGAGTGGCTTATAAAAAACTATCATGGAATGGCGTGGGAGTCTGGAATGTTTCCATATAGTCGGATAATAGAGATTTTACAAAGTAGACTCAGAACGCTACGACAATCCATGTAAAAGGGTATGAAAAAAGAAAGTGGATTGGAGAAATGGTTCCCGGAAAGTAAGTATTATAAAAGCAATATTCTAACATAATTTTCAATAAATTACATTTATATTTTTTTTTTTTAGACTAGTTAATAATATTGAAGACTTTGGATGTCCGGCGTTGAAAAAAATTCATAAGGATGAGAAAATTAGATGTCCGAAACACCTGCTCTGTGCAAAACCGAAGTGTGCTGTAAAGAATGCAGATTCATTGTGGCTGCTGGAAAATGTCTACATCCACGACGATTCACCTAACGTATCCTGGGAAGATAAAGATGTCTACGGTTACGATAACGAGCATTACTCAAGAGTTGTGCCATTTCCACGCACAGAAAGTAGGAAGGAGCTTACTACTGAATTATTACATTCTATGTATACATAAATTTTTTTTTTTTATAATATTTTATAATTTATTATTTTGTAAATATTGAAAAAAAACTATTAAAAGAGAGAGAAAACTTTTGGAGAGGAAATAAAATTGGTTTTAAAAATCGTGGTTGTTCCTCCCGGGTGAGAGCGTTGGTTGGGGCTCTCACCATTTTTCTCTCTTTATATAAATATATACATTCACGTCTACACTCACAGACATACATGTTTCCATATTAAACTTAATTTAAACTTTATTGAACTTTATTCATACTTTATTCAAACTATATTAAAACTATATTCAAACTTTACTAAACTATATTGAAACTTTATTCAAACTTTGTTAAACTAGATTCAAATTATATTCGAATTTTACTAAACTATATTTAAACTATATTCAAACTTTACTAAACTATATTTAAACCTGTTTAAACCATGTTCAAACTAGATTCAAACTTTATTGAACTTCATTCGAACTTTATTCAAACTTGTTTAAACTATATTCAAACTTTTTAAATTTGTTTTAACTTATTTAAACTACATTCAAACTTTAATTTATCATTCATACACACTCTGATTTAGATATACATTCACATACTCACACATACTCTCATTCATACGCTCTCATGTATATATATACATTCAATCATATACATACACACTTCAATCACACACTCACATACTCTCATTCATACGCTCTCATGTATACATACATAATCATTCACACGCTATCATTCATACTCTCATTTACATACATACATATACACACTCTCATTCGCATACACACACTCTCATACTCAATTATTCACATACTCTCATTTACATACATACATATTCATTCATTCTAATACACACTTAAACATTTATATATTTATTCATTCATTCTCATACACTCTCATAATTAAACATGCACATACTCTCATTTACATACATAATTATACACACTCTCATTCGCAGACACACACTCTCATACTCAATCATTCACATACTCTCATTTACATACATACATATTCATTCATTCATTCACTCTCATTTTACATACATTTTCTATCTTAAAATTAAAAAAAAAAGATGAAATACATTACTTGCTATAATTTTATTTTAAAATATAATAATTTAAAAAGTATAATAATTCAAAATATAATAATTTTAAAAAAAATACCATAATTTTAAAAAAATACAATTAATAATTCAATTTTTCCCCGAGCTCCAATATTTTCGGTTGGTCCTCCTCTGTTGTGTGTTTCTGTAAAAAATGATCAAAAGAATAAAATTAGATTAAATAAATTAAAATAAATTGGAATAAATTAGAATAAAATAAAATATCTAACCTATCCATCCGCTGCCTACGTTTGGCTACTAGCTGTGGTGGTGGTAACAACTCCATTACATCCATTGCGGGTGATGGTGGAGTTGCTATGGGCCGCGGTGAGGCATGTGCTACCTGCATAGGTGGGAGAGCCATCAATGGATCACCATCTTCATAGTTTTTCTTGAAAAATTATTAATTTAATTTAATTTCCATTTCATCGACATGCATATATTCTCGTATGCACACACACATATATAACACACTGCTCCATGCATTATGACACAAGCCCGGACGCTTACACTTTTACACGCGCACATTGCACCGCGAATTATAACACACACACACACACACACACACACACACACACACACACACACACACACACACACACACACACACACACACACACACACACACACACACACACACACACACACACACACACAGACACACACACACACACACACACACACACGCATGCACGCATGCACGCACACACACCTATACTTTATACACACTTTATATAACACACTGCACCATCCATTATGATACAAGTCCGGACGCTTACACTTTTACACGCGCACATTGCATCGCGAATTATAACACACACACACATATATTATACGTCCGCTAGCACAATGCATTTTACTGATAAATACACATATACGCCAGCACTCGTATGTACCTACACTTTTACGCCCGCGAAAATACACTTTTACGCCTGCGAACATACACTTTAAAGTGAAAAACATACCTCAAGCACATCGGACGATGGTAGCCATATCAGCTGCGGTTGCTGCTATGAGGCAGCGGTGCCGAGGAGGGCAGTGGTGGAGGCGAGGAGGCCCACGGTGGTGTCAAGGCGGTGGAAGACGGCAGCGGTGGTGGCGGTGACAGCGGTGACGAGGAGGGTTGCAGCGGCGGCGGCGGTGACAGCGGTGGCTGCTGTTGCTGCTGTGGCGGCCACGAGGATGGTGGTGGTGGCGACGACGAGAGCAGCACTCTAAGATCCTGGAGGAGCTGACGAGGTGACTTATGCATATCATCCTCGCCAGCGCTGCGTCGCAGCTCCTCCAGAAGCTCGAGCGGGATGTCCTCCTCCTCCTCCTCTTGCTGCTGCGATTCATGCTGCGGCGGTGGCTTCTGATGTTCCTCCTCGATGAGGTTAACGATCTCCTGAAGGATATCCTCATCAAAATCTCCATTGATGAGGTCCTCCAGGAGATAGCTCGGTGATGCCGGGTCCATCGTGCGTGTGTGTGTGTACGAGAGAGAGATACTAATGAGGCCCGCTCACGTGCCGGGCCCTTATTTATAGCGAGCGTGCGCGAGCGCCGAATATTCGAGGCGTAGTTCGCGGAATTCGGCGACGGTTACAGCCTTCTCGAATGTTGTTGTTGTTATACAACTGAACATTCGAGGCGAGTGTGTTAATCCATCATAGAATTCCGCGAACTATGTCTCGAAGTTTCCGTGCTCGCGCACTGTCACTATAAATAAGGGCGCGCCGCGTTCACCGTCTCTCATTGCTCGCGCTCTCTCATCCATCGTATATACGCACGTGGGGAGCAGACGTCATACACCGGTATGCACAGCGCGCGGCCATGATGCTATCGAGCACGTGGGATAGTCTTCCCGCGCATAATCACGTCCGCCGCGCGTGCATGGTGTAGTCGAGAGAGAGGGAGCGCACCAGGCTCATGTAGCCCCCTGTGGCCGACCGAACGGACCCACCACTGCGCATTGTAGTTGAAAGAGCGCCAGGCTCATGTAGCGGCCTGTGGCCGACCAAACAGCCCCAGCACTGCGCGCTAACACTCGGGCTTATTCAAAATGATTGCGCGCTCTTATCGGCTGCGAGTTGAAAGTCTCGCGTGTTATTAATCATGCTTTGCATACACTTCATATATGCAAAATAATATAGTAATTAATATTAATATTCAATTATTAAATATATAAGTATGCAATAATAACTTTTATTAAAATAAATTTAATAATAATAATTTTTAATAATAATAAATGTATACGCTAGCTCATCGAGAGCTCGCGATGAGATGAGCTCAAAAATGTGGGGAGGCTTCTGGCTCAGTAGGGGGCTTCTGACTCAGTAGGGTTAACGGGCTTCGTAGAATTCTATGTTTGACTCGAAAATAGTATGAGGGTTCTGGCGCAGTTGGGTTAACAGGCTTCGTAGAATTCTATGTTTGACTCGAAAATACTATGAGGGTTCTGGCGCACTGCGCTAGAACCTTATGAGGATTCTGGCTGAGGAACCCTCATAAGGTTCTAGCGCAGTGCGCCAGAACCATCATAGCTTACCTACTTGTATGAATATATAATAATTTTTCATATATATGATAACGTACATAGTTATATATGACATTATATGAATATATATTAACATATATTAGTATATATGATCATATATACTTATATAAGGTCAAATTCAACATATAACCATATATGCTTATATATATAATTTTTTTACATGGGTATATGCATGCGTATTGTGTGTGCGTGTGTGCGTGCGTGCGTGAATGCTTATGCGTGCGTGCGTGCGTGCGTGTGTGTGTATGTGTGTGTGTGTGAATATGAAATATGGAATATGGAATATGTTAAAAAACACGTGACTTTCTGGAACTTGATTTTGTAGATTTCTAACATCATCTTTCAATTCCAAAAATTTCAGTTTTAATTTTTGTATACTATGCAACGGGTAGCATATCATTGCATTCGTGTAAAGGATTCACATAATTTATCGACATTGAAATCGCATAGCTTTGTCAGACTACTATTTCAGTCCAGATCTACATATGAATATCGATGAACCTACTGTCAATCTTCTTTGAATGTTTGTAAACTTCATTGCGCAAGCAACAATCTCAATAGGACATTCGTTCAGTCTTTGTCCTTTGAAAGTTTGTAAACTTCATTGCGGAAAGTACAATCTCAATAGGACATTCGTTTACTCTGCTCGCAGCAGTAGAAGTAAGTGGTTACCTGCGAAAATCCGTTTTCTGAAGGGTGTGCACTCTTGTTAGTACCCATAATATATTTTAAATTATATTTCTAATAAAATTATTCTTTATCTCATGTTGTAGTAATAACATTAATTCATTATCAATATTACAATTTAACTTACAATGATTTACTACTTACAAATTCATTTCAGAGAGAATATTCAATTCATTGCTGGTGAAACAGTGAATGATAATTCGGAATCTCAAAACGATCAGTCAAGTGATGTAGAATTTTAGTGACTTATAACCCACACACACACACACACACACACACACACACACACACACACACACACACACACACACACACACACACACACACACACACACACACACACACACACACACACACACACACACACACACACACACACACACACACACGCACACACACGTACGCACGCACGCACGCACACACACAGACACACACACACACACACACACACACAACACACGCACGCACACACACACATACACACACTCAAAATCTATGAAGCTTGCTATGCTCCAGCTTCTTATAATCATTAAAAAAATAAGTTTTTATCCAAAAACTGACTTGAATATTTTTTTAATTTTTCCTATTATTTTCCCTTACCTATATAACCTATAATTTATATATAATCATATATGGTTATATATAATATATATTGCCATATATTATAACGGAGTTCCAGGATAAAATACGGAGAAAATAAGAATCTCGGTTATCCGTATTTTATCGAACTCGTTTGGCTCTCGTTCCCGCGAATTCGTGCATCTCGAGCATTTGTTGACATCGCTCGAACAATGTATTCGCGAGTTGCGCTCGGGGACTGCGCAACTTTGGCGGTTGCAAAGTCGCGCTCTATTCATTTTTGAATCAGATTCTCTCGGGCTGTCAAACCGCACGTACGCGAGTTAATCTGATCGTCCGCGAAGAAAACGGTATCGTGCGTTCTCACCGCTGCAGAGCAGCGCCCGTACACGTACCGACCACGAAGAGCAGCGCACGTGAGCAATCCGAGCCACTCCAGGGGTCCGAAGCATCTGTAGGTGAACGCTGGACGTTAGGACTCGGCTTGAACACTCCGAAGTCGACCGGAGGATAAGGCCTGACGCAGGAGCGGATTCGTGAGCGAGCGACGAGAGGAGTGCACTCCTCTCCCGGTAAGCCTCTTTGTACTTCTCGCGCAGCGATTTATTTGTGTATTTTCGACTCGCTGCGGCGAGTGGCCGGTGGTGCGTTCACCGGCGAAAATAGATACCTTGATCCGCCCACGCCGAGCGGCGGATCCCGTCTTCTTGTCGGCGCGCAACGCGACGCGTTTTTGATGTAAATGATTATTTAGAATAGACCTTGTTATTGTGTTGTGAAATAATTGAGGCTATTCTTCATTTATCGACCTTAACCTAACCTTCTCCCGGATACCACCGCATCCGCGGGAAAACGACTCCGCTGGTCGTTTCCATATCTGAGCATAGCGGCCGCGCGCTTTACTCTTTGAGCGCGCGCTTTTAACTCAGCGATCCAATTAGTTGGAAAGCGAAGTTCGCGTGCGATCTTCGCGTTGTTTTCAGGATTCCAGGAGCAGATCCCCGGGCAAGTCATTTTAATCTGACACCCGCGGCACCGTGTTCTAGGGCATCGCTGGCCTGTGATTTTTTGGGATCTTATTCCAGAAGTCATCCCGTTACAATATATATATTCATATATTGTCATATATAACTATATATGTTATCATATATATGAAAAATTTTCGATGCTACATCACGCATTTATATCTGGTTTTATTTGAGAATATATGATAATATTCATATACAAGTATATATGGTCATACATGATCATATATTATGATTTTATCTGAAAATTTATAAAACTTTTTTTATCCGGGTGCACCTGCAAACACACTCTAAATCTATGCAGTTTGCTGGAGAAATACACAGATTCTTATAATCATACAAAAATACGTTTTGATCCAAAAACTGACCTTGAATATTTTTTTTTTAATTTTTCCTGTAGTTTTCCGATAAAGAACCTATTATTACCTGTATTTAAAAAAAATTTTTAATCGGTTAATATCTCAAGGAGATATTTGATTTTGAACCGAACGGTTCGTTTGGGCCCACTGTGCGACGTGAGTTCGAGGTGCCAAACGCAAAAGAAGCAAAAGTAATGCAGCATCAGTGTAAAATTAGCAGTGCTTTAAAAATATTTAAAATAAATATTTAAAACGTGTAAATGTTATTTTTCAAAATCTTTACTTAACCTTTACTTAACCATTTCAGCTAAATATCAATATATTGAACAATATATTTATAACGTTGATAATCAATTATGTTCTTATTGCATACACGCTGTCAGAGCTTCTATATATATATATAGACATGATGTTAACATTTTGATGTTTGCATTAATCATAAATGATCCCGAATTTGTCCGAAATTTTCACGAAATGATCCCAAAATTGTCCCAAAATTATCCCGAAATTTTCACGAAATGATCTAAAAATTGTTCCATAAAAATGCGTCAATCTTATTAAAGAAATTATGTACTTCCAGACCGGCGATCCGGAGAACCGGAGAACCGGAGAAAATAGTGATGTAACTTTAATATAATATAAGATTAAAAAAATCCTTTTGGGGTTTAAAATAAAAAATTAAAGTTGACATATTTCAGGGTTTTTGCAAATAAAAGCGTTATCGAGGGTAAACAACCACTAGGCGCAAAATACTTTCGAACCGTTAAAATAAATATTTTATGTTATGTAATGCGTAATTTATTTTTATTTGGGCTAATTTTTTTGTATGGGCCCAATTTCCTGTTAAAGGGGTGAAATGCACCCCTAAAATTCACCCCCAAAAACGGTTTTCTCTAGATATCCCAAGTTCAGATTAAAATGTGAAATGAAACAAAATGGAAAATATTTCTCTTTGAAATGCGAAATTAGCAATGATTGTTTCATCCCGAGGGGTAGCAATCCTTATATTTTATTTCGGAAAAACTTTATTTTTTTAAATTATTTTTGTATATAATATTTGCAATAAAATTAAACAATTATTGTTAAAATTAAAAATCAAAGTTGATTTGTTTCAGAATTTTTTCTAATAACAGCATTATCGGGGGTGAACAGCGCCCTGGACGCAGAATACTTACAATTAGTACCATTGAAATAAATATTTTGAGGTTTATAATATATGTTTAGTTTACGTTCGTGTCAGTTTTTTTTATCGAAATAACGTAATTAATGAAGTCGTTTATAAACTCTTATACTTATTGTTTTTTTTTTAATTTATTTTAAATTTATTTTTAAATTTAAATTCGAGTATTTTGCACGTACTTATAGGTAAATAATAATAATTATATAATTACTTCTTATTCAAAGTATAATATATAGTATATTACGACACAAAGCCAGAAAGTTGGATTTCCTGGCCGGCGTCCAACATTCTGGCCAAGTGTCGTATACTATTTTTCTTCATCTCCAGCCGAAAGTACTTCCATATAGTTAATATTAATAAAATAGCGTTATTAGCTGCTAACTACGGCTCGGCCATATGTATAAAAGGCCTGCTTCAGCGCCACTTTACATATCGCGGAACATAAGGCTCGACTTCTGCTTTTTTTGATGCCCGCCCGACTTTTGCAAAACCGAGGCGAAGCCGAGATGATGGACCAAAAATGATGGACCAAAAATATATACATACTTAATTGCAGATGCTAATTTAAGTACCGCCCAACCTCTTAATGGTTCCTCTGTTTGTCCTTTTCTATCCCATACATTACAGAATGAAAGTCAAAAAGCTGTCACATATAAGTTGTAACGGGGTAGGTTTTCCCCTCAGTGCCGCAAATCTCCAAAGCGGACTTGCCGATGAACGGCGCAGCGGTTGACAGGCGCGAGCACTGGCCCGTGCCAACCCTCGTGCCGACCTTCGTCGGCAGCCGTACTACCGGCGTTACAACGCGCGACTTCGCTGTCGCGCTCTGTCTCTCGTGCGTGCTAACTCGGCTGCTCAGAAATGCGCGAGCACCGTGTACTCGCGCCCGAGGCCGGTGGTATTCTATACCGCCGCGCCACCGATTAGGAAAAGGAATCCGGGACTATGCGCCAAATAATGCACGAACGCGTATGGAAAATAAAAGAAGTTTATTGCCCCTCGGGCGCAATGAATTATATACAGGCGGCGCATACGCAGTGTACGCGCCGATTCGGGTGGTGCGCCCGCACACGCTATGTACGTGTGCGTGCGGTCACACACACGCACTCGCAAAAGCGGCCCGCGCCGACATTGGTCGATGGCCGCGCGATCGGCACACGCGCGCGCGTCGGTGAGCCTCGCTCGCTCGCGCGGAGTCGCTCTCCGGACGCACGTCGTCCGCGGGGAGAGCGCGCTAGCGCCTGGCCAGGACTTACCTCGCGAAGACTCGGCTGATGCAGGGAGTCAGGCCGAGTGGTGCCGGAAGCCTCGCGCGTTGTATCTCTCTCTCTCTCTCTCGCTCCTACGCGAGCAGTCCGGCTGTCGCAGAGGATCGCCCGGTGTCTCTCTCTCTCTCCCTCTCACTCGGCCGCTATCTATCTATCTATCTATCCCTGCCTCGCAAGCTACGCTGCTGCGCCGCGCTCTCGCTCACTCTCTCGGCTGCACTTTCCTGCACTCGCGTTCACTGGTTCGCACTCTTTTCTCTCTCTCTCTCTCTCTCTCTCTCTCTCTCTCTCTCTCTCTCTCTCTCTCTCTCTCTCTCTCTCTCTCTCTCTCTCTCTCTCTCTCTCTGTGAGGACTATTGCTCGCGGCGATGGCCGAAACGATACTGCCTGCCTGCTTCTTCGTCGGCACGCGCAATCATCTCTCGGCCTTGCCCTTCGCGCAAGGTTGAGAGATGTTTACCTTTTCCGTGTTTGCGCGTGCCGTCGCGGTGTGCTAAGACTCGCCTCAGGTCTCGTTCGCGCACACTGATACACGCACACGCACGCACGTACACGCGCAGGCCGTTACAAAGTATACATATAGCTACACCATGTTTTGAAACTCAAAATGTAAACATCATGTGCGTGTGTGCGCGCACGCGTGTGTGTGTGTTTGTCTGTGTGTGTAAGCTTTCTGACAGTGTGTATGCAATATAAGAACATAATTGATTATCAGAGTTATAAATATATTGTTCAATATATTAATAATAACATAAAATTAATTTAATACATCTATATCTTTTCAATTTTCCGATTTTACAAATGATTTTCTTGTCATCCCATTTGAAAGGGTTAGCATAGTTTAGGTTACAACACGTGCGTTGTCGCGGACGTTGCCATGCAACGATCAACAAAGAGCGGCCACAAAAGTCGCTCTTCCCGGCGCGAAATCGAGCCGGGAAGACCGTACTTTCGGCTAGGGGATGAAGAAAAGTATATTTTTACAAATTGTCAAAAAAGATTCGACGAAATATATAAATGAGCTTACAGTTTGTTCCTTATCACAATTAATTTTGTTTAAGGATTATAGGTTGAACAGTAATGAAAATCTTCGAAAAAATGTTTTAAGCTTAGTGATTTGACAGCATGAACATTTTATAATAGCAGTATTTTTACATCCTGGTACCACACTATGAGCTTGGGATCCACCAAAGCTAAAGTCTACCGGATTTACAAATTCATTTGATTTATTATCGATGTAACCGCTTTTATACCAAGAGTATTTAAACAGATTTACGTATCGAAGAGAATATAACTAATTGTGACCCAGAGATTGTAATTTAATTACATTATTTCGTACGTGCAAACTTATATCTTTATCCAAGAAAATTACACTATCGGAAAAGTGTCTTACAAAATTTCTCCAAATACGAAAGCCAAACACATCCAGTGGTTGTATTTTTTCAGTTGCGTCTTTAAGAATTTTGAAAGGTTTTTCTCTTTCTACTGCTTCTGTCCAATGTTCGCTCCAAGAATCTAAAAATAACAAACTGTTTTTTTCAATATTTGGAAAAAACACATGCCTTAACCATTTTCGAAAATGATCTGAAAATAAATTATAAGCAAATAAATTTCGCAGATCATTACAGTAAACTATTGCTATTTGGGTTACATTACTAATCTTAATAACGATTTATTGCATGAAATCAAATTAACAAGGATAAATAATATTAATAGTATATTACGATATGCGCACGCCCAGGGCATCCAATTTCCGGTCCAAGTATTGTATACTATTTTTCTTACTCCCCGGCTGAAAGTATGTTCTGTAATTGTTAAATAATCAATAAAATTGCGTTGTCGTCTGCTAGCTATGTTTGAGTGCTAGTTTTTCTTTCGGCCCGCTCGATAGTAATGCCTCTCTCGGCCGCTTTGGGTAGCTCGGTCGATATTACCGACTGTTTTCTCTTTCGACCCGGCGTGGAGAGCTGGTTTTTTGGGCGTCTGCTACTTTCGCTGTTGCAGAGATAGTTTGATGCCCGCCCGATATTTGCAAGACCGAGGCGGAGCCGAGGTTTTGCTGGTCGGGGCGGGCATCAGAAACACATTCATTAAAAAAAGAAAGAAATAAGGTGATGAAATAAGTACATTAAAGTTTGATCAACTAACTCTTTTTTCTCGTCACCCGTGCACTTTCCTCTGTCTATTTCGTACAGCCAATGGACATTGATTCGTGTCGAACGTGCTCGTTAGTGACCGTCACGCATAACCTTTTAAACGTTAACATACATAAGAAATAAGAAAACAATTGAAAAGCTTATGCATGACGGTCACTAACGACACGAATGAATGTCCATTGGGTGTACGTGTCTAACCCTCGCACCGCGCAAACATCTTTTCCCTGGACGCTCCCGTCCGCACGTTTACTTAATTGTTTCTACACGACTCGTAAGTACGTGTAGAAAACAAGAGAAAAAAACAATGACCACGATCAAACAACACCACTTTTTACTTCAATTAACTCTTTTTTCTCGTCACCCGTGCGCATGAGATAGAGTGGCTCATGCGCACAGGCGCTCAAGCGCAGCGGGTCGCGAAATTTCGGCAGCCAATCAGAGCGCGCGGTTGTTCTAAAATAGGGAGTGAAAGTTAACTTTCGGCTCGGAGATGCGGGCCGAAAGTACGTACTTTAGGGTGAGGGAGTAAGAAAAATTTATTAATAATTTACCAAAACTTTTTTATAACTTTCGGAGTTTACGTTAAAATACCTTATTTGAAAAATAATTTACTAATAATTGTAAATTTTTTTTAACCCTTTCCGGCATACATTTTTCTATTGACTATTCTGGCTTGAAATTTCTTACTCGGGGATTTTTGGGGTCGCTGATTATTTTTATGCATGATATTTTGAGAAACAGTTTCTTTTTGGTTGTAAACATAAACCAACGTTACATGTACTGCAAATCCATTGACTTTTATTTTCGTTTTGTTTTGTACTGCAAAGTGCACATCGTTTTTTCTTTTCAACATATGCTGGCATGTGAGCTGCCTGAGAACATCTCTTTTCAATCGACACTTGGAGTTTGTGCGTACTGATAGACGTAGGTTGACGCTTTCTTCCTTTTTTAGGCGATATTTTGTGAGCAACCACTTGATCAACTAAAGCCAATCTAAATTTCTTCAAGGTCATAGTCTTATCTTTGTTTATTTTTGTAAAAATAATAAAAAAGTTTACAATTGAAAGATCAACAAAATGCCAGAATAATCTCTGCCACCATTTCTTAGACTTTCGATCTATTTTATACATTGATATCAAGTGATCAGCCTAATCGACGAATCCCATATATTTGTTGTAATCAGAACACATAACTGGACAATCAATGAGATTCAGTGAACCATCTTTTTGCTTTCGATTTACTGTTGTCATTTCACAGGGGTCATGATAATTTGATAAAAAGTGAACTCCTTTTTTGTCCATCCATTTGATGTAGCGCATGCCAGTTTTGGAGGTTTGAAAGTCATATTGCCCATGTTTCATTTGTTTGTCAGGAATCACGGCTTTTGGTAAACCCTTACGATTAGAACGCACAGTTCCACAAGCAAATATATTTTCTCCTTTCAACGTATGCAAAAGATCAATACCAGTAAAAAAATTGTCAAAGTACACATGATGATTCTTACCAACGAGTTCACGCGTCAGATCTTTAACAACTATTGCCCCTAAATGCTTTTCACGGTTATCTTTCTTACCTGTATAAACTTGGAATTCGCAAACGTAACCAGATTCATCTGCGCGAACCCACATTTTGTAACCCCCCGTTTTACTGGTTTAGCTGGCATGTATTGTTTGAGACTACTTCGACCTTTAAATTTCACCATAGATTCATCTATGGACTGAAATTTGCTTGATTTTCAGTATTTTTTAAAAGTTTCTTGTAATCTATCCAGAAGTGGCCTTAGTTTATACAACTTATCGTAATTTGGCTCATCCCTTTTTGGTTCAGTGGTATTATCAGAAATATGAAGATTACCTACAATAAATCCAAAACGGTTTACAGTCATCAATGAACTTATGAATGTGTCATGTAATTTCGGATCCAATGACCAATAATCCCGATAGGAAGGAAATTTCTTTGCCTCCATCAAAATATTAATCCCTAAAAAAATGTTTAGTTCATCTTTAGTTATAAGTGTATTATTCTTATTCTTTTGCTGAATATAAATATTTGTTTGTTCAACTGTTAGATCCAAAAGGTCTTCAGGAAAGAGACTTAAAAATATGTCTATTGGAGATCGTACGTTATCCGGGATATTTGGACCAGAATCAGCAGTAAAAGGACAGTCTGCTTCTATTTAGTGGATTTTTTGTCCATTCTACATCATCAGAATCTGTTTCATCTTCATTTATATCTTTATCATCATCTTTTGAATTTTTAACTTCTACACCCTCCTCAACCTCTTCGTCACTTGAATCCACAAGTCCATCCACAGACTCAGCATCACTCAAAATATCAGCAGTTTCCATTTTGCACAAATTATAATATTTTATAAATATTATATATGTACGTTCTTTTCAACAATACTCTAAATATTGATGGTAAGTAATGATTTATAAATGAGATGTAATCAAAAACAGAATTGAAGATATAGGATTTATTTTATATGAAAATAAGATATTTTTACGAATTATATTTTATGAATATTTTGTGTGTTTTTTTTTTCACAAATACTTCAAATATTACCGAGTCAATGTAAACTTTTATTTCAAAATGATAACAATTTGTTATTACATAAATCTAGATGAAATTAAAAATATATTGAATTCAAAGATTTATTTTACACGAAAAGATACTTGAACAAAAACAGAAAAATCCAAATTGTGAACTTTATATTTTATTTGTAATTGTAATTTTATAAATTTTAGCCTAATGGTAGATATTGTATTTGTGATATTACGATTTTTTTTTAAATATTAATTTTTTTCAATTTACAAGAGACCTTGTATATTCTATTTTTTACATAAAATCCTACAGAATTTTTTTAATTTATAATCAGTCTTTCAAGAAACTACCTTGTAACAAAAATCAAAATAAGGTTTCCGTGGGTACATTCTTTGATAATGAATTTTTTGCTTAATTATCCGCCATATTGGATCCGCCATTTAGAATTTAAAAAATCTGATAATGGATTCGTGATCAGCGACCCCGAAATCCATATGTAAGAAATATCGTGAAAATACAATCAAAATTTTCTTCAATATTACAGTTTTTTTGCTCAATTATCCGCCATATTGAATCCGTCATTTTAAATTTAAAAAATCTGATAATGGATTCGTGATCAGCGACCCTGAAAACCTTTCCATACTCCTTTTTCCCCATTCTATACGTCCATGAGCCTGCCGAATGATTGGGAGCGCACGTGAACGTGGAAGTGGCACACACGAGCACGTTTACTTAGCGAGGACTCTCTCGCTGTATAGGCTTAGCTCTGCCCACTTCCTCGTTTCGTGCTCTCCTATATCACTCGAACAGCT
The DNA here is from genome assembly GCA_036365515.1 of Torymus aiolomorphi. Lineage (NCBI taxonomy): Eukaryota > Metazoa > Arthropoda > Insecta > Hymenoptera > Torymidae > Torymus > Torymus aiolomorphi. Next base: position 82,120,354 of record CM070876.1, read on the forward strand.
CCGTGTGCCGTTTCTCCCACTTCCAGCTCTTGCCTCCCTACCCTTGATCCCCAACAGTTTTTCCAAATCGCCTATTGTTCCCCCGTTTAACAAGTCACATATGCCTCTCATTGTTAGTTTATTTATCGGAGATGGCACTCGCCTTATCCGATAGTAATCATGAGAGAATTACGCATAAGTTGGTAGTAAGTTACAGTTTGATATCTATTTTATTCTTAATTCAATACAATATTATTTTTAAATTTTGAATTTTCTTAACGTTTTCCTCAAAGTTTGGTGTAGTTCTCGTGGATGTATGTGCGGCAGGACCGAATGTTTTAATAATGACTGAATAATTGTTTATGGTAAAAAATTTTATGGAATTCTCCGACTTGTTTTTCTTATTTAAAAAAATATCATGACGTTGTACATTTACCATTTTTACATATCTTGTAGCCCTGAAGAGGGGAGTATATCTAACGCTCCCGAAACGTCGGCTAATAAAAAATAATATTCGCTTATTTATTGGTTCGTTTGATGTCCGCCTTTTCCAAATAAACTTAAATATCACGAACGTACTTTAACGATACCCTGAAAACCTCTATGTAAGAAATATCGTGAAAATACAATCAAAATTTTCTTCAATATTACAGTTTTTTTGCTCAATTATCCGCCATATTGGATCCGCCATTTTGAATTTAAAAAATCTGATAATGGATTCGTGATCAGCGACCCCGAAAACCCATATGTAAGAAATATCGTGAAAATACAATCAAAATTTTCTTCAATAATGAATTTTTTTCGAGAAAAGGTGATTTTTCTGTATTTTTTTATTTGTATAAACAAATTAACAAAAACTATAAATAATTTTTACATAAATTATGATTCTATAACATATCAAGACCACAAAATTACAAAAAACCCTACGTAAATCGTATAAAAACTACTTTAAAAGAGCGAAAAAGTGTGTAAGGAAAGGTGGGTCCTGGGAGACCCGCTCTGCCGGAAAGGGTTAATATGAGACTATTGAAATTACAAGTTTACAAGTAAAATGTTGAAAATAGATACAAGTTACAATTTTACGAATATAAGTACACGAATACAAGTATCTGACTGAAATAAATGTTGTTGAATTATTGGTCCGAATGCATCTTTAGTCTCTTTTAAGACTATAAATAATGGAGAGAGCAATTTTCCAGCAGCATTATTTGTAGACAATATTGTATAGCTATGTGTTGTCGATGAAACAAATTGCATAACACATTCGACAGTCTTTGTTTAATTCTAATTGAAATCCACTTTGATCAGCGTTGTATTTTCAGTTCCAAATTCTGAAATCAGTGGTTTGATGTCTGCTAAAAATTTACTAGCTTCTTGATTTATAGTTTCCTTGTCTTCAATAGTTTTTTTTTTTATAAATTTGTTAATTTTTCTACTAACAATTCTGTGAGCTTTCTTAAATTTTTGCAGCCACTTGTTAGATGCTCTAAATCTAACATCATTAAATTCCAAATTTTTGTTGGCTTCTAAAGCCCACCTACGTATATCAATATCGTAAATCATATGACCAGCTCCGATAGGTTCTTTGAGATTTCTTAAAACAAATTCAGAAATCTGATATAATTTTTTTTTGTAAGTTCCACCTTTGTTGATTTGGCTCGTCCATCGACGCAGTTGTCGTTCTGAATTAACTAATTTAAATCGATGTTTAACACTTTCTATACTACGATTTTTATTAGTTTTACTTGATCTCCAGTATTCAAATGCTTTTTTTTGTAATCGAAGCTCAACTCTTCATCATCGTATGAACAAGCATCATAATCTTTTTCTTCTTTGAAACCTGTGTCATCTTCAATTGCTTGTACTTCATAATTTTTAAATTGCTCTTGAAAATCTAATGTTCCTTCTTCTATTGCTTCAATCGCATTAACATCATTCATACTATCGTACAAAATTTTTCAAATTTTTCAGCTAGATCTATTTCAACCTTATTAACAGGGCTTTCTGGTATCTGAAGCCCCGAGAATGTTGCCAATAATAAATTTATGACGCTGATAGGATTCACCTTCATTTTTCCAATTATTTAATTTTTATAAAATAATAAATTTTATTGTAGGATAAACTAATTTTCTTAACAAACCGCGGGCTCTCAATAACATGTATCTCGCAGTAGAATTGGCAAAAATATACTGACTAACTGACCTGTTTTTATGCCGTCGCAGACTCCAGACTCGCGTTACTTTTGCACGGATGTTTTTCTCCACGAAATTCGCTACTTTTATCCATGATTCCAAGATGGGCTTACAAATAACCGCTTATTCATAAATATATAAATAGAAATGAGTAAAATATTTACTTAAGAATAAGTATTAATTAAGAAGCAGAAATGAAATATAATATGACATGCCTAAATACGCAAATATGAATATTCTAAAATTATAAGCAAATTATAATTATCAGGCAGTGATTTCTAAAAGGATTAAAATATACCATACAAATAATTTTAATCCAGGCTCAGCTTTTAAAAGCCAGCGATTCTGCATACAAATATTTATGCAGTTCAAATGAAAATATACTCATGTAATTATTTGTTTCCATATTTATCTAATGTTGTTATATTTAGAACACTGCAATGACAAAATTGTCAAATTCACTATCAGTGATTTTTATTCCCTAAATAGAAAATTGGGCGTATCAACAAATTAATCTAAAATAAATAAAATATTCATGATTAATTATTCTGAATATACACATCATATACCTTAAAATATTTATTTAAATGATACGAAGTATTGCGCGCCAAAGGGGTTCTTTACCCTGATAACGCTTTTATTTGCAAAAACCCTGAAATACGTCAACTTTAATTTTAAATTTTATTGTTTAGTTAAAAAAAATTAACAATAATTAATTAATTTTATTGCAAATATTATATACAAAAATAATTAAAAAAAAAATAAAGTTTTTCCGAAATAAAATATAAGGGTTGTTACCCCACGGGATGAAACAACCATTGCTAATTTCGCATTTGAAAGAGTAATATTTTCCATTTTTTTTTTCATTTCAAATTTTAATCTGAACTCGGGATATCTAGAGAAAACCGTTTTTGGGGGTGAATTTTAGGGGTGCATTTCACCCCTTTAATAGGAAATTGGGCCCATACAAAAAAATTAGCCCAAATAAAAATAAATTACGCATTACATAACATAAAATATTTATTTTAACGGTTCGAAAGTATTTTGCGCCTAGTGGTTGTTTACCCCCGATAACGCTTTTATTTGCAAAAACCCTTAAACATGTCAAATTTAATTTTTTATTTTAAACCCCAAAATGATTTTTATAATAATCAATTAATTTTATTGCAAATATTATATACAAAAATAGTTTAAATGTAAGGTTTTTCTGAAATAAAAAGAAAAGGTTGCCACCCCCGGGGACCAAACTATACTTGCTAGTTTCGTCATTCAAAGAGAAGTTTCGATTTTGTTTAATTTCAAAACATCAATTAAAACTAAAGATATTAAGAAAAACCCGTTTTCGGGGGTAAACTTTAAGGGCGGTTTTCACCCCTTTAATAAGGGATTGAACCGATGAAAAAAATACGTTTCTCTTATTTTTCGATCCTCTACAACATATTAAAAATTCAGGAAAATCGGAGGCGGACATCTCGGGTAGTTTCCCTGTAAGTGTAAATCTGTGTGAGTGTAACCCGGTGAGTGTGTGCCCTAAATTTCAACCTGACACTGGTAATTTTGCAACATTCCTTAGCATTTCGCGAATACCGTATCGGTGGCGACTCTCTCCACCATTCAATATATACCATTTACTCACGATTTTAACACCATATAAAGAAAGTTGTTGCTGCAACAGCATCTTACCTGGCCGATCCCCTGAAGTACTGCTCTTTTGGTACTGCGTTCTGGCAACCTATGGAGCATGTTGAATTCACCGCATATACCTAATAGAATTTAGCAAAACGATCAAATTTTAAATTTATTGCGATTTACTTCGTGCTTTCAACCTATGGAAGCGCGCTCGCTTTAATTCCAGGAAATCAAAGGGAAAGGGGGGAAAGGAAGAACCGAGTTTTCATATTCTACTACGTATGTTCTCTCTACTAACAATCGACAATCTTAGAAAGAGCATAGTATAACTACGATCTACAGCAAACATTAGACTTATTTCTTTAGGCGACGAAGTTGGCGCTGCCCCCACTTTTGGCAGCTCGTACGGCAGGTGGCTATGGTGACGTCTGTTTAGCCACACATATAGCTTATGCGTCGGCGGGGACGAGGGAGGCAGTTCTCCCATACCCGAATTCTCTGCAATTCCAACATCCAGGCCGAGCGTATCCAGCTTCATACAAGGGCTTTACCAGATCGACGTCTTTAAGTTCCTCTATGGCGGTCATGGTGGCGAGAGATTTACTTAGCTGCCTACAGCTTTGCTTTTCTATGGCATTCACACACTGTCTTTGCCAGTGACCTTCGCTCTCTTTATGTTGGCTACTTTCTCCACTCGTAAGCTTGTAATTGGATATAAGTCAGTTTTAGCTACATTAACGAGAGATACTACTGCCAGACCCTGAAGGCTACTGGTAGGCAGCAATTCTGATCCTGTGAACTTCACGGATGCTATCTTAGCCGGAGGACGCAGCATAAGTATAGCATTATTATATAATGGAAAGCACGATTCACCCGACGGAGGCGGCGTCTTATATACTTTTTGTTGGCCTTGCCAGAGTTCTTCCCCTTTTAAACGCTGACACTTCCGAAAAATTTCCAATACTTTCCATGCAGGTATGAACGATCGTATGAAGAACGTGTGCGACAGTGCTTAGTTAACTGCTTCCCCAAACGTAACGGTGGCTTTAGCTGAGGTAGCATTTTTTTAAACTTAATCCAACTGTCAAATCTCTGCTTAATCGACATCGAACACTTGCAATCCATAGGAACGCGATGATTCAGCACTTCGGATTGACGAGATACGTTTAATTGCTTGACAAAACCTTCAGAACTTAACAAACTTGGTGAAAGTTTTGTTACAGGTAAAATTACTCGTTCGTCCCTAACAGCACTTAGTCCGCTACAGCTCCTATTCAAGCTTGGATTCGAAACAACAGCTGGAGCTGCATTAGACTTCTCGTTGGATATTCTAACAACCCGAACTGCTTCTAACGACGGCGCTGGCATTGGAGAGAGGAAAGTACTATAATAAGTCAGGCTTGCATAGCCAGGTGCTGACTCAGCAGTCGAACTAGATGGTACCGAAATCGGCACAATCGCCACTCTTTTCAGATCCATGCTCCTTTGAATGCGACAATTACTACCTGTAGCACAGAGAAACCTAAAGGGGCATCTAGTCGATTGTGCATGAGATTGATGATTCAAACTTGCTCCTATCGCTAATCTCATCTGCCGCAACAATACTGTCTTGCCCCTCCAACGCTAAATCCGAAGTAGCCGAAACATCTGAACGGAAAATCCCTGGGCTAGTCGGAATCTTGAAAACTCTAGCTCGCGAAACATTTCCTACCAAATTGCTACTGTTAGGAGAAGAAGAAATAAGCCTCGGCTCACGCATCTCGAACCGTTCATCGATAACCGGATTCCATGGAGCAGCGTCACCTCCAAAATGTTTTCTCATCAAATGCTGTTCTAACCTGTTCCGTAACTCTCTTGCGTTAGAGCATACATTGAGACTCTGAATGTCGCAACTTCTCCATCGCTCATCTTGTTGATCGCGCGGTTAAGAGCTTGAGCTGCAGCTACCGGGTCAACACACATCAAATCATCTCCGTCGAGACCAAACGAAGTCAAACTCCAAGCCGAATTATCCATTTTTCAATGATATCTCTCAGTTAGCCCCGGTCGCGTAGCTCCGCTGATTCTCTCTCTCTCTCTCTCTCTCTCTCTCTCTCTCTCTCTCTCTCTCTCTCTCTCTCTACTTACTCAGAGTTCAAATTACGTTATGTAATAGTAAAAGTTAATTTCTACTAACAATATTAGCACTCAAGAAAAAAAATCTAATAGGCTAAGCAGAGCAAAAGCGAAAAACCAAGTAAAAGAGAAGGAAAGTCCAGCCAAGCAACCGAGGAAAAGTCGAGAGTTAAGTGCGTCAAATATGCACTTACTTCTCGTGAATTTCCAAAATCAGAAACCTGAATAAAAATTTCCCTTCCCCGTTTCACTCAAAAATACTTTACGAAGGCTTGGGAAATTGGTAGGATTTGATGCGGTATGCCACAACCTTCACCGTGGTCCCACGGTGGCTGTGTCGTTTGTAATGCTCTGCTGGGGATCAGGGCAGAGGTACGCTGGTAAATCACAAAGTAAAGAAGACGGTTAAAATACACTACTGATTTATTATTTAACACTACTAATAGGAAATACACAATGTGCATACGGGCGTCAGGTGCACGTGTCAATCGCACCAAAAGCAAATCTTCGCCAGCTAGCGTCAGCCGGGAGCGAAACTCTAAGCTAACTATTACTTCAGCTACTTGCTTCTTCCACTCCGCTTTATATAGTGTGTTGATCATACCATAGCAGGCTTTCGTTATACCGGCCGTCTTATTGTCGCTTTCGAAAAAGCTTGTGCTCTCGTGCTCGTTTTGCTGGAATCCTTGACTGAACAGTGATTCAGCTCCTGAGGGCAGTGCACGTTGCTGTAGTTGAAGCATGCCCCCTTCAACTCTCAATATTCTCTTTTTAAGTTCCTCCTGGAACACGCTCAACTCTTTCCACCTGATCAGGTCCTGCAACCTTTCGTTGAAGTGCATGTAATTCGCGAAGTCTTTCGACGTGGTATTGGCTGCACGTTCACTTTCATCTTGGAGTTCTCGTATGTCCCCCTCTACTTCTTCCATTCTTCTCTTATTTTTGTCGAAGTATGCGACCACCCCCATTAAGCTCGTCCGGATAGAGTTCTGCCATGCGGTTGTTACATCTTCTCCGCCGACATCGGTCATACCGTGGAACGTGTCCTCGAGCTCTTGTAGTTGACCGAGGGCTTCGTCCTTCCCGACCGACTTATAGTCGTTCCTACGTGTCTTCACTATTTTGGTTGGCTGATTTGATTTCGGTTATATCTAACGGTTTATCCGAGCGCACACTGTTGATGCTTAATGGAATTTTCAAATTCGAATTTCATCGAAACCGACCCTCGTATTATAAATCAAGGACATCTGGATATCTGCGCATCGACGCATTCTCATTTAAAAATTTTCTGTTGGCACACCAACTCGTCACTTACGGAAAAGCCCGTTTCCGTAGCTTTTTCCGAGTGCCTGTGTATTTTTTTTTATTTCATTTTATTTGTTTTATGATTTTTTTTGCATTTTCCTTAATTTTCTACTTCATTTCCTATACCTACTCCAGATCAAGGTACGCCATTTTAATTGTCAGTTGGTCGAACTTGCTCTCTAATGCGCGCACTCTGGTAGCAGTTTGGATACGTATTCTCCGCCTAGGCTCTTGACCTCTCAAATCAAATCGCTGAGCCGCTTGATCTCGTCATCTTTCTCAAGATTCTGCGCGTGGAGGTACCGTATCCACCCACTCTGTGCCTCAGGATCTTCGTGCAGACTTTGTTAGCCCCTCCAAAGATCTTGGATTTGCTGCTCAGCGATAAGCAATCCCTCGCTCAGGCGCTCAGCATCGACCACACCGAAATGCGTATCCAGCGCTCGCATACCTCTATTGGTTTGTTTATTCCAAAAGCTGGAGTCCTACCTTCTCCACTAAAAAAACCTTGATCCTGGCAGGATCGTCACTTGTAACGTACTTAATCTTGTTAATTAAGTAAATTATGTTAATTGGTATTTGGTCCCAGAATCAAGGGAAGACTTAGGGGAGCTCAGGTCTTTTGTAGTAAATAATTGGTTTTATTTAATTAAATAAGAAAATCAATCTGTTAATTTACTTTTTATTAAAAATACTTAATCCTATTTAACATATAGCATATAATTTATTTGCTATAACAATAGACACGCACGGTAAAAAAATCCAGGATGACAAGTTAAGGTCTTCCAATAGCTCTCGTGCATCGTGAAATCAAGTCACACGGAAAGACTATTGGAAAGAGGTAGAGACTTGTTACCTGTATTGCTCCGTGGCGTGGACTGGTGATATCATATTCAGTAGTCCACCGCCCGGCCAGATCATTTTCCACTTCAGCATACTTAATTGCTAGCGCCGCCGCGTTACACACATACAACGCACCTTTATTACAGGTCGAGAGGGGACACACACACACACGCACACACTAACATACGCATCGTCCTACGATGACCTCTCCTGCCGCTCCCTTCTCTTGTAGATTTGACCCTACAATTAAACATGCTCACGGATCTGCGCGCTCCTCGACATATGCGATATTCAAATCGGCATCATGCACACACACATGCGCGCAATATTTTGATTTTGCGAGCCGTTGCCTCCGTGTGCTTTTGGCTTTCATCGATTCTATGTATCTTTATTCGCCTACGTGTTGAAATAAAACTAATTCATTGATCAAAATATTCGAATCTTATATTCTAAATCGTTTCAACTAAATTTTCCCTTTTAACTAGAAATACTGTTTAATTTATTTATTCTATTAACAATTTAATTCCAAAAATCTAAACGTTAAATGTTCCTTTAGATTCAAATGTAAATTTAATACATAAATAAATCTTTAAATTATTTAATAAAAAAAAAAAGTTTCAAAGTAAAAAAAAAAATGACCTTCTTTCACCTAAAAATTATTGCTAATTTTAGGACCGTTTCCATATTGTTCGATACACGTGCGAAATATGATTCTACACTCGTGTGATTGTCACCCGAGCAGAGCTAGGGTGACAAACCTCACACTCGTGCTCGCATCAACACTTTCGCACTTATATCGGAAACTACTATTTTACATTTGGTTATACTTTTTATATACTTTTTGCTATATAAGAATCTTTTTTTTGTAAGTTTTACGATAATCGTCTTCATATTGTAATTGTACTCCGTGCCTCTTCTTATTCTGCATATTCGTACGTATATCCATCCGTAACACAATTAACGGGTCAACTTTTCGGCTTGGTAACCAGGATATTTCGATTCTCCGTATCCAAAAACATAAGAAACAGTCAAGATACCGAGGGGATCTAAAAATGTATACGGAACCTTCCTGAGCGTCAGGACTATATCGAAAGTTCCTTGGATATATAAAGCTTATAGAGTCTAATAATTGTTCAACGGTGTGTTCAAACTTTGCCATACATGTCGAAGATGTGATCACACTACCATCAGTAGGATTTTCAAGTACTCTGTAAATGTGCTACCTTAAACTCGAGTAAAATATTGTTTTCTTTTACAAATCACGCTGAAAATGTTCATATTTAAACGCCCATAACAATATTTCATGATGACGCACGTACTTGATTTCTATTTATTTATTAAGGGGGCCATAGACCTAAAATATGTCAAAAAATTAAGTTTTTTTTTTTTTAAATGTTCGTTATAGCTCAAGAAGATAGACACCTATAAAAAGACGAAAAACTTGATTTACTTTTATTATCTATTTAACATTAAAGTAACCTACTCTTTAATTTGAAAACTAATGGATTGGTTTTTGACCCTAAATTTTGACCAATTTACTCGAAATTGATCAGTCAATTTTCGATAGTATTGTACTCTCTTTTTTGTTCCATAATCATAAACTATAATAGCTGCACATAACAGACTGCTAGCATCAATATAAACACAGCTAACATCACATAAGCACTGTGATTTTAAACTTCTTTATACGGCATTTCTCAATTAATTTTGCATTTTTTGCACTTTTGAGTTGATTCGAAAGTAAAGATTCACTATATTATATTTAAAAGTACATCTAATAATTAGTTTGTGAAAGTGTTTAATACAAGTGGATAGTGAGTATTTTGTTAAAGTTTTAAAGTAACTTCAAAATGAGATCATAGTGTCAACAGTCTCTATGAATAGAAATTTATTTATATCAGGATTCAGTTTAATTAAAAAAAAAGAGAAATACATGTGAGCGAAAGAAAATAAAAACATCCACTTTGGTCAGAAAGTTTTAGAACAGATCACGAATTTTAACTCGCTATGATAAAATTAAGTTTATATTTCCTGAACCAGTAATGCATTATTGTAATATTCACCAGATACCTACAGATTTCATATAATACGCCAAACATAATAGTGAAGTAATGGTTTCAGTAAATGGACCTACCGTTAATTTATAAATATATTGTACGATTATAAGATTTGATTGAGATTTTGGATTTGACAAAATGAAACATTTTTGTTGTAGAATATTCTACATTCATCTTAGTATTTTACTTAATAGTATGTTTAAGTGCAATGTTTTGGAAAGTCATTTAAGAGTAAGGTTGAATCAGAAGCTCAAGAGTTCGCATTGCTGAGATATCAAGTTTAAAGGAATGCAAGCCAAGGTGTCAGTATTGTTAATCACCTTTTATAGGAGAACAGATCTCAAGATGAGGTAAATGTTTTTATGATTTATATTGCAATATTATCAATTAAAAATCTGGAGACAATTTTTACTTAATTGTTCTCCTTGATTTCAGTTACAGAGAATCAGTTAATATTCTATTTGTAAAAAAAAAGCCGCTGCCAATTCATTGGCAAGATGCTTCCTCAAACTAATTTATCGATTCCATTTTTTAAATTTTAAAAACAAAAGCAAATTTTTCACAACAAAACTTTATTAATAAATAAAAGTGTTTTTTTTGTGGTTCTTTGTTGTTTGTTAACCAATTTGACTGAATATAAAAAATATCTGTTGTTTTTTCATTTATGTATCCTACACAAACAATTAATTATTCTTATAAAAAATTTTAAAGAAATACATTAGTTTAAGAAAGAAAAGTATGTATTGGCAATAATCTAATAAATATTTGTTTTCAAACAGGTATTTAACTACTATCCTGCTCGACTTAGTGGTTTAAAGTTAATCCATCATTGTAACAATCATACAAATATAATAACTAAGTTATACTTCTTAACAAAACACAATGAATCGTTTTGAAATTTAACAGACAGGTAGTTTTTTTTATATTTGAGAATCGATATTTTTATGAAATATTTTTATGAAATTTTTACGAAATTCATATTTTGAAAGACAATTATTATCGTTGCCCGAGTACACGTTGCCGCGGAACTCAATCTGAAATTACTTTTTCGGGGATATGCCCTAGTTCACAATAATTATTCTATTTATATATGATATACTAATTAAATAGAACTATTGCATATTTTGCTCTAAAACTTTATGTTTGTGTTTTAGAACTAATTTGGAATGAGTAAAAAAATGTTTACCAACATAACCTCTTGAAATATTAACACAATGTTGTACTCGATAAGTGTAATAAGTGGTACAAATTTTGAGTCAATCAATCGAATATTCTTTTTAAAAATGCAAATATAAGAAATTCATAAAAAAATTTTAACCTCAAATATCTTTGGTCACAACAGTCAGATTTTTTTCGGCAAAGAACTGACTCCTTGCATATAAAAAAAGCTAATTCTCTGCCAAATTCTAAACGATTCATTGACTTTTACTCCGGTTATCGTAAAGGAAATAAAACGCACATTTCTTCAAAAATAATTTTTTTCTCGGAATCAAATCAACATAACCTCTTCAAATTTTAACACAATGTTGTACTCCACAAGTGTAATAAGTGGTAAAAATTTTGAGTGGAAAAATGAAAAAGTTTTTGAGATATTAATTAAAGAAATATAAACCATGTTTTCAATAATAAAAAATGACAGGCTAGAGATAATTTAAATTAAAAAAAAAGAAATTGTACGTTATTTAAAGACCTTTTAATAAGAATTTAGTTTATTAAGAGTGCTTCACCCCTGCGGCGGAAATAGGTAATAGCCAATCAGGGACCGCGAATTTTTCTGCACATATTACGCTTCGAATTTTTATTAAATCAGTGTAAAAATTATCGTATAATGTTCTTTGAACATTAATACACGCGGGAAGACTCTTACATGTTAGCAAAAATTTTTGTAAACGCAATAAAAAAAAATAAATAAAATTTGGGAGGTAGCGTCGTCTGCTCGGCGCGTAAGCGACTTGAAGATGCGTCTACTGCGGCTGCGCCGAGCGGGAGTAGGTTTGTTCCCTCGTCGCGCGGTTGATTCAAATTCAGTTTTTTCCGTTAACGCAAATACAAATGTACAGTATTTTTAAAATAGGTATAATATTTTAATAGGCATAATAATTTATTACATTTACTAGGATGTTATTTTTTATTTAATTTTTATATAATAATATTCAATTTTTGTGTTTGGAGTAAAATGTGATATAATAATATCACATTCATCGAAAATATTTAATAAGGAATTAAGAGCGGACGAAGTTGCTTTTTTCCTTGATTTGAAGATAGGGTAGAGGTGCTACTAAGATTCGCGACAAATATTTCATATTTGTCATTTTTATATTGTTAAAATTTTATTTTATGTAGAGATACAATATACTGTATTGTATATCCTTTCAGAACGTTTATTGATACTTTCAAATTTTAATTGATTTTAATGACAAGGATCTAATCACACAATAGTGTAATATCATTATTTGCATTTGTAAATGAAAATGTCAATGCGGAGAAAATATTATAATTTAATTTAGACTTTCAATTAAGTGGGATATGGAACATGGTAAATTTTTAACGATATACAATTTCCTGGAAATGACTGACTATAATCAAAATTATCGAAATTTTGATATAAAAAGCATTTTGAAGCGACTGAATTTTACCACGCTGACGCGACACAATTTTTTTACCGTTGACGCGGTACTTTTTTATTTAGTTCACATTTAAGTATTTTCTCCGGGATAAGAACTTTTTTTAAGTATGTAGAGGAATCAAATCTGAAATAGTAGATTTGAGAGTGTAGGCCTTCAAATATATAAGAAATTTTTAATACTCCAAACACGAAAATGTGATATTATTATATCACATTTTCGATGAACGTGATATTATTATTTTCGATGAATGTGATATTATTATATCACATTTTACTCCAAACACAAAAATTGAATATTATTATATAAAAATTAAATAAAAAATAATATCCTAGTAAATGTAATAAATTATTATGCCTATTAAAATATTATACCTATTTTAAAAATACTGTACATTTGTATATTGCGTTAACGGAAAAAACTGAATTTGAATCAACCGCGTGACGAGGGAACAAACCTACTCCCGCTAGGCGCAGCCCCAGTAGACGCATCTTCAAGTCGCTTACGCGCCGAGCAGACGACGCTACCTCCCAATTTTATTTATTTTTTTTATTGCGTTTACAAAAATTTTTGCTAACATGTAAGTCTTCCCGCGTGTATTAATGTTCAAGGAACATTATGCGATAATTTTTACACCGATTCAATAAAAATTCGAAGCGTAAAGTGTGCAGAGAAATTCGCGGTTCCTGATTGGCTATTACCTATTTCCGCCGCAGGGGTGGAGCACTCTTAAGTAATACTGGCTGAAACAAATTAAAAACTCAAAAAAACGAAAAATTCAAAATCGTTTTTTGGTTTAAAAAAAAAAATCGGTAAAATCAAAAATTAGGTTATGCTCTCTCTATTCTCCTCCAAAACGAAGAGAATAAGCCTTTTCGGATGTAAATCGGTCGATCGGTTCAAAAGTTATCGCCTGTATACACACCCATCCACGCATACACACATACGCATACGCACACGCATGCACGCACGCACGCACGCACGCACGCACGCACAGGGACACACACATACACACACAAATTTTTTTATCAAAAACAACGGATTTTAGCGCCAAAAGTCTTAAAACATGTTTTTGAACATTTTTTGTTTAAAAAATTTGTTTCACCGTTACAAAGCTTCCTCTTGGAGAAAGCAAAATAAAATCTTACTTTAACTGGGTTTCAAAAGATATCTTATAAATAGTGAGTAAGATCATTCTGCAACTACCGTATTTGGCAGAGTTTCATTAATTGTTACAGGTTATCCCTTTGAAGCACACATTTTTGTATTCACTGTTTTGGCCTGAAATTTCTTACTCAATATGATAGCATACTGAATATGCCATCAGAATTTTGATTTTTTCAAATCCAAGATGGCGGACAAAAGATTACGGACGAAAAAATTAAAAATAGTGTATTTGAGGCTAAAAATGTTTACTCAGGAGTTTTCGGGGTCGCTGATTACGAATCTGATGTCAGATTTGCAAAATTCAAGATGGCGGATTCAAAATAGCAACCACAAATATGGAAAATTATCATAAAATTTAGAAAAATTTAGAAATTTTGCTGAAAATTACACATAGAGGGTCAGTGATTACGAATTCGTACTAAGATTTTCAAAATTACACATAGAGGGTCAGTGATTACGAATTCGTACTAAGATTTTCAAAATTCAAAATGGCGGATTCAAAATGGCTACCAAAAATATGAAAAATTATCATGAATTTACATTTCGATAGTTTTTACCGCGCTTGGTTGATTCCAGAGACACGAACGGGGACGTGGCGGTTATTGTCTCCATTTTTTTGTTTTTTTTTTGTATTTTTTTGTTTATTTTTTTATTATTTTTTATTTTACTTTTTTTATTTATATTTTTTTATTTTTTATGTGGTAATGATTTTATTATTCATGTACACGAATGTTCATGCATGATAGTTTTGAAAACAATTTTTATTTTGTTTTATGCACAAAGGCACGTCGCAAGTGCTGCAAATGAATAAAGTTCTGATGGGTTCTGATGAGTTTATCTTTTGTACTACAAAGAGCACAACGTCTTGGATTCGCAGCACATACAGGCATATGATGGGATTGAGAGCGTCTTTTATCAATGGATACTTTAGGTTTTTTACCCACATTTGATGGAGATACTTTTTGAGATTTTCTTGCTCTAGGTGTAGGTGAACGTTGGCTTCCTAGTTGATCTACTAAAAGTAGCCTAAATTTTTTTGATGTTACTAGGATGAGCTGAATTTTTAGTATTGTAAATAATCAATGCATTTATAATAGCTACTTCAAAGAAATGCCAAAATATGCGGTGCCACCATTTTTTTGACTTCCTATCAATTTTTTAAGTTGATACTAAGTGATCAGATCTATCAACATATCCCATATTTTTATGATAATCTGAGCACAGAACTGGGCAAGTTACTTCTTTTAGACTACCATCTTTTTGTCTACGATTAGTCACGGTAATCTCACAAGGATCATGATAGTTTGATAAAAAGAAAACAGCGTTTTTATCCATCCATTTGATCCAGGTAGTTCCATCATCACAAGTACGATATTCATATTGTCCATGATCCATTCTTTTATCAGGAATTTTACTTTTTGGTAAACCCTTCCTGTTTGAACGAACAGTTCCGCAAGCAAAAATTTTGTCTTTTTTCAAGTCTATCATAAGATCAAGACCGGTAAAAAAATTATCGAAAAATACGTGATGATTTTTTCCTACTAAATTACGTGTCAAATCTTTTACTACCCGCGCCCCTAATTGCCTTTTAGCACTTTCAGATTTACCTATGTAAACTTGAAATTCGCGCACGTAACGTGATGAATCTGCACGCGTCCAACTTTTGTATCCACATTTTATAGGCCTGTTTGGCATGTACTGTTTCAGACTACTACGGCCTTTGAACTTAATCATAGATTCATCAATAGATTGGTTTTTACTGGGGTTCCAACAATTTTTAAAAGTTTCTGATAATTTATCTAAACATGGTCTTAGTTTATACAATTTATCATAATTTTTATCACCCTTTTTTGGTTCTTCAGTGTTATCAGTCATGTGCAAATGACCAAAAAGTGTACCAAACCTGTTCACAGTCATCAATTTGCTTATAAATGGATCTTTTAGTTTTGGATCTGCCGACCAATAATCTCGATAAGATGGGGACTTTTTTACACCCATCATAATATTTATAGCAAAAAAAAATTAATAATTCCTCTTTAGTTGTTTGTTCAACAATCAAATCTAAAAGATCATGCGGAAATAAACATAAAAATATGTCTAGAGGTGTGGTTTTATCTTCTGTAATATTTGGACCGAAAGGTTCAGTAAATAGCAAATCATCTCGAGATTTTCTCTTCTCTTCCCATGTAGAATCATTACCTTCAATTTCTACGTTATGATCATCAGAATCTTCCAAGTCAGGATGACCTTCGAGAAGATTTCCTTCGTCATTACTTTCGGTACAGTCATTCTCTACGTCGTCATTATAACACAACCCATCGATAGATTCGGAATCGCTTGGAATATCAGCGATTTCATCCATATTTTGAAGTTATATGGTATGTCTTGTACGCCGAATCAAAGTAATAGATAAATCTGAGTCTCAAAAACGACTGATGGAACATAATACTTTTT
The DNA here is from genome assembly GCA_036365515.1 of Torymus aiolomorphi. Taxonomy (NCBI): domain Eukaryota; kingdom Metazoa; phylum Arthropoda; class Insecta; order Hymenoptera; family Torymidae; genus Torymus; species Torymus aiolomorphi. Next base: position 82,136,719 of record CM070876.1, read on the forward strand.
TACGAAAAAAATTCGCTAAAACGGTATTATTTTACAATTTTTTTACTCAAACGCGATCTCTAACAGGGAAGAGTTATCTTTACTCAATATTACACTAGAATTAAAAATAACAGTCAATACAAGTAAATACTTTGAAAATTAATATTTTGATGATGAATACAAAAAAGTGTCTTTTTGTTTGATCTCTATGTTATTCGAAAGTACAAATAAATTTAGTTTTTCAAGATTATTCAATAAGATTCAATAAGTTATAAAAATTAAAAATAGTTAGCTATATGACCAAAAAATTTCAATTTTTTGTTATAATTTATAGTATTTAATTCAAAATTTTAAGTAGCGTCTAAAAATCCAGGAAAAAAAATGTTATCGAAATCACGTATATTTTCGCATTTTTACACCTGTATCATATATAGTCGAATTCTGAGACACGATTTTTGATTTTTAAAATTTGAAGATAAATTAATAAATAATGACCTCAAAAACCCATGGATGCATAGTTTTAGCAAGATTTCATGAACTTTCGGATACCATTTTGAATTTGTAAAGTTTGAATTGTTATTTTTTGCAAATCTAAGGTCAAATTGGTATTTAGCGACTTCAAAAACCCCTGTATGCATAATTTTAGCAAGATTCCGTGAATTTTCGCATTTTCAGCAGCCATTTTGAATTTTCAAAATGAAAATTTCAATCTTTTGTAAATCTAAGGTCAAATTCCTAAGCAGCGACATCGAAAACCCATGTATACATAATTTTAGCAAGATTTATTGAATTTTCGAGTTTTCGGACGCCATTTTGAATCTGCCATTTCAAATTTTTAAAATTTTCATTGATGATTATTGCAAATCTGAGCTCAAATTCGTAATCAGCGATCTCAAAAACCCATATACACATAGTTTTAGCAAAATTTCATAAATTTTCGAGTTTTCGGCTGCCATTTTGAATCCGCCATTTTGAATTTTGCAAATCTCATCCTAAATTCGTAATCAGCGACCTCGAAAACCCTCTTGTACGTAATTTCAAATCAGTCGAAGCATCCGTTCTCCTCCATATGAATTATTTCGATAAAAATGACGTTTTTTTGTTGTTTATTTATTTATTTAACAAATTGTTAAACAAATATCGATGTATATGTTATGCCAAGTACTTCCTAAACTTCTACTTAAATGAAATTAAAAAAAAACCGTACGAAAGAGCGTGATATAGTCTCTGACATACCATAAATTAGAAGATTATTTAGGTGGTTAATATATTAACCACCATGCCGCAAAGGGTTATTATATATGTGTTTAGTAGGGGTAAGCAATATATTTATTGTAAAATTACATTATATTTAACTATAAAAACTTATTTTTTATGTCTCAGGAAGGAGAAAAAAATTGGGAACTAAATGGCTCAATATTTTTCAAGTTTTACTGAATTTCCATTTCACAGGGTTTTTTATAAAATATTGTTTTTAAGACTTTGGCGTAGCTTTTATAAACAAGTACTCAACAAATTTACATGGGACAAGGCCTACAATACTCTAAATTCATCCAGCTTTCTACGTGAGTTGGAAATATAACTGTTGTTGGGGATATTAATAAGTTGAGGTTTTATTGTTAATATATAAAGTATGTTTATTAGCTACTTAGTGTTATAGGTTACATTTCGTAAGCACGCGTCCGACTCGCATGGCTCTCTCGTGGCGACTAGTTTTACATGCGCTGTCGGCGCTCTCGGTACTCTCACACATACTCTCACGTGCATGTCACTATGTTCAGGAGCGTAGCATTTACATATACTCCAACACGCCTCCTTAAATCTACAATCCTGAACCTTGTACAATTTCTTTTTTTCTTAAACCGTTTCTGCCCGGAACTCCCAAATTTTCGTCTGATTTTCGATACGATAACTTTTTATGTTTCAAGTGTTTAAAAAACTTGAAAAATATAATTTCTGACGTAAAAGTTTATGTACTTTCAGAATCCGTCCTCAAAATTGCAATACCATCAATATTTAAAAAATTATAAACCATTTTTTTCTCGAAAAAAAATTTTTTTTGATCGAAATTTCCGTACCGAAATAGAATTGAGCCGTGAGTCTAACCAGTGAAAGTTGTGGAGAAATTACCTATACTTTGAGGAGCGAAAATCTCATAAAATACTTTGCAATTATTTTCCTTTAAAAGGATTAACTTTGCAAAAAAATTGTTATAGGTTAAAAAGTATTTAGAATTATTCAAAGAACACATGGAAATTTTTTCAGAATTTTTCGCATAATGTTTGGATTTTTCGGAATTAGCCTTTTTCAAAAATCCAAATATGATCTAAAAAAATTCTGAAAAAATTTCTACGTATTCTTTGACTAATTCTCTAAGCACTTTTTGTTGTATAACATTTTTTTGCAAAGTTAATCCTTTTCGGCAAAAAAGTCGCAAAGTATTTGTAACCAATTTGCTACCATAATCCTTAATCCTTTTCGAGAAAAAAAAATCGCAAAGTATTGTATGAGATATTCGCTGAAAAATAACCATTCCCGTGGCCGCCATTTTGAAATTCGATTTCAAACCAATGCCACTACAAAGTATAGGTAATTACTCCACAAATTTCACTGGTAAGACTCACTGATCAATTCTGTTTCAATATGAAAATTTCGATCAAAAAAAATTTTTATTTCGTGAAAACCGTATTTTTTTGACTAAAATGGCTTATAATTTTTTAAATATTGATGGTATTGCAATTTTGAGATGGACATCTTTTTATCTTTGGGTTTATCAACAATTTGCCATGTATCATTTTTTTCTAAACATTTTATCTCTGAGTCCATCGCCTTTTGCCATTCTTTATATTCATTACAATTAATCGCCTCCTCAAATGTATTTGGTGCATTTGCATTCACATAGTTTACATAAATACAATGAGCTACAGGATTTCCGTACCTTGTTACAGGACTTTTCTTTCTATTAGATTTTCTTGGAATCGTTAAATTTTCATTGTTTTTATTTTCATTTTCGTAATCAAAATTTTCAGTTTTCATATTTAACATTTTCAAGATTTGTTGTATTATTTCTATTTGACTCGAGAGTCGAAATAGTAGATAATGGATTGGTTTTATTTTCCTCAACATCATTTTCAATTTCAGACTCACTCTCATCATTTACTCTGTCTTTCTCATAATCAATTTTTTCTAAACAAATTAATTTAGTGCTTTCTTCAATTACTGTTACATGTTTAACATTTTTTACTCTATCATTTATTAAAACTCTATATCCGTTATTTGTGTACCCAACTAATACTCCTTTATCATCCAGCTTTATCATCCCATTTACTTTGTCTTTTTACTTCAGGTATTCTTGCAAAAACTCTACTTCCGTAAACTTTTAAGTGTTCTGCATTTGGTTTTTTATGAAAAAATATTTCATAAGATGTTTTATTCTCTATAGTATTAGCAATTGTTCTATTTTTTAAGTAAACAAACGGTTGTTATTATTTTCGGCCAATATTTCCTATGTATCCTATCTTCTCTAATCAGACACCTTCCTATGTCCATAGCTGACCTATTATACTTTTCCGCTACGCCATTTAATTCATAGACGTAGGGTGGACAAGGTTGTAATTGAATCCCTTTGAATTTAATAAACTCATAAATTTCTTTATTCAAATATTCTTTTCCATTCTCACATTGTATCTTTTTTACTCTTTTATTCAAAATGTTTTCAACTTGATTAACAAATTAAATAAAGCAACTTGCAGTTTCTGACTTGTTTTTAATACAAAAAATTTTGGTATATTTACTGTAATCGTCTATAAATGTTAAAAAGTATTTTTCACCACCATAACCCATAGTGTTATGTGGTCCATTTAAATCCGCATGTATTAATTCCAAAATTTCACTAGTTTTTAGGCACGACCGCTGCTCGGGAGAGCCTTATAATTTCACCAGAGCGAAAATTGTCTGACTTCAAAAACTAATAATTTGATACAAGAAAAGTCTTTTCCAGTCAAAATGAGTGCGTTTTAAGCGTTTTCTGTGATGTATGTATGTCTGTACGCCCGTATGTATGCAAGTTCCTCGATTATCTCAATGAATTTTCAACCGATTCCATCGGGATCGCGGGAAAGTACCCCTCTAATTATACGTAAGTGCTGGTTCTCAATTGAGATAGATCGATGAAAAATTCAAAAAATGCGAGCACAAAGAAATATTTCAAAATATCGTTTTTTAAGCTTAATGACTAGAAAAATTAATTTTAAGCTTATATCTAGAGGTCTATCTGCTAAAACTAATTAAAATACACCTTTTTTCTGTTGGACACTTTTTTCTACGAGCAATATTTGCCAAGATAACTGCGAAAAACGGCAAAAAGGTAAAAAATGAACGATTTTCGGCTATAACTTGACAGAATTTGATTTTACACAAAAATGTTAAATACAAAAGTTGGAGATAATATTTAAACAAAACTTTTTCCTATTTATCACTTTTGTATGAATTCCTGATAAGTTACACTTATAAAAACGATTTTAAACGCCAAAATATACATAAAATGTACGATTTGCGGCTATAAATTGACTGGATCTTATTTCATACAAATTAGATATGTAAAATTTGTAGATTATAACAAAAGAAAAAGTTCTCCCGTTTAACATTTTCATGTACAATCGATTCCTAATGAACTAATCCGATAAAATCCATTTTAAACGCCTAATATACATAAAATAGACGATTTACGGCTATAACTTGACAGTATCTAACTTCACACAAATTATAAATGTTAAAGTTATAGATTATAATAAAACAAAACATTTTCCAAATTAATATTTCCATGTACAATCAATTCCTAATGAGCTAATCCGATAAAATCGATTTTAAACGCCTTTATCTTAATATAATCAATTTTCGCTTATTATTTAACAGAATTAGATTTGACACAGAAATATTCGATACAATAAATAAAATAAATAAGATCGGAAAAGTCGATATAACATTCCAAAGATAACATAATTACAAAAACATAATAATAAAATACAAAATTACATTTGATTACAATATTTAATGGAATAAACACATTGGAACAAGAAGTAAAAAAACGAAATAACTATTTCCCTGTTTTCTACAAAAAGACAAAAATTATGCAAACTAAAACATTGTTGACATTATATTATGCTCTTTTTAATAGTATTAAAAATTATGGGATAATTTATACCTAAAAGCTTGGGATGCTTTATACCTATATGAATAGTACAAAATCATTAAATAATCTACAAAAGAAAATCATTAAAATTAAATACAAAAATACTTTTGTGTTTGAAGAATGCCCATTAAATATTAAATTATTATTTTGTTTTGAATCGGATTTCTATCGTTACAAGAAATAGAAGTGTACAGGCACCAATAAAAAAAAGTAAAACAATAACTAACATAGAAGCTGTCAGAACACACACACTCTCACATGTATGTCACTATTTTCAAAAGCATAGCATTTACATTTACTCCAACAATAACATTTTTGGAAACTAACATTTTTGAAATGCTAAAATCCACAAAAAAACATAAAAATTCATAAAATTCATGAATTAGAAGTAATTTTTTCAATTAAAAAAATATTTGTTTCAAGAAATTTAATATTTCCAACTCTTAGGTAGAAAACTGGATGAATTTAGAGTATTTTAGGCCTTGTCCCATGAAAATTTTGAGAGTTCTTGTTTTTAAAAACTATGCCAAAGGAAAAATCTTGGCAATGCAATATCTCTGCGTAAAATTGGTCTACGGATTATATCTTATAATATACTATTAATATATGTAACTGATTATATTTTATTTTATTTTTTCAAGTGGTTTTGGCCTCAAAGGCCTATAGGTCTATGACCTCCTTAGACCAGAGTAATGTGCAATATATTACAAAATTTGTAACCATTATACATGAGTTACATTACAAATGTAATCCAGCAGAGGAAATTTTATTTCCTGTTCACTGATCCGGCCTACATAAAACTAACTTAAAACTATAATTAATTTGGTTAGATTAGTTTTCTTTTGTATGAAATATTTAATTTGGACTTGTTGTATTAGGTATTTCCTCTTATCCATTGTTTAGTTTTATTTTTTTGTTGTGTTTGTGTCTAATAGTTTTTAATTAATTTTGTAGGTTATTGAAATGCATTATTGCTCTTATGTAACTGTTTTTAGTGCTAACGGTCAGGTATCTTCTTGGAATTTGTATACTTTTATTTCTGATGGATTTAATAAATGCTGACTGTAATTCTTCGTAATGATACGACAGTGATTCATACAAAAAGATTTGATCTATGCTCAAGGGATTTTTATCGACTGTAAATTTGTTCTTGTTGATTATTTCAATTAATCTGATCTATAGACTGTCCAGCAAGTTTTTACTTTTGGAATACGCGCCTCCCCAGGCTATAATTCCATATGAAATAATGCTGTGAAAGAGTGCGTAATATATCATCCCTAAGGTACCAGTAGTCATAAGTTTTGCCAATTTATAGAAAATGAAAATGAGATATTTGGTTTTGTTGTAAATGTATTCAATGTGCTCGTTCCATTTCATGTGGCTATCGAAGATTATGCCCAAATATTTTGTACATTCTACTCTTTTGATTTTTGTGTCTTGTATGTTTATGTCTAAATTTGTTGATGTACTATCTACTTTAAAGAAAGCTTGTTAAGAGCTAGCCATGTTGATATTTTATGCAGAGTTTTATTCATTTTAGTTTCAACTTCTTTCCAGGCTTTGGCTGTTGTTACTACTGCTGTATCATCTGCGTATGATACTATATACCTTCGGGGATATCTAGTAGAAAGTCGTTGATATAATAAAGTAAGAAGAGTAGGGGTCCCAAAATAGTTCCTGGAGGAACACCCACATTGACTGATTGGAATTGGCTGGTTATATTATTTAATTGTACTTTTTGTAGTCTATTTCCTGGATAACTTTTTATTAGATTATAGGCACTTCCTCCAATTCCGTAATTGTATAGTTTATCTAGTAATATTTGATGGTTTACCGTATCAAACGCTTTGGCTAGGTCCAGGAAAGTTATAGCGATAGGAGTACTCTTGTCTAAATTACCATATATTACGTTTGATATTAGGGATAGAGCATCTTTTGTACTTTTATTTTTCCTGAAACCATATTAATTTTTGGCAAGTATTTTGCACTTATTTATGAAATTTGTTATTCTATTGTGTATGATTTTTTCTAATATTTTTGCTAGATTTGAAATAAGTGATATGGGTCCGTAGTTAGTGGCGATATGTTTTCTTTTGAATTATGTATAGGTATGACTTCTGCTGTTTTCAGGGCATCTGGCCAGGTGGCCTTATCTATACAGAGGTTAAAAATATGTACTAGGGGTTCAGCTAGATGTTCAACAAGGGTTTTCAATCTTTTGCCGTTGATATTATCAATACCACCATTTTTGTTTTCCATTTTGCAGATAATTTTAGAAATTTCCTGTTGGTTTGTTGTCTCCAAGAATATACTTTTGCTGTTCATTGTAGGGAGTTTAATTTCCTCTTTTATCGGGGGTCTTATTTTATCATTTAGCTTTTTGCCAATGTTACAAAAAAATTTGTTTAAGTGCTCTGCAATATTTACAGGATCAGATATTTTCTTATTGCTATCAGTTAAATAGTTAATATTATTCCTTTTATGATTTTTTCTAATTTTTTGATTAATCACATTCCATATAGTCTTAGGATTATTCATGCTAGATTCTATTTGTTTTTTATCATACAATTCTTTTGCTTTATTTACAATTGTTGGGAATCAGATTCTCGAACATTCGTCACCGCAGGAATTTCTCCTCCCACGGGTATCTACGACACACGTGAGTGAGAGAGAGAGCCGCCAATTAGCACTCTCCACGCGTTTCTCTTACCGCCCCTCCAACTACCAAGACGACGGCTGACGGCGCCTCGCTGCGCCGGCCGCAGCCAGTTCAGCACGTGACGGCAGCAGAGAGAGCAACAACCTACTGTACGCTCACAACGGTACAACGGCGACTTCAATAAACGCAATCTTTTTCTCTACACGAAACGCCTTTTTCGAGTTGAACCTCTCCAGTCCACGATCCTTCATTCAACACAAAACATTTGGTCCTTCGAGCCGGATCGTGGAAGAGAATACATCGCCTGCATCGTCATGAGGACGCCGAAGAAGAAGCTTACTACTATTTTCTACGTCTACTTGACAGTGGCGTAGCTATAGTCATTTTCTTCATGTACGCAATAAAGTGCTCGTGTTCGTGAGTGCCCTAAAAGTCGCATGTAATCGCATGCCGACTTGGCGCTTTCATTGCTGTCTCTCTCGACTGTCTCGCCGTCTGACTTCTAAGGCATCCGAGGGGAAATAGCAGATTTAATTGCTATTATCCCCATTTTCTAAAAACGTCGCGGAGTGTGCGTATATGCCAACTCCATCAGCGACATCACAAATTCTTGACGGAGCGTGCGTTGTAAAGCCAGCTCTACAATCATCGCCTGTACGGTGATCGTTAGTCAAATTGTTGCAGGCAAGAGAAACAAGTGGCAAATCACAGTGGAAGAGCGTGCGTTGTAAAGTCAGCTCTAGAATCATCGCGTGTACGATCATCATCTAATCGTTTCCGTCTAGTGCAACGAGTCGAAACGGTGTTCATACCTCACCATTCAAGGAGTATCCGCGTGCAGCCTACTCGCTACGGGGTCCATGCCACTCAATACAAGGCTTACCCACGTGGCGCCTACACGCTACGGGGTCCACACCAGTTCAGTCACGAAGTACTCGCGTGGACATCGCTCGCTACAGCATCAAGGTGCGAGGCACTCATCGGGCATATAGGCAGCTTTCCATGAGGGAGGAAGAGACGTCTTCAAGAGGACGGCCATCAGGATGCATGATGTCCAGGACGCCGCGTACGTCGTCGCCAATCATAATAGGAGGACGACGAGTTCATTCTCATTCGCCAGGGGGCGCATCAACGGAACAAAGCTGTACTCGGACGAGTCCATCTCTTTCGCACTCGCTACTGCCGATCGAGCCCACCTGCGCTGCGCTAGGATAGCGAGCGGGCACACAGACCCAATAACTGGACACACGTATCGTTCCAATTTTATTTAACTTTAATATGTGCAACTCGTCGTCTAGTCCATTCTAGTCTCTGCACTTGACAAACTATTTAACGAAATTAAGCATATTTAGTTAAAACTTGAGTGCATTTTGATTAAAAGTAGAACTATTTAATTGAGTTTTAGTTTATTATAAATTTAACTTGTAATCGTTGAAGCTAGTCTCGAGGAAATTAAATGCAATTTTTTGCCTTAGCAAATACTTATATTACTTGATCGTGTAGTTTTATTGCTGCTGCTCTCAACTGCGGATCACGACGTACCTACTGCTTGCTCATACTCCATCTTGACTGCAACCTTGCTTGCTGTCTCTCATCTGCATGCATTCCTGATTCAATAGCTGATTACGCTTCAGGGATAGCTGCATTTATCGTCAGTAGGAGTCTTGATGCTGTACAGCCATCGCAGTGAATCATTACCTGATTCACCGTGGGAACGTTAGCTGACGCATTCAACACTGCATCTTAAGCGCATATTAGCATAAGTATAATATTATAACTTAGGTTAAGACATAATTGTAATAACTCTCACTATTACTTGTTCTACTCGTAAGTGGGCAGGAATAGTTAACGCAATACCTAGGTTAACTAGTCAAGTTAGTTGCTAATCTATCTACTTTTGATCTCAAAATGGAGTAATATCATGCTAAACAGACGTCGCTCCAAGCTAAAATTGCAAATTCATTTCAAATCTTCAAGTCCAAAGGTAAAGACAATATGACTCAGGGTAACGCCGAAGTGCGTCTAGCAGGTCTTTAGAAATATTATGCTACATTTCAACAAAATCATGAGGAAATCTTGCTTCTCAAGGAAATTGATAAGAAGCATGCCTACTTTACAAGTAAACTCTCTGATTTGGTTGAGGATAGCTTTTTTGATCGCAAAGGGGAGTTTCTTGATTTCCTAAAAAACCTTGGGGTACAAAATGCTAGAGCAGGTGCTAACACCGCTGCTGCTTCAGCTCCTCCAAGCCCCGCTCAATCTACTAACGTTTCGTTTCAATCGTTACCTAATATAGATCTATCCAAATTTTCTGGTAAATTCTCGGATTGGGAAAATTTTAGAAACGTTTTTCGCGCAGTCATTCATCGTCGCGAGGACTTATCACCTGTTATGAAATCGCATTATCTTCGCACTCACCTTACAGGTGATGCCCTTGAGAAAATTAAATCTCTTCCTATTTCGGATAATAATTATGAACGTGCATGGACAGCTTTAATCGAATATTACGAAAATGAACGTCGCATTTTTAGCTCTCATATTTCAGAAGTCTTCTCAGTCAAATCCATGAAGTCAGATATCTCATCTGAAATCAAGCGCATTTATAGGGAAATTTTCAATCCCATCGCTAGTCTAACCTCTCTTGATAGAGCTAATTAGTTAGCTAGTGATTTAACCGATCACTTCACGCTAAATTGGCTTGATTTAAATACACGTAAGGAATGGAAAAGACCCCTAGGTGATAGTGCCGATCCACCGACAATGGAGCAATTCCAATCATTCCTCACTCTAGAGGCCATCGAAGCAGGTACTAAAACTTCTTCGAACAATAACCCTAAAACTCAATCATCTAATTCAAAACCTCGTAAGTCAGAATTTGACAATGCTCATTCGGCTTATTCTCACCAAGTGTCGCGTTAAAACGCGAAAAACTCTCAGAAAAAGAAATGTTTGCTATGTAATGAACCTCATTTCATAAATCGGTGTGAACAATTTCTCAATAAGACAATTTCCGAGCGAAAAGAGCTTATTAAGTCTTCCAATCTTTGTTCTAATTGCTTAGGGAAATACCGCATAAAGAATTGTACTTCCTCGTATCGATGCTTTTTTGCAAAGCTAAGCATCACACCCTTGTGCACACTGATGACTATTCAGCTAATCAGTCGATTAACTTCAAGCCCAAATAGTGGCAACGTTGTCATTTCTAATGACATTCAACCTATTTATTAAGCAACCTCTTCAAATACTGATTAGTACCACATGTACAGGTTTACTTTTGGCTACTGCTAGGGTCAACGCCATTGGTCCCAATGGAACCAAAATTCAAGTGCGCGCGTTGATTGATCCTGGTTCTCAAATCTCTCTGATTACTCAAGCATTGTGTAATCAATTGTTGTTAATTTGCAGAACCAGTCATACTCATATTCAAGGTATAGGAGAAAAGACAGTTGCCGTGTCTTCTAAAGTAGCTTGTCTTTCTATACAACCTTATTTTGATTCAACTTATTCTCTAGAAGTTGATACGATTGTCTTGCCAAAATTATCTTCTTATAAGCCTCCCGTCGTAGGTGCTATTTCTAATTTCAGATACTTAAGAAGGCTACAGCTAGCAGACCCTATGTATTTCGAACCCTCTCGCATCGATATTCTTCTCGGTGCTAGCGTTTACGCGCAAATCATTGAAAGCCAAATCGTTAAAGGTCAAAGTCTTCAGCCAATAGCACTAAGTTCTAAACTTGGTTGGCTCTAACAGGCAATCTCTCCTCTTCACCCCCAGAAAGCGGGCCAGACTCTTTATCTCTTCACTGCTCAAACGAATGTGAGTATGAAGCCAAACTTTTGGAGCTCGTACAAGATTTTTGGAGGACGGAGGAAATAACAGAGAACAAAAGATCTTACTCGCCTGATGAAAAAGCATGCGAAGATTTTTATAAAAAAACCACTCGTCAAGATGTGTCAGGTTGATACATAGTAAGTCTTACGTGGAAAAATCGGGAAAATCTGAGCTCTGCTCACCTCGAAAACTCTCATTCTGCCGCGTTACGCACACTTAATCACCTCGAAGCAAACTTCGATAAGGACAAAAGATTGAAAATATCTAATACAGATTTCATAAAATTGTAGATTGACTTAGGTCATATGTCCCTCTCTTCGAATTCTGATTCATTATCTAACTCCTCTCAAGCCTTCTTACCACATTATGGTGTTTGGAAGGAAACAAGTACGACAACTAAATTACGTACTGTATTTAATGGCTTGAGTAAGACTAAATCAGGAGTTTCAGTCAACGATCTTCTACACGTTGGACCTAATCTTCTGCAAAATCCCGTCGCTTTGATCTGTGCCTGGCTTAGGTATAAGATCGACTTTTCCGCTGACATGGAGAAAATATTCAGACAAATTGGTGTTGAACAATCTGATCAACCTTATCAATCAATCTTATGGCGCTTCAGTAAGAACGAACCTGTTCAAACTTATCGCTTGACTACAGTAACGTTTGGATTGGCCTGTTCGCCATTTCTAGCCATATGCACGCTGTTGAAGTTAGCCGGCGACTACGGCAAAAATTATCCAATCGCAGCTGAAGCTGTTCGATCAGAAATGTATTCTGATAATGTGCTTTCTGGTGCACACTCGTTAGACGAAGAATTGAAGAAACAGGATGAGTTAATTCAACTCTTTAAACAAGGTCACCTCAATCTTCGAAACTGGACTTCAAATAATGCTGAAGTACTCTCTTGTTTACCCTCGAATATGTTAGCTGCAGATTCCATTGCTTTATTTGTCTCAGAAACATCTGTACCAATTTTAGGTATAGATTGACAACCTAACACAGACTACTTTAGTTTTCGCATAGAAGATGCTCCTTTTAACTTGCCATTTACCAAACGTTCTGTCCTTTCAAGAATAGTGCGTCTCTTTGACCCTATGGGATGGTTAGCCCCTATAGTGATTACCGCTAAGATAATCATGCAAAATTTGTTGCTTCTTAAAGTTAGTTGGGATGAAGAACTTCCTCTCGATATTTCTAACCGTTGGCAAACTTGGTTGCAAGATCTTCATTCTGTTAATCACATCAAGATCCCTCGTTGGAGTAGATTCACACCTCATTACGAACTTATTGAAGTTCATGGATTTGCAGATGTATCCAAATTTGCATATGGCGCAGTCATTTATCTGAGATTAATTCATAACCAAGATGTTCTAGTCATACTTCAAGTGACTAAAACGCGAGTGGCTCCACTTAAAACACTAAGTATTCCTCGCATAGAGCTCTGCGCTGCGTTGCTACTTGCTCGATTGACTCACGCTTTTATCGAATCACTTCCAACTAAGGTTGGAAGTATCCATTTATGGTCTGATTCCGCTGATTTTCTATAACTAAAGACACAGTTTGCACATTTTTTCCTTGCACTTTTACACTTTGAGATTAGATGGGCTTCAGCACACTTATTACACGTAGCTGAATTATCACACTTTTTGCTGCTATGTCCAAATCTTGCACATTTACTGCACGGACTTGTGTTTATAATGTCAAATACTCTACAACTTTGGTGCCCTACAAATAATCTGCTCTTGTTGTCTTTGATATCTTTATAAATGTTAGAAGTTACCTCTATTATTGTACATTTCATATTTGTTCTTTCTTTAGCATATACGTTTAGTAACTTGCATTTGTCTTCCATGTTACTGAAATTTCTTTGATTTATGTCTAGTTCAATTTCACTATCAACTCTATAATCCATAAATATCTATTACTTTTAGTTTTGGTTTGTTTATTTGCTCTTCTTCAATTTTAAAGTTGTTCGATAGTTTTTCGCATAGTTTATTCACAAGTTAGTTAATATTTTCTTCGTTCATGCAATTTATTATCACGGTACCTTGTTTTTGCATGAGACACTTTTTGTTTGTATTGTTTTGTCTTGTGTAAGATATAGGAGAACTGTTTCTTCCAAGTCTGGGTTATCTTTGTTGTCAGTTTTTTTAATAATAAGTTTTGGCACTCTTTTACTTTTTGGTTTATGATTATCTGTAATTTCCGCGACCGTCTTAATATAGTTGTTGTTACCCTGTTTTTCTTTGGTAAGCCGTTCGTTTAAAATTTTATTTTTATCTTGTAATTCATAGTTAAGTTGTTTTAGCAATTGGTTTTCAATTTTTGGGATTCAATTTCACTATAATTTTCGTATACAGTATCGTTATGACCCTTTTGTTTTTCCAGATTAATTGCACTAATGATTTTTTGTTTGATTTGTTCCTTTTTTGATATTTTATTTTGAGCTATTAATAGCTTTTCTTCGTTACTCAGCTCACCAAATGGTAAGTTTGAGGTTAAGGCTTCGCTTGATAGTCCTGGGATATTATTAGCACGTTATTTATAAATTTCACTGAACATCCAGAGTTATATTTGTTCACAATTTCGATAGTGATAAACATTCTCACACAATATACACACTACCGCTCCTACTTTGAGTGAAGGGTGACACTTGTAGAATTTAGTGAGAAGGGTATCGGGCGGCTCCTTGCCTGCCTCCCGACGCCATGACGGCGTAATCTAATTTGATTGAAAGTTTAATTTTTTTCTTAGACAGTCTAGAAATATATTCCATTGGTTTTTAAGATTTAAGTTCATTGTTGAAAATCGTAGAGTCAAAGCAATTACATTCATTTGTTCTATAATAAAACCAGTCTGACAACATGAACACAACATGATTTTTAAAGTATGAGTTTTCGCTACTGGAGCGTATATGCCGTCAATGACATTTGTTTGTTGGAAGCCTCTCATGGCTAGCTTTAAACATATCGTCGAACTTTCTTGTATTATGACGGAAAATTATTCTCCATCATTTTCCTCTCTCACCGTATAATCATTGCACTACAATAATTTACATAAATATTACTTGAACTATTCTATATGGATATCTTATTGGGCTTTTTTTACATGTAGATCTACGTGGGATTTTTAATTCTAAATTTTCAGTATCTCTTTTTTAATTTTATTTTCATTTTCTTTGATTTCATTCTCGTGTTTAAACACATTATCGTTTAAATCCTCATCGAGACTAGCGTTGCTTACAACGTGGTAGTCACCATAATCAGTGCCAATACATTTTACATCTCTTTCTACAATATCAACGTGTCTCGCGATTATTATTCTATTATTTACAAGAACCCTATACCCAACATCACTATATCCAAGTAAAATTCCCATGTCAGCTTTTTTCTCCTATTTGAAATTCTTTTTTGTTCCGGTTTTCTTACAAAGACTCCGCTACCGTAAAGACGTAAATGTTCACATTTAGTTTTATTCTTAAGAAAATCTCAAAAGGAGTTTTTCTTTCTCTTGTACTGGCAAAAGTACGATTCAAATACGTTGCAGCGCATATTACTTCAGGCCAAAACCTTTTCTGTACATTTGCCTCAGCTAATAAACAACGCGCCATATTCATTATCGTTCTATTAAACGTTCAGCCGTACAATTTGAATCATGTACATAAGCTGGACAATTATTCAAAATAATACCTTTATCTTTGATAAATTTATAAAACCGATTGTTTAAATACTCTTTTCCGTTATCACATCTTCATATTTTTACCTTTTCTTCCGCCAATTTTTCACATTCCTTTACAAATTGAACTGAGCAATCAAAAACTTCATCCTTTGATTTTCTACAATAAATTTGAACTATTTTACTAATCATCAATGATAGAAACAAAATATCTTTGTCCATTTAAACCATCTGTTTTAAAGCTACCACATACATCAGTATTTATAATTTCCAAGATATTTTTAGCTTTTGTTCTATTGTTACTAAATCTCGTATTATGCATCTTATTTTCAATTCAGGTCTTACATTTCATAAATTCCGATTCAAGTTCATTTGGAATATCCGTCAATAAATGTTGTTTACAGAGTATTTAGATATCCAAAATTTACATGTCCTAATATGCTATCCCATTTGTCTTTCAAACTCATGTTGTTATTACAATCGGCTACATTTACAAACTTTTCTCTGTATTTCAAAGTTCTTGTTATTTTATAAGTTCGATTTTCTTTGTATGCTACAGCTATTACTACATTATTCTTATTATTATTTTTGCTACATTTCTCTTTGAAATAATCGTATTGTTATCTGCTAATTTCCCGAAACTTATCAAATTTGTATTCATCTTTGCGGCATAAAAGACATTACTCATATTTACTTCATTCTGTTTACCAAATGCGTCAAAATAGCTTACTAAATTTCCAATTTTCGTTGCTTTTATATATCTATTGTCACCTAAGTTTATATTACCGGTTCTTTACGATCAATACATTTATCAAAATAATCTTTGTTATTAAGTCTGTACACCCGCTATCAAATAATCACTGTATTTTATTACCCGCCTACCTTGAGTATAGTATCTCTGCGCCGTATGTGCCGTAGCTATCCATGCGGTCGCGCCCATGCTACTCTGCTTGCTCATGCTGGCCACTTGCTCTACCGCTGATGCCTTTTCCGCCTCTGCCTCGGCGGCGACCACGTGATGAATCTCACCACTCCATCTTGATATTCTCGTGTGAAATGCCCGGTTTTTCCACAATTGAAATAACTTCCCTTTTGACCCTTTTTTCAGAAAATGCATATGATCTTCTTTCATCATGATCGTTATTAATTTTCATTTCTGCAATTTGAATTTTATTTTTCACATATCATACTGTTTGATCCTCTTCTTTTAATGTATCTATTAAATCGCCAATGTAGCTGTACTGACTCAGCAACGTGTTGAACACGTAATTTAATTTTTCATTTTCATTTATTTTTGTGAGATGATGACTCGTACGTTCCAAAGTGTAAATTTTGAAGGAGGTTGCAATAAAACGATCAACGAGGAACCAAGAAAAATTCATTTAAAACTTAGTTTATTGGCCGACGTTTCGGTACTGATATTAATACCTTCATCAGGGCTAAGAAGGGAAAAAATACATAGTTAAAACATATATACAGAATATTTTAAGCAAAAGAACCCATTAACACTTTTTTTTTTTTTTTTTTTGGCAATTTACTGACCTAATAAATTAACGAAAGTTTACACCATGGTTCGTAGACAAACATAGGTGACGTCGATCAAGTATTGATATAGCACATAGTGCAACGTCTGTGAGCGGATTTTATTTAACTAGAACATTTTGAAAAGAATTCGAGTTTGAAAATTTTATTTTAAGTTAACGAAAATTAAAATTCTATACGAATATAACAATAAACAGCTAGAGCTCTTACCCATCCTGCACTCTGGAGTCCCATTTTTCGACATTGAGAGAAATGTGAAATTTCCGGGGTTTATATACCTACAGGGGGGACGTTAATTTTCGCAAATTCAAATTCTGAGAGTGAGAGGAGAGGGAGCGCGCCAACAGGTAGCGTACTGGAGATCGTACGACTAACAGCGTTTATTGTTATTTTCGTTATTGCAGAAGTGTCTATTGGTTGTTTCAACGGATTTTTTATAAATGTACTTGAGATTCTTAGTGTCGTCCATTCGATTTAGGCTGTTATTTTGCGAGTGTATGTGCAACATTTCTGAAAAAGTGTGTTTACGGAAGTTTGTTTCGGTGTCTATTATGTGTGTATGCTCAAAATCTATTTTATGTCCAGTTTTTTTAACGTGCTCTGAGAGTGCGGAGGTCGTTAACGATTTTGAGACCGCATATTTGTGTTCGTATACACGTCTGTTTATCTTCCTTTTTGAGGTGCCTACGTAAGAGGCATCGCAATCTTTGCAGTTTATTTTATAAACGACAGATGCAGTTTCGAGCGGATCTAGTTTATCTTTTCCGAGTCTAGTAAATTTAAGCTTATTTATGTTTTTACTGATTGTTTGTAGGTTTTTGACATCTTTCATAGTGCTGCATAATTTTTTATTTAAGTCTTTTATGTATGGAATGACTAAGGTCTTATTGCGGTAATCTCCCGGTCCGCATTATCGTTTCAGCGATCAATAGTCCGACTTATCAATTAGATAAAGCCCTAACTTCATTTCTTTCAAAATACATTCCGAAACCAACCTCTAACATAAATAATAGCAATGAACTTAAGCTTTTATTGGACAATCTCATTATTCCACAGGATTACCGCTGCGTTTCATTCGATGTAGTTTCCCTTTTTACGAACCTTTCAAAAACTATCATTCTTAAAGCTTTAGGAAAAAAGTGGCCATATTTTGGCAACCTACTACCTATAAGCAGGAAAGAGTTTCTCAAAGGTGTAGAACTGTTACTCGATTCCACGTTTTTTACGTTCAATGGAGAATTTTACCAGCAGATTATGGGTGCCCCTATGGGTTTTTGTTCTAGCCCCCTTTTTGCAGACGTAGTCTTGGAATTTCTTGAAGATAAATGCTTAGGTTCGTTAAAAAATTCGATTATTTTATATAAACGGTATGTCGATGATTGCTTCTTAATTATTAAAAAAGACTTGATTAGAAAAACTTTAGACTTTAGACACTTTTAACTCATTTGATCCGTTTTTGCAATTCACTGTTGAATTAGAAGCAGAAAATAGCATTAGCTTTTTAGATCTAAAAATCATCAGAGAAAATAACGACATCGCAAAAACAAATTGGTACAGAAAACCGACTGCCTCCGGAAGATACATAAACTATTTCTCTCATCACCCTACTCACCAAAAAATTGCAGTTATCTATGGCTTAGTCGACAAAGCAATTAAAATTTCACATATCTCTTTCCATAAAGATAATTTAAAAATAATAAAATCCTTTCTTATTCAAAACGACTATCCTCCTACATTCATTGAAAAATATATTAAAAAACGTCTGCACTCTTATAATAATAGTCAATTCTTAAATTATAATAAACAAGATTACCGCAATAAGACCTTAGTCATTCCATACATAAAAGACTTAAATAAAAAATTATGCAGCACTATGAAAGATGTCAAAAACCTACAAACAATCAGTAAAAACATAAATAAGCTTAAATTTACTAGACTCGGAAAAGATAAACTAGATCCGCTCGAAACTGCATCTGTCGTTTATAAAATAAACTGCAAAGATTGCGATGCCTCTTACGTAGGCACCTCAAAAAGGAAGATAAACAGACGTGTATACGAACACAAATATGCGGTCTCAAAATCGTTAACGACCTCCGCACTCTCAGAGCACGTTAAAAAAACTGGACATAAAATAGATTTTGAGCATACACACATAATAGACACCGAAACAAACTTCCGTAAACACACTTTTTCAGAAATGTTGCACATACACTCGCAAAATAACAGCCTAAATCGAATGGACGACACTAAGAATCTCAAGTACATTTATAAAAAATCCGTTGAAACAACCAATAGACACTTCTGCAATAACGAAAATAACAATAAACGCTGTTAGTCGTACGATCTCCAGTACGCTACCTGTTGGCGCGCTCCCTCTCCTCTCACTCTCAGAATTTGAATTTGCGAAAATTAACGTCCCCCCTGTAGGTATATAAACCCCGGAAATTTCACATTTCTCTCAATGTCGAAAAATGGGACTCCAGAGTGCAGGATGGGTAAGAGCTCTAGCTGTTTATTGTTATATTCGTATAGAATTTTAATTTTCGTTAACTTAAAATAAAATTTTCAAACTCGAATTCTTTTCAAAATGTTCTAGTTAAATAAAATCCGCTCACAGACGTTGCACTATGTGCTATATCAATACTTGATCGACGTCACCTATGTTTGTCTACGAACCATGGTGTAAACTTTCGTTAATTTATTAGGTCAGTAAATTGCCAAAAAAAAAAAAAAAAAAAAAAAGTGTTAATGGGTTCTTTTGCTTAAAATATTCTGTATATATGTTTTAACTATGTATTTTTTCCCTTCTTAGCCCTGATGAAGGTATTAATATCAGTACCGAAACGTCGGCCAATAAACTAAGTTTTAAATGAATTTTTCTTGGTTCCTCGTTGATCGTTTTATTGCAACCTCCTTCAAAATTTACACTTTGGAACGTACGAGTCATCATCTCACATATATTGGCATTGGATCTCGTGACATGCCTCTCCAAAGAGAAGACCAGAATCCTCTCCGGCGTTCGGCCAGACTGCTGAATAAACGCCTAAGCACTACAACCACCATCTCACCACCAGTAGCGCTTCAAGGACATCGTCCTACGAATATTACAGATAAGAACCCAAACACTAATACTGACACCTCGTTTAATAACAATTTTGTGATAATATTACAATATCGTAAATAAGGGTATAATATTGAGCGATTTCAAAGAATGCACAGGAGAGATAATCAGAAGCGCGAATAAAAATGATTCGGCAAATATAGAAATAGATGGAAAAGGAAATTTAATTGTAAGATCAAATATTAATTAAGACGAAATTATAATTTTGAAAAATGTAATATCAGCAGAAAACATATCAGAGAATTTAATCTCCCTCAGACGTTTTGCAGACGTAGGTTTAGGAATTTACTTAGATGATGAAATCTTGAAAATCTTTGATAAAAATACAGGTACTGAATATATTACAGGGAAGTATGAGAAACCAAATTGGATAATAAGTTTAGATGTAGACAAAGAAAGACATGGTGATGATATAAATTCAGATTACAAAAATATTCATGCATGGCTAGGTTAGTTACTTTGGACGAGTTTTTACAGCAATCTCAGATGGATGTTCTGAACTTAGAGACAGACAATTTCTCAGAAGAGAATACAGAAATAATCGAAACAAATACGTCTGAGATTGGGAGGGAGAATTGAGAAAAACACGTTCAATCAAAACAAAATATCAGAAGCTCCGAAATAATTAGCGACTATGATTTAGATGAAAGTATTTTAAACAGAAAAATACATAACCTAGATAACATGAGTATAAATGAGTCTATACAAATTTTAGATTGTAATGAAAAAATCAGAGGATAGCAAAAAGAGCAAATTAAACGAAGGCATGCTATGGCATATTAGATTAGGACATGCTTCATTAGGTTATCTCAAACAGATGCAAAAATCGGATGAAAAACTAAAAGGAATTAAATTCGACAAAGAAATTATGGATTGCGAAGTGTGTATCATGGCAAAGATGGAAAAATTACTGTTTTCAGAGAGTAGAACCAGAGGATTCAGACCGTTAGAAATAACACACATGGACACAATGAGACCCATAAAAGCAGCCTCGTTTCCTCGGGGTAACAGGTTTATAATTGTATTGGTAGATGACCACACGAGATTTGCTAAAGCATACTCTGTGAAACATAAAAGTGAAGCTGGTGATTGTCTTGAAAAAGTCCTAATAACAATGAGAAATCTATTAGGCAAAGATGAAAAAGTCTGTTATATCAGAGCTGATAACGGAACAGAATTTATCGGAGGAAAGTTCTCATAAGTAATGAAACAAGAAAAGATAGAGTGTGATGTAGCACCTCCATACACACCAGAACTAAATGGATCTGCAGAAAAATTTAATAAGACGCTGCAAAATAAAATCGGAGCTTTAATGATTGATTCTGGCTTACCAGAAAGCATGTGGATATTGGGAGTAGAAGCCGTAGTTCATATCTACAATAGAACACCACATAAGTCGTTAAACTCGGAGACTCCAATAAATATGCTAACACCAAGGGTCAAAAATCACTTAGAGAAAATCAGAAGATTTGAATGTGTAGCATATGCCAAAATTCCCATAAACGAAAGGAAGTTCTCAGAAAGAGCAATTAAAGCTATAATGGTGGGGTACTCGCAAACAGGCTACGTCCTTTAGCATCCTTCAACAGGAAAATTCCTTCACTCCAGACATATAAGATATAATGAAAAACTGGTTTACAAAGATATATTGTTATGTGTTCGTCTACCATCATCGAACATAAGAACAAAAGCGTTGCCAAGCGACTAGTTTTTTTGTTCTCGATTCGAGTTAGTTAGTTGATTCGAGACGTTGTTGTTGATAACATGTTTTATTGTGTGTGCTTATGATCTTAAATAAAGTTATGTTATTCTTTTGTAATTATGGTTATTATTAATTATTGTATGTGTGTGTGAGTGCAACATTTTGGGGGTACGTCCGGAATTTGAACCCGAGATTTTCTTCTATTGCCAAACCACTTTATCAATTAACTGAAAAGAAAACAAAATTCGTTTGGACAGATGACTGTCAGAAATCATTTTTAAAGTTAAAATAGGTTCTATCAACTTCACCCATTCTAGCTTTCCCTCGTACAGATTTACCTTTCATTTTAGATACAGATGCTTCTGATCATGGAATAGGTGCGGTTTTGTCACAGGTTCAAGAGGGAATAGAAAAAGTCATTGGTTATTACAACTGTGTTCTGACTAAAGCTGACAGAAATTACTGTGTTACTCGCCGTGAATTATTAGCACTAGTAGATTCAGTCCAAAATTTTCACTATTATTTGTGTGGAAGACCTTTCTCCATCGAACTGATTATTCTGCATTGACATGGCTTCTTTCTTTCAAAAACTTAGATGGCCAATTAGCTAGATGGATAGGAAAATTAGATCAGTATGATTTTAAGATTCTACATCGAAAAGGTACTTCTCATGGCAACGCAGATGGTCTCTCTAGATGACCTTATAATGATTCCTCTTGTAAATATTGCTTTAATGTCGAATCAAAATATGAAATTGGTAATTCAGTAGGATGTATTATTATTTTTGAAGAAATATCTCAATCAGATTGGCGAAATTGTCAACATCAGGATGATGACATTCGAGCTATTTTAAAAAGTAAAAATGAGGGTATTAAATTGTCGTGGCAGGATATTTCTTCTGGAGATGAATATATGAAAGTATATTTATCTCAATATGACTCATTAGTTGTTCTCGATGATATCTTATACAGGGAATGGATTTCTTCTAATCTCAAAACAAAAGTTCTATTAGTTGTCCCTAGAAATTATATGGACACTGTTTTAGAAGAAGCCCATGATTCTCTCTCCGGTGGTCATTTTGGTGTTAATAAAACATTACAGAAAATTCGCAAAAGATTTTATTGGGCTTCTTGTAAAAAAGATGTTGAAAATTGGTGTAGATCTTGTTCAATTTGTATTGCAAAGAAAGGTCCATCAGATAAAGGCCACAATCAGATGAGACTCTATAATGTAGGATTACCTTTTGAAAAAATCCAAATGGATATTTTAGGACCTTTCCCGATTTCTTCTTTGAGAAATAGGTACCTCTTAGTTGTCATAGATTGTTTTACTAAATGGGTAGAAGCCCATATTTTCTCTCTAATATGAGAGCAAAGACTATTGCTGAAGTATTTGTTCGTGAAATCGTATTTAGATATTTAGTTCCTTTTGAAGTTCACACAGATCAGGGTCGTAATTTTGATTCCAATCTAATTAAGGAACTAACTCAGTTGTTAAGAATTCGAAAAACTAGAGCAACACCATTACATCCACAATCGAATGGTCAAGTAGAAAGACAAAACAAAACAATATTAGAATACTTATCCAAATACATAACAGACAATCAAAAAGATTGGGATCGTTGGGTTTCATTGTATCTTTTAGCTTACAGATCCTCGGTACACGCAACAACTGAGGTCACACCGGTAGAGATGTACACCGGTACAGACTTGAAACTTCCTCTGGATTTGATACGTAGATGTCCTTATGGAGAAGAAGATTGTCCTAACTACGGCAACTACGTCCAGAAACTCAAAACCAACATCAATAAAATTCACCAATCAGCTCGAAAGAACATTTTCCTCTCCTCCAAACACACAAAATCAACCTATAACAGAACATCCAGACATGTCAACTTTCAAGAACAACAGAAAGTTTGGTTGTATAATCCTCGCCGAGTCAAAGGAAGGACTCCGAAGCTCCAAAGTGATTTGGAAGGACCTTATACGATTGTCAAAAAGATCAATGATGTCGTTTTCTGCATCCAAAAGACACCAAAACACAAAAAGAAGATCATTCATATTGATCGATTGGCAACCTATCACGTTAGATAATTTCTTCTGCTCTACTCACGGTTATTTTGGGCCATGGTTTTTCCCGTGAGACACAGGGCAAATGCCAGAGCAGGGACAGAGGTGAGGTACCACAGCGTGCCAACTCCCCACTTATGTCCAAGAATTATCAACAAGACTCTACCCACCGATGATGACATGATGATACCCAAAAATGACGATTCTACATTTTAAGAGACGGGTCCTTTGGCTAGATGAGTCAAGGATCAACCCGCTTAAAAGTAGACAATTTCAAAAAGATTTCAAGATGATTTCAAGATGTTTTCAAGAATTCAAGATGGACCAATTCAAAAGACGGGCCCTTTGGCCGTGTGCGAAGGATCAGCCCGCTTGAAGAAGACGTCTTCTCTTTCGTTTTATCTTATGATTGTCGGGACGACAATCTAAAACGATGGAGAATAATGATACGATGATACCCAAAAATGACGATTCTATTTTTTAAGAGACGGGTCCTCTGACCAGATAAGTCAAGGATCAACCGGCTTAAAAATAGATGATTTCAAGATGATTTCAAGATGATTTCAAAATGATTTAAAGAAATCAAGATGGACTAATTCTGATTGTCGGGACGACAATCTGAAAGAAGGGGGAATAATGTTATGTGTTGGTCTACCATCATTGAACATAAGAACAAAAGCGTTGCCAAGCGACTAGTTTTGTTGTTCTCGATTCGAGTTAGTTAGTTGATTCGAGACGTTGTTGTTGATAACATGTTTTATTGTGTGTGCTTATGATCTTAAATAAAGTTATATGTTATTCTTTTGTAATTATGGTTATTATTAATTATTGTATGTGTGCGTGTAAGTGCAACAATATACAAACATAAGTCAGAAGAGGACAACAAATCAGAAGAAACAGAAAAACCAGAGAATCCAGAAAAGGATATAGTACCATTACATTCAGAGGAAAAAGAAACCCAATCACAAGACATGCAAGAAAATAAATCAGAGAAAAAACAATTAGACAAGAAACAAAAATGTGAAAGACCAAATAAGAGAAAAGCAGAAAACAAAAAACCAGACAACTCAGAAGCAAAGAAACGCAATCAACCCAGAAGAAATGCGAAAACCATGGAAAACAGAGAAAAATACATAGATCAGTAGAACTCAGAAGGTAAGACAATTAGATGACATAAGTCTCAATTTAATCAATAAAGACCCAACACCACGTTTGAAATAAGATGCGATAAAGACAACTAAGAGGACGAAATAAGACATGCTTTTATTGGAACCATCAATAAAAATCCAACAACATACTCATTGTGAGCGGCGTTGTACGGGAAAGACCGGCTGCGCAGGTAAAGTTAGGTCGTAGCGAGCAGCCGGTAGTTCGCGGGCAGCAGTTGGCAGCAGCGACAGAGGGCAGCGCCGGCTCTGGTAGAAAGCGGCCTAAGCTTTCTATAATAAAAGCCGGGCTCGCATGTTCGGAACCTGTGTCGAGGCGCTCATGCCGGCCTACAGGTGATTCTACAACGGTGAGTCGCCCGGGCGTATAGTACGCCCGTATATTACCCCGCGAACCCGTGAGAGGGATCATTACCCTCTCCCTAACTGCACCCCGTTACAACTGACATCCTTAACGTGTTGGAAGGCACAGGTTAGGGAATTATTAGATTTTTCGAACAGGTCGAGACGCGCGTTGCGAATAATGAATTATCGCGGTGATAATTAATTATTATAAAAGTGTATAGTGTGTGCAAGGTTAACCAACTGGTGGTTTCTAACCTTGCTTGGAGGGAATAGCCCGGGTAAAAGGCCGAGCAATTGTTGCAATAATTAGCGAGGGCAACAAGGAGAATAGTTATTGATTATTTATTAATTATTTATTATATTATTAATAATTGTTAGGGTAGGTTCTTTTTTTAGCGTTTATCTCCTTGTTGATCGACACACGTGCACGCCGGGAGGGAAACAAACGGATTTCAAGGTCGCGCAATAACTTTTAGGAGTCCCTGAGCGTGAATTTGTTCATCGGTGGACAATCCCGGATCAGTGGGGTAAGTCGCGCAAATGCTTACTCGGGCCAGAGACTCAATTGCGCGCGCATTGATTTTGGGATCTGCGCATGCGCAGCGGGTGAAATCCGGAAAGTGAAATTTCACTCGCCCGGGTTCGTTTGCGCATCTAAGGGGTAGATTTGTGCGCCCATTGATTTTCGGATCTGCGCATGCGCAGCAGGTGAAAACCGAAAAGTGAAATTTCACTCGCGCCTGTTCGTTTGCGTATCTAAGGGGTAGATTCGCGCAAACAGCGATTTTCGATTCTGCACATGCGCAGCGGGTAAAAATCGAAGTTAAAATTTTACACCCGCGAAATCTTTTGCGCATCGGACGAGTAGATTTGCGCGCCCATCGATTTTCAATTCTGCGCATGCGCAGCGGGTGAAAATAAAATTTTAAATTTCACCCCTGCGGAATCTTTTGCGCATCGAACGAGTAGATTAGCGCAAACACTGATGTTCGATTCTGCGCATGCGCAACGCGCAAAGGGACGAAATTTCGGTTTTTTCTCGCGAAATCGTTTGATCGTGCGGCAAGTTTATTCGCGCGCGCATTTACGGTAGGCAATTGAGGTTGAGATCCCGTGGAATCGTTTGCGCAGGCGACATTTACGTTTGCGCAATACGTAAAAAGCTACATATCTACCAAGCAAGCGGATAAACATCGAGATTATCGTAGTCTAACGTGCGAAGACCAAACCACCAGTTGGGAATTTCGGAATAATTTCAGCCAGTGGTAATCCAGTAGGTACCTTGTGAAGGATACCACTGGCAGTGGAAGAGCACTTAGAATTTCACGGGATTGGTTATCAATCCCCTTGCGCACACACAAATACCGACGTCAGCAGTGTCATGAGCTATGGCGTAGAAGAGGCCATGCAGGATTGGCTGCGGTCAATCTCCCGAAGTGAGATTGACAGCTACCTGGTTTGCCTAGGAATGAGCAAATAGGGTACCCTATTCCGTCGAATGGACAGGCTGAACAAGTTGGTGTTGGGCATATACGTGCCAGAGGACTTCGTGGAGGCGGGCAATTCGGGTGAAATAATCGCGCAACGAATTGCCAGCCGGGATGAGCTCCTGCGGAGGATCATCAATGCGGGGGATCACTCACTCATCGCTGCCTCCAGTTGGGATGTACATCCACTGGAGGTAGTACTGAAAAGCGGGGTAGTATGGGAAATACTGCGAAGATCCACGAAGGAGGCCTCAAAAGGGTACTAACACGCACAAAGCCAAGAACCCACGGCAAGGACGCCTACCCCAAGCGCGATAGACATAAATGAAGAGGAGAACGCGCAAGCAAACGACATTCGCGACGACATACAGGTCGGACGGGCGGATGAACCACCGCCGCATCGAGGAGACATGCTGCGTCTCTAGGCAAGCGACGGAACGGAGTTCCAGATGCCAAAGGACGTCAGCCTATTATTAGTAGAGCTGATAACCAAAGTAAGTTCGCTGGAGGACAGGCTAACAGCAGACCACCAGCGACAAATGGCGTATGGCACCCAGATAGCGGGGCCGATAACGAAAGTAAAGTCGCTGGAGGATAAGCTAACAGACCACCAGTGACTGACTGCGTCCAGCACCCAGATAGCAGACGTCAGGCCAGGACCGAACGTGCGATTCGAAGACACGTTCACGATACCAGAGCAGAATGAAGCCTGGGATCGTATGCAGACTTCGCCACCGCCAGCTCGCCCTAGGGACCAGGCTGATTTACGGGGCGTAAACCCAGCCTGGAAAGGGGGTGATCGCCAAAATCCGGCGAGAAGTACGAGCTGGCCTCACTACTCCGTGCCAGGCACTTCGGCAAATCTCTCGAGGTCGGGGTTATACCACTCGTGAGATATCGGCCAAATAGTGCGGAAGTGGCAAATACGCTTCTCTGGCGCGAAGAGCCAGAGTATAGACGTATTCTTGGCGAAGCTCGAGGACTGCAGAGTTCTGGCCAATCCGACGGAAGAACAGGTATTGTCGTCGCTCTCGGAACTCTTCACGGACACGGCCGCCACGTGGTATAAAAATGAGAAGGAAAAATGGATCACGTGGCAAGAATTTGTGACGGCTGCGCGACGCTGGTACGGCACGAGCCGAAGGTACCAGCAATGGCTAGTGGCCGAAGCCAACAGCCGCGCGCCAGGGGCGGATGAAGCCGTGAGGGACTACATCACGTGCCTCATCGCGATCATGAAAAGGATATCACTCTCCCCCAGCCTCGAACAACAGCTGATTCAGTACCACCCCAACCTCAAGCCGCGGTTGCAAGCGATGATTCGAAGATCGGACTTCCGCACCGTCGAGGAGCTGCTCGATCTGGCGGTAGATGCTGAGCAAACCTTGGAGTACTCCAAGGCCTATCTACCGCCGCCACCGCTAGGAGCCACCTTGTTGCCAGAAATGGACTACAAGCCGCCTCCCTCTAGTGATATGTCGTCCAAGTCGAAAGGGCACAACGAGGGCAAAGTGGCAGCGGTGGCAGACGAGCAAGGCTCCAAGCAGGAGAGCTTGGAGGATATGCTTCGGAGGGTCCTGAAACAGAGCCTCGCCGATCTGGAGACTCCCAGAGTAGAGGGCTCTCGTCGAACGTCTCCGTCGGGGCCGCGTAGAAGGCGCGGCCACCGACCACCAGGTCGGGGCGGACACGGGAATTCTCTGGACCAAAAGAAGAGCGAGCAGGCGCAGGATAGCCCTCCGGCCCCCGCTAGTTCCGGAGTCAGCTCCCCGAAAGAGCCGAGAGATTCTGCCCTAACTGCTCGGAGAACGGAAACGAGGAACGAGTAGGTGGCATGGTTCACAGCCCTTCCTCGAATAGCAAAAAGAATACCGCGGCCGCGTGCAACAGTGACCCGGCTATGCAAGATTCAACTGAGCACTCGCCGTCCAGTAGTCGAGGAGAGACCTCGACCAAGCGACCCATCGACGCAGAGACACGATGGTGGCTGCGAATCGGGGTCGGCGAGTCCGAATTCCGCGCGCTGTTGGACCCAGGAACGTCTACGATGGTCGTGGGTACAGTTGGCCTCCAACTGGCAACAGCGCTCAGGTGCCAATTCGTGGCGTCCGAGCAACAAGGGGTAAGGCTATCGGATAGAAGCTGCAGCCCTTTCTTAGGCCACATGATCCTACCGATCACGATAGCAGGACTTACTCGGACCATACGAGTGGCCATCATGCCCCAGCTGAACGCAGACTGCTATTTCAACTTCGTACGAGCGTTTCGGACCGTACTTGACCCGGATACGGATAGGCTATTCTGCAAGGACGCAGAAGCCTATATTGAGCTTGAGGTTGCAAGCTTGACAACCGATCCCATAGCAGTGTCTACCACTGGGCCGGAGTGAGTGACTGTGTCGCAGCTCTACCGCTGCAAGCGTTACCGCCACAGTGCCTCCACCAACCGCAAGAGAGCGTGAGAGGGAGGGAGAGCGCATAATCGAGAAGGACGGGCACAGCGAGGCCTGCTCCATCTCCGCCCTCCTCGTACAGCGAGTACGAGTCTATGAGAGTGAGAGAGAGAGATAGCGACGATGGTTGGCCAGCCCCGTGTAAGTGCGCCTGCATTTTTGTAGCGTGTTTGTAGCGAGTGAGCGGGGAAGCAGCCCCGCCACTACTTCGGCCGCCGTCTACGCAGCGGCCACTCCTGCGCAAACCCTAACTTGCGCGAAGGAGGTTAGGTCGGTGGCACCGGTCGCCGTCGCGACGAAGTCTCGGCCTGCGCGTTCCCTTATATTATTTTTCGTAAATAAATCATTTTGTTTTATCTTTTACTTCTCGAGTTTCGAGTGTTTATTTAGCGGACCTTAACCTATGCATGCTCCCCGAATACCGCCCTCTACCATTTTCAGCGCTGCAGCTAATCGCAGGCATTGCCTCCTAGAGGAGCATCGGTAACGGGAGTAAGTATATCATCAGCCGCTTGAAGGTTATACTGAGCGGCGTTGTACGGGAAAGACCGGCTGCGCAGGTAAAGTTAGGTCGTAGCGAGCAGCCGGTAGCTCGCGGGCAGCAGTTGGCAGCAGCGGCAGAGCGCAGCGCCGGCTCTGGTAGAAAGCGGCCTAAGCTTTCTATAATAGAAGCCGGGCTCGCATGTTCGGAACCTGTGCCGAGGCGCTCATGGCGGCCTACAGGTGATTCTACAACGGTGAGTCGCCCGGGCGTATAGTACGCCCGTATATTACTCCGCGAACCCAAGAGAGGGATCATTACCCTCTCCCTAATTGCATCCCGTTACATTACATATTTAAATTTTTAGAAGCTATTTTTTATCTTATACGTTTACCTTCCCTTTCCATATCCTTTAAAATTCTTGACTGCACTTTAATTATTATAATATTGTGCATAACTCTTGATTGCTATTTATTGTTTCAAATAGCTTCTAAAAATTTAAATATGTATTTAAACACATATATAGAAAAAAGTGATATAATTGATAAGTTAGTTACCTTTTTTATCTATTATCTTTCGCTCTCAATAGCCGTTAGATTCACTTATTAAATTAAAATAAATAAATAAATGTCTCTGTTGCTGTCTCTAAGCCCTAGTTTTTTCTCCTTCGGCTCTATCATTCTACCTTTCGATCTTTACCACTTCCGATTTGTCTTTTTGTCCCTGTCTATAGCGATCTTTGTCTGTCTCTAACACTCTGTCCCTGTTCCTGTCTCTATTTTTTTTGCTCTTCCTCTCTCTCTCTCTCTTTCTCTCTCTCTTGCTCTATCTCTCCGTTTATCACTGTCCCTCCACCTGTCTCTTTCTCCTCATCTCTGTTTCTGCCTTTTCTTTTATGTCCCTTTGTATTGATCTTCCTATCGCTATCTCTCTGGCTCTGACGTTTTGTCTCTGTCTCACCTCATGGTCTTGCCTCAATAAATTCATATTTTTTTTATTGTATCGAGATCAAAGTATGCTAAAGCATCGTTGTGCAAACCTCGTCAAGCCGTTGCCACTATCTCTCTGACTCTGTCCTTACATCTCTGCCTTTCTGTCTCTGTCTCGCTGGCCCTGTCTCCATATCACGATCTCTGACTTTTTGGTTCGGTTTCCCATTTTCCGTTTACGTCTTGTATCTGACTCTGTTATTCTTGTATCTGACTCTCTGTCTCCATCTCTTTGTATCTGCTCTCAGCTTCTATCACTTTCATATACTTTCTGCGTCTCTGACTCTGTCTCTATGACGCTGGTACTGACAGCTTCTCTCGTTGTCTCTGTTTCATTCTCTCTTTCTACCTTTCTTTGTCTCTCAGTCTCTGCCGCTCTAGCTGTCATTCTCTTTCCATGTCTATCTCTCTGCTTCTGTCTCTAGCTGTCTGTTCCTGTCTCTATCTCTCTGTTTTTGTCTCTATCGCTCTATTTCTCTAGAACTTTTTCTTTGCGTATATTTTACTGTCTCTTTCTCTATCTGTCTTTCAATGACTATATTACTCTGTATCTCTGTCGCTGACTCTATTACTTTGTATCTCTGTCGCTGACTCGAGTACTCTGTCTCTATGTCGATGACTGTCTGGCTCTTTTCAAAGCCGGAAATGCGGCCGGAGAGCGGAAAGTGAGCAGCTGGGGAGTGGATGTGGACCAGATGCGGGGGCGGTGGGGGGAGGGGTGCGGCTAGGTCGTAAGAAAAACGCTTACAACTATATAGTATTGTTGTAAGTAGATAATGAAAAATATTGTGAGGAGGATAGTGAGGAGCGTTGGGATGAGGGACTATAAAAGGAAGGAGAGAGGAGGGTTGAGAAGGGATGAGTAGAGTGGACGAGGATTTTAAAATAACGTAAATTTCGACACGATATTACGTTATTTTGAAGGGGGCAGGAGGAGGGCGAGCGGAGGATAAGGAGAGGGTTGCGGAGGGTGAAAATCTACTGATTTTCAAAACAACTATATAATATAGAAAGTAATATACAAACTACAAGGAGTTCAAACACAATTTCTATGTTTTAGGTATTACGTACATGAAATATAAGATTGTACAAGAATTTAATTAAAAAAAAAAAAAAAAAAATACTGGTTGTGTACACATAATATTTACTAATTCAGTAATACAATTTACAATTTGAATGGAGAGCTTATTTTCTGCAAAAAAGCGTTACATATAAGAAACACATAGATTAGTTTTATACGTAAATCACTTAAAAATTTCATTAGAAAAAAAATTCATCACAAACGCGTTTTTAATTGTACACGCTTTTTGTCGTGTACTTCAACATTACCCGCTAAAATGTTCTTCGTCAAGAAAGGTTGTATGTTACTGAGCGCTGCAGAAGGATCTATCTGAAATATAATTTTTTCCTAATTTAAGTTCCCAATTTTACAGAAACGTGAAAGTAAACCAAAAACTTTTATGGTTTTATTCAATCCTTTTAATTTGAATAAACTTACGTACGCTTAACATAGATATGTTCAAAGTTTTTAAATTAATTATCTTTATATAACTGATATTATATTCATTTAATTTAAAATTATTCAATTTTAAAAGATTCCATTCCATTTATAAAAAAAATTGAAAAAAAAAGCAAAAACAGATCATTTTATTATTTTTTTTTAACGGAGTGCGCGGAGCCTTCTTTGTGGTGCTCGTTTTGCATGCACTATGCTCTTGTTTCACACACTCTATTAAGAGCGTGCACAAACATGATGCATGTGCAGATCGTTTTACTTTCAGCATACTTTTCACAGAACAGATTCTCAAGATTTATCCGTATAATAATTTACATTTTCTGCTTCAATGAACTGTAATATATTTTGTCATTCGCGACTTAGAGTATAAACGCAGAAAAATACTGTTAAAGCAAATTATTTATAGTATATTATGTACCAAGGGCGTAAAGTACTCTTTTTGAGGCCGATGCGGAGTTTGCAGTACAGACAAAAGGTGAGCTAGCACCAGCCGAAGATGAGTGCGTTTTGCGATCCGAAGACGAGTACTACAAACACACGAGGTCAAAAGGTTCACTAGCTCTTGTGCATACCATATTTTTGTGACACATGTAATTTTATTGGGTATCAAACTTCATTTATGCGATTTTGCGCAGTTCTAAAGCAATTCTGTCTCCTGGGGAAAAGATTAACTTTTTTACCTGTCGATCAGAAAAAAAGCACTTTCAGTTCGCTTTTTAGGTCAAAAACCTCCGAAAATATACAGATTTTAGTAGTAATTGATAAGTTGTAATATTTTATCTCCATACAATAATTTCTCCTTGAAGGGATATCGGAGCCATTACAGATATCTATATCTTTTTTCATCTATTTAAATTTTCAATGATGACTAAGATAATCTATAAGAATTTAAAATAAAAAAAATATTCAAATGAGATTACTTGAATCTCGGTAATTACGTGATTAAATACTGGCTCTGTTATCTCCTTCAGTTGATTTAAGTTCTCGTATTGTAACAAAAATACTTTTCTAATTTTTGTTAAATATTTTTGTATAGTATATTGTTGAACGACATGGAAAAACGTTATTACCACAATATCTTGGAATGTATCGCTTAACAGTGGATGGTGTTGAACACTACGTAGTAGCTATTAGAAATGTTTTTTCTAATCATTTGACAACTCATAAAAAATATGATTTAAAAGGATCTACAGTAGATCGAGAGGCATCGGATAAAGAAAAAGAAAAGGAATTACCAACATACAAAGATAACGATTTTGTTAAAGAAAAAATGAAGATTTACATTGGAGAAGAGGCTAAGTCTAAGCTTGTAGAAACATTATCTGCCGATGTTGACGTAAGTATTAGTACTTATTTCCCTATGTTACATATTTACAGTCAGGTAGTTATCTTTTTTCACAAAGATGAAAATTATAAAGCTTTTAGATAAAAGGTGAAAACGTGTGATTGATCTGACGGAGACAATAGAACGAAATAAAAAAACGTGATTTCTTGTTATTAAGCAACGTTTCGTTGGCATGGTCTGTCAACCTCTTCAGGCTTAACAGCAAGAAATTACGTTTTTTGATTTCATTCTATTGCCTCCGCCAGATCGATCACACATTTTCACCCTTTATCTACAACTGGAGTGTAATTTCTAATATATATTCAATACAAAGCGTTTAAATAGATAATATTTTTTTGAAAAATGTT
Organism: Torymus aiolomorphi; assembly: GCA_036365515.1. Classification (NCBI taxonomy): domain Eukaryota; kingdom Metazoa; phylum Arthropoda; class Insecta; order Hymenoptera; family Torymidae; genus Torymus; species Torymus aiolomorphi. The sequence goes on from CM070876.1 coordinate 82,170,617, forward strand.
AATCATTCGGCAGAAAACTAAATTTATTTTTAAAACTACTAGTTTTCGGTTATAACGAAGCTGTCAAATAAAAAGCGTTTTTTGTTGTAACGTATTTTTAAGAATTCGCTTGCCTGAGCATTTGTTGACAGCGCTCAAGAGATGGTTTGAGGAGCGAACTGCTCGGAAGGTGCCACCAATCCGAATCAGTTTCTATCAGTCCATCAGACCGTGCTCACGTGAACTTTAATTGTTTTGATGAAAAAACGTTACCGGACATCTGTAATGATGTAGCGAGCATCAGATCGAGCAGAACAGATGTGAAAAGCGATTAAAGGTTCTGCAGTTTTAGAAAAATCTGGAATAAATTTTTTATAGTAATTGCATAAGTCCACGATTTACCTAATGTTTTTAGGATTTGAAAATTGTGGAAAAGTAACTATTGCATGGACTCCTTTCAGATCTGGCTTTATGCCTTCAGGACATATGGCAAGTCCTAGAAAGTTGAATGAAATTTTATAGCGGTGATTTACCCAGATGAAGTCATATATTTGCGTTTTCTACCATTTTTGCTAATTCAAGAAATTCTTTGTCACGTTCATCAAGAATTGTAGCAGAGAGTATTCTATCATCTATTTATGCAAAACTTTCAGGTTTTTGTGTAACTAATTTTTGCTTCCTCATAGAGGAAGCTTTGGAACAGTGAAAAAAAATTTCTATACAAAAAATGTTCAAAACGATGTTTTAAGACGATATATGTCGAAATTTGTTGATTTTGAGAAAATTTTTTTCTTGTGTGTGTGTGCGTGTGTGTGAGTGGGTGTGTGCATGACTGTGAGTATGTGTGTGAAACTCTTACTATCTCGAGAACCATTCCACCGATTTTCGTCGCACAAAGTTCATACTCTTCATTTCGAGAAAAAAAATCGGTATCCTCACTGATTTAAGTTTTTATCGATTTTCTTTTTTTTATAACCAAAAAACGATTTCGAAATTTTTATTTATTTTTTTATTTTTTTATATCTTACATCCAATATTACCCACATTTTCTTTTTTAGTTTTTGAATGATCTTTACTCTGGCATTTGTTATTAAGGAAAATGTGTCCATAATTCTTTAATTAATTTCTCAAAAAATATTTGATTTATTAACTCAAAATTTTAACCACTTATTGCACTTATCGAAGACAATATTGAGTTAAAATTTCACAAGATTATCTTTATTTGTTCTTGAAAAAAAAATTATTTTCGAAAAATATTGCGTTTTTGTACGATAGCAAGAGTAAAAAAATCCATCAATCATCCTGAAATTTCGTACAGATATCTAAAAAAGTTATCTAAAAAAATCTGATTATCACGACCAAAGATGTTTGAAGTTAGAAATTTTCTTTTAACTTTTTCGATAACATTTTCTCAGAGAATATTTGATTTATTAACGCAAAATTTTAACCACTCATTAAACTTATCAAGGAGAATATTGCATTGACAGGGTGTCCCCCATTTAGCATGGTGAAATGTCCTCACTCTGCGATTCGAAACATGCAGTATAACTAGGTTTGGACATAAAAAACATAATATTTAGCCATTTAAACCCCTACCTTTCCCCCTTTGTGTCGCCTGAATCTAAAAAAAAGCCGTATTTCTACGATTTTTTTTTATTTCAATAAGGTATTGTGTGAAAAATCTGAAAAAATTCATAGTAATAGTTTAGTAAATGAAAAATTACCTTTAATTGTTTTTGTTGAAATAAGAGTAATTTTAGCTTAATCATAATGTATGTGTGATGGTATGGCTAAAGCTAAGTGGGCGCGAGTAAGTATAGTAGGCGTGAGAAAGTATAGTACATTCGAGTCAGTTGTAATTCGGCTCTCACTCGAGACGACACGCGGAGCTCAGGTTCCTCTGCGCTGGTCAGGTTCCTCAGTACTACAGCGGCGTTCAGGTTCTAAAGCATCATGTATATAGATTAGTATATAAACGTTTATTTTACCCGTGCAACCACGACCACGTCTTTTTCCTTTTTATTCAACATGGTAGAAGAGGTCCGTGGTTTCCACACACGGAGAGTGAGTGTTCCATAGAATTAGCGTGTCCCGTCAGAAGAAAAATAATGAACAACCAATTGTAAAGTCAAGAAAATATTGGTAAAAAAATATAGAGAAATAAGTCAAGAAACTATCCGAGTGAAAAGATTGTAGAAAATATAGTGAAATTAGAGAGATGCGGACAGATTAGATTTTGAGGTTATGGAAACACGTGGTAGTGACTAAGAAGAGAAACTTAAGGAACCTGAAGTCAAAAAAGAAGAAGTAAATATAAGTAAAGAGAAAATAATTGAAAAACGATTTGAGAATATTGTGAAGAAAATAATAATTTTGAATAAAATAAGAAAGGTGTTTGAAGATTCTGAATGAGAGAAGAGACAAGTCGAAATGGCAGACGAGTTCAAGATGACGTTTTCGATGGAAACGACTAAAGCACATGGAAGAAAAGAATTACAAAATTTCTGAAAATGAAAAATTGTGAAATAGTTATACAGAGAGTGAGAGCCGACCAGGGGAACGAAGCCACGTGGAACGAGAAAGACTTGAAATCTATGAACTATATATATAGTGCTTTGTCAAATAGACAAATGGAATTAGTGAATGATGAAAATACTAGCTGTGAAATTATTAAAATTTAGATAAGATATATTTGTGTGAGTCAACAGCATTACAAATATGTGTAAGAAATAAATTGGACAGATTGAGATTAAATGATTATACAGAAACGAGAGAATTTTATAGTGAATTTGAGAAGTTAAGTATTGAATTGAAAAATGCCGGTGCTATGGTAAATGAAAAGGAAAGATTAAACTATTTGCTAAGAACGTTACCGAGTTCATTAAGTCATATAGGTGATTTAGTAGATGTACTGCCCGTGCAAGAAAGAACAGTTGACTATGTGATTAATAAAATTAAACTATACGAAGATGGGAAAAAGAACGAAAATAAAAATTCAAGAAATAAAAATGGAAATTCAAATGTATTCAAAGTTGAGAAGAAAGGGGACAGTACCTGCTAAATAAATTCGGTAAGCCCGGTCATTTCCAATGCAAATGCACGAGCCAAGGTACTGTGAGGAATACATGGAGTATCCAGAGGAGGAAGGCAGCAGCAAGCACGGAGACACACGTCATCAATACCAACAACAACAGCAGCGGGAAGAGAACAACCAGAGCAGAGGCAACGGCGGTTACCGAGGACGAGGTCGCTACAGCAGAGGCGCAGATCTACGAGGATGAGGTGTTCAGCAGCGGCAAGATCGACAGAACACGAGCCGAGACCCGACGACCTTCATAACCAAAGTAGAGGGTAGAGTAAATAGCAATGTAGAAGTAAATAGTTGCGAAATAAATTGGAATGGGTTTTAGATAACGGATGCTCCGACCACATTATTAGCGATGATAAATACTTTGCTAAAGTAAATAAATTAGAAAATCCGATTAACGTAAAAGTAGGAGATGGTCGTACTTTAAGAGCAACTAGTGTAGGCGATATTAAAGCTAAATTTATAACAAATTATAATGAAACAGAAATTGAAATAAAAGGTGTATTCTTCGTAAAAGAAATGGATAGGAATTTAATGAGTTTTGGGAAAGTTGCAGAAAAGATGAAAATTGTGTCGATAGGAAAAACTTCAAAAATTTATAACCGTGAAAATGAATTAATAGGAGTCGCAAATAAAGTGAATAATTTGTATAAGATGAATACTGTTAGAGAATAAACAGACCTACGTAACTGAAAATGTAAATAACGGCATGACTTTGAAGAAAAAATTCCATAGAATGTTAGGTCACGTTAATTATGGATATTTAAATATTTTGCGTCGAAATAATTTAGTTGAAGGTTTACCAAGTCATTTAGTAAGCGATTATTTGAAATGCGGCACGTGTGTACAAAATAAAATGGCAAATATAAGTTTTGAAAATAATAGACATAGTGCTAGGGATATAGGAGAGGTTATTCATGCCGATGTAAATGGACCGCATAAAACAGTAGGATATAGGGGGGAAAGATATTTTCTAGCCCTAGTTGATCATTATAGTAAAGCTGCAAAAGTATATACTATGAAAGTAAAAAATGAAGTCTTTGATTGTTTGTTACGTATGTTAATTTAGTTGAAAATTTAACGGGAAAAAGAATAAAACGTTTAAGGTGCGATAATGGGAGAGAGTTTTTAAATAAAGATATCTATAACTTTACAAAAGAAAAGGGAATTTATATTGAACCATGCCCTCCGTATGTTCACAAATTGAACGAAACTGCCAAGCGGTATAATAGGTCGGTTATGGACACAGCAAAATGCTTACTAGCAGACGCGAGAGTACACAACAGATTTTGGCCAGAGGTCGTTGAGACGGCTGTTTACTTGAAAAATAAAACGTTAGCACATACTTTTGAGAAAAAGACTCCATATGAGATTATGATGGAAGAAAAACCAAATATTAGAAATTTAAAATTGTACGGAAGTAGAGTTTTTATTCCGGAAATCAAAAGGAGAAGTAAATGGGATAGAAAAGCAGATTTAGGAGTATTAGTTGGTTACGAAAATGTAGGCTATAGAGTTTTGGTAAATAATAGAGTAATTGTAGAAAAACATGTTGATATTGTTGAAAAAAATGTTAAGAACGTTCTCCGGGTCGAAACAGCAATTTTAGATTTTATATTTTTATATAATGTTTTATTAATTTGATAATCCAAGAGTAAGTACATGTAATAAATATATACTTGAAAGCACATAAGACAATTTTTTTCAGACAAATTCAGGCAATAGCCACTATGGTATTGTTACAATTAAAGACAAAACCTTCAATAAATTCTTTAAATTTTTTTATTTTTTATCGGATCTTAACATAATAAAACTTATTTTGTTCGTTAAGAAATTTCAGGGGTAGTATTGATGGGAAAATTTATAATACGAGTTACCAGTACGGCGCAATATCAATTTGTTTAAGAAAAGCAAGTCAAGTTTTCATCAAAACTTTCTTAAATAAATTGATATTGCGCCGTACTAGTAACTCGTATTATAAATTTTCCCATCGATACTCCCCCTGAAATTTCTTAACGAACAAAATAAGCTTTATTATGTTAAGATCGGATAAAAAATAAAAAAATTTAAAGAACTTATTAAAGTTTTTGTCTTTAATTGTAACAATAGCATAGTGACTGTTTGCTGAATTTATCTGAAAAAAATTGTCTTATATTCTTTCAAGTATATATTTGTTACATGTACTTACTCTTTGATTATCAAATTAATAAAACATTATTTAAAAATATAAAAACTAAAATTGCTGTTTCGACCCGGAGAACGTCCTTAAGTTAGTTGGATTTAGCGGTAACGATGAAAATAGTGAAAATAATTTAATTGAAAATGAGTTAAATCAGAACACATAAAATGAAAATATAGAAAGTGAATTTGATGAAATTAAGGAAATCAATGAAAACGAAAATACTGAAAACAAGGGATATGGGAATAGTGTACCTAGTACAAGTAAAGAAAATTTAAAAGAAGTAAGAAGATTCGAAAGGAAAAAAAGCCCTGTAAATCGATATGGAAACCCAATAACAAATTGTATTTACATAAACTATGTAAGTGTTGATAATCCTGAAAATTATATTAATGCAATAAAAAGTAATGAGAGCGGAAATTGGCAAGAAGCTATGAATAGAGAGATTAAATGTTTATCATCACTAGTCACTACTTTCTCCCATCTTTCTGGCAATTTACGGATTCCATCTCGGAAGAACTGCTCGTCTTTTGAAGCTATTCAAGAATCAACCCATTTTTTTGGCATCTTCATTAGAATGAAAGTGCTGCTCAGCCAAGCCATGAGCCATCAACCGGAACAAGTGATAGTCGGAAGGAGTAATGTCTGGGCTATACGACGGGTGAGGTAGGGTATCCCATTAAAGCGCCTCCAAAGTTTCTTTGACGATTTTTGCAACATGTGGCCGAGCATTGTCATGTAACAAAATCACTTTGTCGTGTCTCTGCTCGTACAGCGGCCGTTTTTCCTTTAGGGCTCGGTTCAAACACATCAATTGCTGTCGATAGCGATCTCCCGTGATAGTTTCGTTCGGTTTCAGCAGTTCATAATAAATTACACCCTGCTGATCCCATCAAATGCAGAGGAGAAGCTTCGAACCATGCATATTTGGCTTTGCGGACGATGTTGATGCATGGCCGGGCTTAACGTACGATTTCTTACGCTTAGAATTATCGTACTGTATCCACTTTTCATCGCCAGTCACGATACGATGCAAAAAACTTTTCCTTTTCTACCGTTGAAGCAGCACTTCACACGTGAGAAAACGTCGTTCGACGTCTCTCAGCATCAACTCATACGGCACCCAATGTCCTTGCTTCTGGATCATTCCCCACATTTTAAAACGTTTCGAAACTGTTGTCTCATCTAATCGTAATGATTTTGCAAGTTCAGCTAACGTCTGACATGAGTCCTCATTTAGTAATTCCTCCAATTCTTCGTGTTCAAACTTTTTTGGTCCACCAGCACGTTCTTTATCTCCAAGATCATAATAGTTATTTTTGAAGCGTCGAAACCAGTGTCTGCATGTCGTTTCCGACAGAACTTGGTCACCGTAAGTTTCAACAAGAATCCTGTGCGATTCAGCTGTAGATTTTTTTTAATAAAATAGTGCAATAAAATTCCCCGCAAATACTCTTTACTTGGCACAAAACTTGACATTTTTAGTAGTAAGAACAAAAAACGCTGTTTACACTATGGCGAACTAACATACACTTAAGTTCAAGCTTACCGACAGTACTTCCTTATAGATGCTTTAGCATCTGAAATTACATGCACTTAGTCCTGGTAACGCCATCTGTTAGGAAACAGCGAGAACTTATTCAAGGACCCAATATTTCATGGAAATTGAAAATGAGAAAATTTATTTAGTAATTTTTGTTGATGATTTATTAATTTGTGGCAAAAACAGATAACTAATAGAATTTGTTAAGAAGAAATAAGCTGTAAAATTTCGAATGAAAGATATGGGCCAGATTAGAACTTATTTAGGTATAAATATTAATTATAATTGCGAAAAGAAAATTATGACATTAAATCAAGAAAATTATATTGAGTCCTTAGTAAAAAAGTATGAAATTGAAAATGCGAAATTATATGCGACTCCAATGGAGCAACACTTAAAATGTGAACCTGCTTTATCAGTGTCAAACGATATAAAAAATATAAATTTAATTTAAGCACTTTTGTATATAAGTTCGAGTACTAGACCAGGCATTTGTTATTCGGTAAATTAGCTTAGTAAATTTCAAAATTGTTATGATCAGAGTCATTATGAATATGGCTTAAGAATATTAAAATACTTGTATTATACGAAAGAGTTAAATTAACATACGAGAAAAATTTAAATGATGACATTTTGGATTGCTATGTTCATGCTGATTGGGCAGGAGATGTACGAGGGTCATTTGACAAGTACCTAGCCTCACCGCCAGATGGTGCCACTATCGCACCAGAAATACACTACAGTGCAGTATCGTCCTGTAAACGGTTACAGACGAAATTTCAGCCGGATCGGAGTTGTAGTTTATTTTTGAGAGCGTGTGAAAGCAAATGTGTCCGTTGATTTTTGAAAAAATGGAGAAAGAACAATATCGGTCGGTGATTCGATTCTTGTTTTTGGAAGGGAAATCGCGCAGTGAAATTAAAGAACGCTTGGATGCAGTGTATGGGGATGCTTCTCCTTCGATGGCGACCGTTAAATTTTGGTATAACGAGTTTCAACGTGGTCATACATCGGTTTTTGATGATCCACGCCCAGGTGCTCCGAAAACAGCCACTACGGAGGAGAACGTGACAAAAATACACGATATCGTTTTGTCAGACCGCCGATTAAAGGTGCACGAAATAGCTGCGATAGTAGGCATCTCAGAAGAATGCGTGTGGCATATCCTACATGAGATTTTAGGCATGAGGAAGCTGTCAGCAAGATAAGTGCCGCGTTTGCTGACTGCAGACAACAAGCGCATCCGTGTGACCAGTTCAGAGCAGTGTTTGGAGCTGTTTAATCGCAATCCAAAAGAGTTTTTGCGTCGTTACGTGACCGTCGACGAAACATGGATTCACTACTATACTCCAGAGACCAAGGAGCAGTCAAAACAGTGGACCTTACCCGGTGAACCTGCTCCGAAGAAGGCGAAGACGGTCCCGTCGGCCGGAAAGGTGATGGCCACTGTTTTCTGGGATTCTCAAGGTGTGATTTTTATTGACTATCTGGAGAAGGGCAAAACGGTCACAGGACAGTACTACGCCGAACTATTGAGCCGATTTGACGCCGTGTTAGAAGAAAAACGGCCCCATTTGTCTAAAAAGAAAGTGCTTTTCCACCACGATAATGCACCGGCTCACACTTCTGCACTCGCCACGGCTAAATTGGTCGAATTACGCTACGAACTGCTGCCCCATCCACCGTATTCTCCAGATTTGGCTCCGTGCGACTTTTTTTTGTTTCCGAACCTAAATAATTCGCTCGCCGGGAAGAGATTCCACTCCAATAACGAAATAATCGCCGCCACGGAGGCCTATTTTGCAAACCAAGAGAAAACATTTTTTTCAACGGGGTTAAAAAAATTGGAACACCGCTGGACCAAGTGTATTCAACTAAAAGGAGACTACATTGAAAAATAAATTTTATTTTTTGTAAAATTTTGGTGTTTTCATTTGTAGGCTAGGTACTTATCAAATGACCCTCGTAATTGATAGAAAATCTACGACTGGATATGTGATTCGAATGTATAGGCATAGTATTTATTGGAAATCAAAGAAACAAAATATTCTAAGAAAGTCATCGATTGAAGCAGAGTACGTTGCACTGTTAGTATGTGTGAGTGAAGTAAAATTAATAAAAGAATTATTGAAGGACTTTGAAATCGAAATTAAAAAACCAATAAGTATATATGAAGATAATGCAGGAGCAATAAACATAAGTAAATTTGGAAATTTTACTAAAAATTCTAAATACATAGAAACACACTATCATTTTGTAATTGAAAATTATTTGGATTGTATAATTAATGTAATTAAAATAGAGTCAGAAGAAAACCCTGCAGATATCTTTACTAATGTAAGTCACTAGGACATACTAAATTTGAGAAATTCAGAAATAAGTTAAACTTATGTGAAATTAATAAGTAATGTTAGAGACTAATGAAAAGCTAAATTTAAGGAGGCGTGTTGAAATAAGAGTAAAATTAGCTTAATCATAATGTATGTGTGATGGTATGGCTAACGCTAAGTGGGCGCGAGTAAGTATAGTATGTGTGAGAAAGTATAGCGTCTGCATATGAGGCGTTTCACATCAGCTCTCCAGGCGCGGCGCGCGAGCGCGAAATCATGCTGTTTTCAGCTTGTCTTTGAAGGGCTAAGATGTATCTAAAAAAAATAATCTCCAAGTGATTTCGATGTATTTTTTCCTCAACTTTCCAGTGGTGCTTCTCATTATTAGTTTCTTATTATTAGTTTCTCAAAATTTTTCAATTCTAACCTCAAAAAAACATAAAACGTGTTATATCTCAAAAACTATATTTTTAATCTTTTTTTTGACCTGCTAGATCGAAAGAGGAGGAAATTTTACATGGATATAGCCTTTTTCTACATAGGGGTTTTTTTATTTTTTCGAGATATTATTCAAGAAATACTTAGAATTCAAAAATTTTGAGAAACTAATAGCATCATCGGAAAGCTGAGGAAAAAATACATCGAAATCACTTGGGGATTATTTTTTTTAGATACATCTTAGCCGTTCAAACACAAGCTGAAAACAGCATGATTTCGCGCTCGCGCGCCGCGCCTGGAGAAGTGACGTGAAACGCCTCATATGAGCAAGGCACACGAGCGACGCGCGGCGCATATGTATAGTACATTCGAGTCAGTTGTAATTCGGCTCTCACACGAGACGACATGCGGATCTCAGGTTCCTCTGCGCTGGTCAGGTTCCTCAGTACTACAGCGGCGTTCAGGTTCTAAAGCACCATGTATATAGATTAATAAATAAACATTTATTTTACCCGTGCAACCACGACCTCGTCTTTTTCCTTTTTATTCAACAGTTTCTTTAAAGTTCCAAAGTCATTATCAAAGTTGAAAATTTCTAAAAACTTGCAATGGCTATAACTCCGTAACTAACAGACGTACATCGCCAATTTTTTCATCATTTATGTATTTTTGTATGTTTTACATGTTTCAGTTATTGATTGTCGATTATAATGGGGCGAAATCTTTAACATCGCAAAAGTGCATTTTTAAGGTTATTTTCACCAATAACTCGATAGGAATACCCAGAAAATTTTTGAAAAATTTTCCGTACATAGAAAAGATTGAGGTACATTGTGCTGAATTTTTTTAGATTTTTTTAAGGTCATCTTTAAGATGAAAAAAATTGTAAATCATATTTTAGAGGTCAACTGATTAGCTGGACTGCATTAAAAATGCCTCAGAACTTAAAAAAAAAAATTTGGGAGCATTAAAAATGTTTAAATCAGTATCCCTAAATTTATCAGAATTTTGCAATATGAGTCGCATGGATGAAAAAATTCGCAAATGTTCTAGAGTGGTTTGTCAATTGGGAAACATACCTACTTCGCATTTTATGCCATAAAAACGTCTATATTCCAATATTAACCAACGAACTTATTTTCGAGGTCAATTGATTATCGTGACTAATTTAAAAATGGCTCAGAACTTAAAAAGAAAAATTTAGGTGCATTAAAATGGTTTAAATCACTATCTCTAAATTTTTTCAGAATTTTGCAATGCGATTTCCAGTGGTATAAAAATCCGTAAATATTCTAAAGTGGTTAGTCTAAGAGGAAAATAGACTTACTTCGAGTTTTATACCGTAAAACATCTTTTCCAATATTAAAACGGGCGAACTTATGATTCTATGCTACACGTATTCATTGCTATTTTCAAGTTCCAAATGGGAAAACGTTGCCAAATCAGGGAAAAAGTAATTTCTTAGGTTCTTTTTACTTTCAACTCTATAATAACTGACTGATAATTTTTAAATAAATATTTGGTATAAAAAATACAACAATAGTACATTTCGATACTAGTGCGTGAAAGTGATTTAATCCTCGTGTGGACGTTTGCGCCGTACGAAGTGAGGGTGAAAAGATCTCACAAGATTAAAATCACCTTCTCGCTCGTGTATCGAACAGTATTTTTTTTTAACGGAGTGTGCGAAACTCGCCTTTTCGTGCCTGCTTTGCATGCGCGAAGTAGTTATTTCACATACGGCGTGCGCGAAGTACGTACATGCGCAGATCAATTTACTTCGCGCACGCTTCCGTAGGAGCGTGCGCAAAGTAAGTATGCCGCCTCCCGTGCTCTGCTTCTAATCTCCTTATCTTGTCCTTGACTCGTGGGTGTCCTTGACACATGGGTGAAGCGGGTGATCGTTGCACGGGTGTTTTTGTCGCTCTCGCTTCTCTTGCGCGACAAACCACACCCGTGCACGAATCACTCACTTCGCACACTTGTATCGTAATGTACTATTTTAATACTCCGTGTGCAAAGCTCGATTTCGCACACACTTGAATAAAAAAGCATGCGCTAAATCAAGCTTTATACACGTCGTGTCAAAATAATACATTACGCAACAAGGGCGCGATGTGGGTGATTGATGGTCGAGTCGAGTTGACAATAGCAACGAGGGCGTCACATAGTGCCCGTGTTGCGTATACTATTTTTTAAGCCGCGAGGTGCGAAATTCGATCATGATGACTGTTTGGCGGGCGCAAAGTATCTACTTCGCGCCCTAGGGCGTGAATCAGGCATTTTGCGCCCGCTAAACCGGCAGAAAAAGTCGAATTTCGCGCCCGGACGTTCAAAAAATACTGTCTACACAAAGATAAATCACTTTCTCGCACTAGTATCGATATGTACTATTTGGACACGATGTGTACAAAGCTTGATTTAGCACATGATTCTTTATTCAAGCGGGTGCAAAAGTGAGCTTTGCGCATAAAGCGTCAAAAAACATATTTTAATTAATCTTTCTTATCGGAGTGAACGGCGAAACTCGCCGTTTTGTGCTTGTTTTGCGTGCGCAGCACATGCGCAGATCAATTTACGCACGTCATAGGAGCGTGTGCGAAGTATGTGCATGCGGTGATCATTTTACTTCGCGCACGCGGAATAATAGAAGTATGATCGGGAGGACGCCAGACCGAGAGCCGAACTCGTGGTGAAAAGCACAGAAAAACTAGTGTGTCGACCACGTGCTGGAAAGAGCGCAAATCCCGGAGAGTATACTCTATACACTGCTGCTTCCCGCGCCCTACTTTCCACATCCTTATTTGTCCTCGACTCGTGAGATTGTCACGCACTCACATAATCATGGTTTTCCGAGTTTCGCTCAATCCGTAAAAAAAACTAAACACTGAGAGAAAAAACTCGCGCGCGCGAGTGAGTGACAAAAAGTGACAGTATATAGAAGAGAAGTGTTTAGAAATGTAGAAAAGGAAAGAACAGCATGGAGAACAGAATAGAGAAATAGAGCGGCTTAGAGACCAATATCGAAAATGTAACAATATGTATATTTTGAAAATATAGATAAAAGGTTTATTCCTTTAGTAATTTAAAGATATAAATATTTAAATAATTTAATTAAAGTAAGTAATTTATTTAATATTAATTTTATTTTTATTATGTTCTTAAAAACTGCCATTCGAAAAGAGAAAAGAGGTTTTGACTCTGGAAATACAAGGAACAGTAAAATAAATAATTCTAGAGATGGTAGGTTTAAGGATTCTTATGAATTTAGAATTGGTAAAAGAAAGAAGACTTTACAGAAGTGGTAGACAACAAAATAGAGATGGTAGTAGGATTCTCGAATGACAAAACCCTTGTTACGATAATCAGCCCAATAGTAAAGCATTTAGAGAAAGATATGGAAATCGTAAACACAAAGGGCATATGAGGCGTTTCACGTCAACTGTCCCAGCGCGCGGCGTGCGAGCCCCAAAACCTGCTATTTGTAACTCATGTTTATGATACTAAAAAGTACTTAAAAAAATTGTTTGATATGCGTTTTCGACGTATTTTTTCCTCAGCTTTCCAATGATGTTGGTAGTGTTTTCAAAATTTTCCATTTTCATCTTCAAAAAATTTTTTGCATTCTATTTCTCGCAAAAAACATCTCGGGCACTTTTTGGAAAATATCCTTTCCTACGTAAAAAATGCTCAGCTTTCGACCTAGAGGGTAAAAAAAAATATTAAAAATACACTTTTTGAGATATAACATGTTTTGTACTTTTTGAAGGTGAAAATTGAAAATTTCGGAAAAACTGCTTACGCCATTGGAAAGCTGAGGAAAAAATACGTCGAAAACGCTTATCAAACAATTTTTTTAAGTATATTTTAGTATCATAAACGTGAGTTAGAAATAGCACGATGTTGGGCTCCAGCGGCGCGCGCTGGGACAGTTGACGTGAAACGCCTCATATACTGAGAGGCGGACGGGGAACGCAAAACAATTATAATAATAAAAACGCCGATAAAAAAACTAAAAATGGAAAATCGAAAGAAAATGAAGATAACAAATTAACGGCTTAAAGACTAGTTTGGAAAATAGAATGGATACAAGCTTAAATAGAGGAGACAATCACACGTAGCCGATTCTGCTGCCACTGAAAATATGTCAAATTCAAAATTGATATTGAATCATTGGAACTAAAAACAAACGTAGAAGTTAGATGTGCAAACAAAAAATAATTATTCAATCATTAAATCGGAGGGAGAAGGTAAAGTAGTGAGATTTAATGATGAAAATAAGAAGTCCAATGAAGTTTCAATAATGGGAATATATCAAAGTCCTTATTGGAGAATAGAGGTGAAAGTAGAAGGGATGGATAATATAAGCAAGGGCACCGAAAAAGATAAAATATTTGCATATATAGACTCATAGAGAAGCAGCCAAAGAAAGTGTGGTACAATCGGAAGGAGAAAAACTTTGAGGAGAATGAAAACTCAAATCAACAAAAGTTTTACTGATATGGCAATTGATAGAAAATAAGCTAACAATAATAGCAAAATTATAATTAGAGAAGATACAGCTAAATAGTTTCGAGTGACAGTTAAAATGAAAGATAAACATGTAATTAAGAAAAGCTTTAGCACACAAGACTTCGACATGAATTGGTATATGTAAAAGAAATTCAGTCTAAATGTAAAACATAGAGTAGCATGATAAAATTAAATTAGATAAGATGATCTTAGACTGTGAAGTATGTCTGGTGTTCAAATTAAATAAAATGCCAATTAACAAGACTAGAGTGAAAATAACAAAACTTTAATAACGAATAACTATGTCATATCCAATGAAGTCAATAGATGAAATAAACGATCGACCAAGCAGAAATACTTACTATCAGCGCAAGAGATTTGCTGGGTTGAGATGAAAAGATAGAACAAAGCAGAGTAGTGATTTTATTGGTAACTTCACTCTGGAGATGTTAGAAAAGGTTATTACAACTAACCAACTAGATTTGGTATATTAGTACATTTTAAAGTTCAAAGAAAATTGTGATTCAAGTACAGCAAAATAACAAAATGAGTAGGGCTAATATAATACAAGTAAGATTGACGTGTTTGTTGTCCTGAAGAAAGAAAATATAATAAAAGTAGAGATGTTAAATTGCAAAGAAAAATATTTGTTTGAAAATAAATACAGCAAAACGAAAATTGAGAAATGAGAGTGACTAAACAAACGGACAAAAAGGGCTGGTATCAGAATTTCACGAGAACTTAGATGAAGATAAAGAAATATCGAAAACGAAGGGAGTATATATACATATGTATATATATATACATTTCGGAAACCGGTACTTTTGAGGATCTATATTTTTTTTCTCCAGAATTCGTATATGCTTGACTAAAGAAATAACTCACTCTCTGCGTTGAAGGTATTAATATAAATCCTCAAAAGTACCGTTTCATACCGAAGGAATTTTGAGGATGTCCTCAAAAGTCCGAAAAATCCTCAAAGTATCGAATCCGTGCTGACATAGATCCTCAAAAGCTGCATTTCATGTGTATGTGTGTGTGTATATATATATATATATATATGTGTGTGTGTGTGTTGAATAAAGGACACACAAATTGGATAGAATAAAAGAGTTTATTAAGAGACTTAATTTTAAGATACAGTATGACTACACTCGGCGCGGGCTATTCTCGGTCTGACGACAAGTTTTCAGGAGCGTCGCGCTCGCTATTTCATTATTTTCATTTTACATTTAACAATTCTCTGAATTTAACAAACTTATCTTTACATAATGCTTTCGTTAATACAGCGGCTATATTATTTTCTGAGTCGATTTTTACAATTTCAATCTCTTTATTTTTAACGCTCTCGTGTACATAATGGTAATGAATCTCAATATGTTTCGAATTTTTCGTAAAATTACCGAATTTCGCTATACTTATCGTGCTTGCATTGTCTTCATATATTTTCACTTGTTCATTTAACTTTATGTTAAACGCTTTTAATAATTCTTTGATATACTTCAGTTCACTCACTACTTCGGATAGTGCAATATACTCTGCATACGTTGACGCTTTCGTTACACATTTTTGTTTCCGCGATTTCCAGTCAATCACATTCCCACACATAATAATCGTATAGCCTGAAGTTGATTTTCTATCAGTACAATCACCTGCCCAATCAGCATCTACATAACATTCCATTAGGTTTATGTTTTCATTTCTTTTATAACACAATTTTAATTCTTTAGTTTGATATAGATATTTTAATACACGTAGAGCATATTTATAATGCGTCTCATTATAACAATTTTGGTACCTGCTTAAGTAATTCACGCTAAAACTTATGTCTGGTCGCGTACCAGTACTTATGTATAATATTGCGCCAATTAAATTTCTGTATTTTATATCAGATTTACATTCTTCAGCCTTTTCAAGCTTTAAGTTCGTCTCCATAGGAGTATTATACAATTTACTATTTGTTATATTATATTTCTCCGACAGTTCTTCTATATATTTTGTCTGATATAATTTCATTTCATTTTTATTATAATCAGAATCTACTTGAATTCCAAGATATTCTTTTATTTCGCCTAAATCTTTCATTTTAAATCTATCTGACAATAATTTTTTAATCTTTTGAATTTTCAACTTATCTTTTCCGCAAATTAACAGATCATCTACATAGATTAGTAGGTAAATAATATTGTCTCCTTCATCGAGAACATATAGACACAATTCTACATTATTTTTCTTGAAACCTATTTCTGTTATATACTCGTCAAAGCATTCATACCAATCTCTTGGGCTTTCTCTTAATCCATACAAAGCTTCATATAATTTTAACACTCTTTTCGTGCCATCTTCATAACCTTTAGGTTGATTAACATATACCTCTGTTTAGAAATGCAGTTTCAACATCCATTTGCTCTATTATTAATCTATTTTGACAACAGTATGAAAGAAGTATTTTTAATGTTTGACTCTTAGCTACTGGAGCGTATATGTCATCAATTACATCAGTTTGCTGAAAGCCTCTTACAACTAGTCTAGCCTTATATCTATTATCTGACTTACGTGTATAAACCCATTTCACATCTAGTACTTTTTTTCATTCTTTTTTATCAACTAACGACCAAGTTTTATTTTTATTAATACAGTCGATTTCTTTATCCATGGCTTCTTGCCAATTTTTACTATCTTTACTATTCATCGCCTTCTCAAATGTACAAGGCGCATCTACTCTACAGTATATTACATAAATATTATAGCTTTCCTTTTCTGGGTATCTTACAGGACTTTTCCTATCACGCGTAGATTTTCGCGGAACTTTCAATGTTGCGTTTTCTGTATCTTTACATTTCCCCGAAGGTTGATGTAACGATAAATTATTCTTTTCTTTTACTTTACCTTGTTGCTCTTCGGATTCATTCGCATTTTCAAAGACATTATCCGATAAATCATCGTTTGTACTTGCATCACTTTCTGTACTATCATTGTTATCAATATTATCTTTATAATCAATACCAATGCATTTAACATCTCTTTCTATAATATCCACATGCCTTGCAACAATTATTTTATTATTTATAAGTACTCTATAGTCTACATCACTATAACCTAACAATATTCCCATTTCAGCTTTTTGATCCCATTTAGACAATCTTTTTTGTTCCGGTTTTCTTACAAAAACTTTACTACAAACGTAAATGTTCGACATTTAGTCTCTTTCTAAAAAATATTTCATAAGGTGTTTTTCTTTCAATCGTATTTGCTAACGTACAATTTTTCAAATACGTCGCGGCACATATTATTTCTGGCCAGTAGCATTTGTGTACTTTTGCCTCTGATAGTAAACATCACGCTTTATCCATTATCGTTCTATTAAATTTTCAGCTGTGCCGTTTAATTCGTGCACATACGTCGGACAATGATTAATAATAATACCCTTTTCTTTAGCAAATTTATAAAACCGATTATTTAAGTATTCTTTCCCGTTATCACATCTCAATATTTTTATTCTTTTTCCGGTTAAATTTTCAGTTTCATTTACAAATTGAAATAAACAATCAAAAACTTCCTCTTTAGTCTTTATGCAATAATCTTTAGCTATTTTACTATAATCATCAATAAAAGAAACGAAATATTTTTCTCCGCTAAACCCAGTAGTTTTAAAGGGACCGCATACATCCGTATGTGTAATTTCTAATATATCTTTCGCCTTTGTTCTATTATTAGTAAATGGCAAGTTATGCATCTTATTTTCAATACAAGTTTTACATTTCATAAATTCAGATTGAAGTTCATTTGGAACGCCCGTTAATAACTGCTGTTTACATATGGTATCCAAATATCTAAAATTTACGTGACCTAACACTCTATGCCATCTTTCCTTTTGACTCATGTTATTATTCTGTTCGGCACTATTTACACAACTTATATTCCTTTTATTTATTTATTTATTTATTTATTTAACCAGAAAAGTTACAATGCAGTTTACAAAGTAAAATCTATTAGAGGTAAACATTGTTACCTGTACAATAGTCTGGTTGCATACAACTAATACTATATCTATAACTTAAAACTAACAGATTACTCATTCGAGTAACATAAACATTTTCAAAAACTTTATTTCATTTAACAATTTATATATTCTATAAATAAAATCCGCCAAAACGTAATATTATAATCTTCATTTTTCCAAAAGTAAACAGTGAAAATGATATGAAGTTGTGCGTAATGTTACAATTAAATGTTATTATCGAAAGAGCTTTTGTTTTAATTTGTACTTAATTGTACTCTTCTTATAATTTAAAATTTTGAGATCATTAGGCAATTCGTTAAATACCCTCATAGCTTCTACCAGACTATCTTTATCACTAATAGCTTTGGTCATTTTAGGTAGTTGTAGTGATTTTTTTCTAGTATTGCGTTTTATTGTAAGAAAAGCATCTTTTAGATTATTATAATGATAGCATAAGGATTCTAGAGTGAACATTTGTTCTATTTTTAGCGGAGTGTTGTGCACCTGGAATTTATTTTTGGCAATGATTTTGAGCAATTTATTTTGGATTTGTTGTATTATTTTAATTTCTGTTCTACAAGCACCCCCAAGCAATGATGCCATAGTTTATAACATTATGAAAGAAGGAGTAATAAATAATCATCAATGTGTTTGTATCCATAATTTTTCTTAGCTTTGCGAGTATAAATATTAAATATTTTGTTCTGTTAATTAAATATTTAATGTGACTATCCCATTTCATATTAAAGTCGAAAATTAATCCCAAGTACTTGTAACATTCTGTTCTAGTTATTTGCTGATTTTGTATATTTATATTTACATTAATTGGGACACTATCACGATAGTTACCGAAAGTTATAAACTTAGTTTTTGTATATTTAGGGATAGCTTATTTAAAGCAAGCCATTCCGCCGCTTGATCTAGTAGTTTGTTTATTCTATCCTGCGCCATTGACCACGTGTCTTCACTAGAAATGATGACAGTGTCATCAGCGTAGGACAGAATAGACCCTTCCGGCATATCTCTCAATAGATCGTTTACATATAATATAAAAAGTATCGGTCCTAATATTGTTCCCTGTGGCACCCCACAAGATACATATTTGTATTCACTTATTTGGTTTTGTATTCGAACTTTTTGTTGTCTATCGGAGAGATAGCTTTTGAACAAAAGTAAGACCTTTCCTCTTATTCCATAACGTTCTAATTTGCTAAGTAATATGTCATGGTTAACAGTATCGAACGCTTTTGCCAGATCTAAAAAGTAGCAATAATACGTTTGCTTTTATCTAGATTTTGATAGATTTTATGTGTTATGTAGTTAAGTGCATCCGCCGTACCTTTGTTTTTAACAAAGCCATATTGGTGTTCAGAAAGTATTTGATGTTTTTCCAAAAAAGTATAAAGTCTGTTATAAAGTATTTTTTCAAAAATTTTGGCAATATTGGATATTAGAGATATTGGTCTGTAGTTAGAAATGCATGATTTGTTTCCAGCTTTGTGGATAGGGACAACTTCGGCACTTTTGAGATTATCTGGCCAGATAGACTTTTCAATACTCAAGTTGTATATATGTTCTAAAGGAATAATTATGTAGTTTGCTAACGTCTTTAAAATTTTTGTATTTATATTATCTACACCTCCAGCTTTGTTTTTCATGTTACGTATAATTGTATTTATTTCAAGTGCATCAGCGGGTTCTAAAAACATTGATTTGTTATTTGGTTTAGGCATATTCAATCTTTTATTTGTAGGTTGTATAATTTTTTTACTTACTTCAGATCCTACTTCACAAAAATACTTATTCATAACATTAGCAATTTCCCTTTGATCTTCTATTTTTTTATTGTCTTGATCGTAAATATTAGTTATATTATTTGATTGCACTTTGTTTTTTCCTAATTTCTTATTTATTAAGTTCCACAGTTGTCTAGGATTGTTGTCACATTTTTTAAACGTTTCGAAGTCAAATTTGTGTTTGGCATCTTTAATAATCTTATCTAATATTTTACAATAGTCCCTGTATTCTTTTTTTGCGGATTCACTAGTTGGGTTTCTTTTAAAAATATTATATAAAGTTTCTTTAGTTTTACATGATATTATAATTGCGTTTGTGATCCATATCTTTCTAGGAATCATATTTTTTTGTTTATTTTGTTTTTGTGAAAAAGTTGCCTTCTCAACACATCCATTCACTAGTTCAACTAATAACTCTGAGGCAGAGTTAGGATTTTGTATAGTCAAAATCGAATTCCAGTCTATGCTTCTAGCTACGTTAATTAGTTTTTTATAATTTATGGTTTTATTGTTCTGCTTTCTTGAGTCGCTATGTATTATATGATCGAAAGTTAAAAACAAAGGGTAGTGATCAGTAAATGGAGTAGTTATTTTGTAGGCTTTTGTTGTTAGATTTTTACTTTTTAGATACATATTATCGATACATGAACCCCCGAAGATATTTTCTGGGTCTGGTCGTGTGACTCCAAGGAAACATGGGGTATACTCATGTTCTAAAAGATGATTCAAAAAATCTTGGCTTAAAGTCATGTCATATGCACTATCAAGAGATTTGCTCATTATATTAATATTGAGGTCTCCGATTAACCAATGATTTTTACTGTTTATATAATTCATAATGTATTTTTTTACACTCAAAATAAATTCTGTTTTCGAGATGTCATGGCATCTGTAGACAGCCGAGATTATTATCTCATCTTTATTTTTTAGTCTAATTCTGGAACATAGAAAACTAACTCTATCAATTACTATTGTTTCTGTGTCTTCAAATATTTTACTATTTATATATACAAGAACCCCGTCGTTTTGGTTAATTCTACTATTATTATAAAAAATTTTGTAATTAGGTAATTGATATTGTTTATAGTTTTCCAGTTTTCTAGTCTCTGTACAAACAATTACACATGGTTTAACATACAGACTCTCAATAATAATTTCTAGATTTTTTAGATTAGCATTTATGCTTCTTATATTTACATACATAATTAGATTATTTTGGCCTGTTAGATTATTGTTGAGAGTCTGCATGTTAGCGCAGCTACATTCACGTTGTAAGAAGTTTTCAATGTCTTGCTGGACTTGATCCATTATCATTTAGCGATTCTCTCGAAGACTGCAAGCCCAAGGGGCAATGGATAAAACAGATTGACTCATTGACATTGCAGTAACAGTATGTGGCTGTGTTTGATTAGTTGTAATTTTGATGTTTTCTACTTTACCGATGAGTCTGGGTACATAAGGCCTCACTGGGTAATCTGTCATATCTATATCTCGGTTGATTTTACCTTTTAAGATTTTGCATTTCTCACTGTCATTCGCCATGTGGTTAACCTCAAAATTCGTTTTATATTTAGTATTGCTGTAGAAACAATTTACACATGTGAAATTATCTTTTATTTGACATTGTGTTGATATATGAGATCCTGCACATTTTAAACATGTTAAATCATTAGAGCACTTATTTAAATTATGTCCAAAACGTCCACACTTGTAACATGGCTTGATATTTATTAAGTCATATATTTTACAGTTTTGATATCCTACGTAGATTTTATTATTATAACATTCTCTTATTATCTTGTATATCTCCGAAGGAACCTCAATAATAGCTGTTATTGTATTATTTTTGGTATTTTTATAAGTACTTAACACTACACATTTTCCATCACAGTCTTTAAAATTTCTTGTGTTGATGTCACTTTCTAATTCTTCATCATTCATATTTTCAAAATTGTCTATACCCACCACCTTTATTTTCGGTTTAGAGATGCTTTCTGTTCCTATTTTACACTTATCCGACATTTTACTACTTAAAATTTTGGCTGCTTTATTGGTACTATCTTCGTTAAGGCAGTTAATGTTGATTTCCTTGTTATTTTTTACCTGTAAACTTTTCGTCTTGATTGTTTTTTCTTTCGTTAAATAGTGGGTAACCCTTTTTTAATTTTGTTTATGTCGTCGTCCTCATTTTTCATTTGAATAATTATTTTCGGTATGCGTTTTTTAAGGGTTTACTGTTAATTGTAGCTTCAGCAAACGTTTTCTTGTTAGTTGTTACTTCTGAGTTTACTTTTTCTTTTTCAGCATTTAGAAGTTCCCTGAGTAAATAATTTTTCTCTTGTAGCTCCTTGTTAAGTTCTCTTAATAGAGTTGTTTCAATTTTTAAATTTTCCAGTTCAGTGTTATTATCAAAGATTGTTTCATTATGAGGGTCTTCAACGTTAGTACTATTGGCAGCTGCAATTTCATCTAGTATTTCTTTTTGTATTACCTCTTTTCGTGTAGCTTTTATTTCCGCTATTATCAATTTTACATCGTCACTCAAGGTATCCACGTTGAAATTTGAGGTTAGTTTCAGATGCGCATGCTTCGGGCATACTGCCAAGATTTCACCAATTCTTTTTGTGTTTTTCAATCTATCAAAACAACTAAAGTGGTAAGGATCCTCACAAAAAAAAACAAACTATCGCACCAAATCTGGCACTAGAATGACACTTATAATATTTATCAGGCGGCTTACCGGCGGGGGCTGTATGCTGCTCCGCCATCTTGACTCTTCTGATTCCTTGTCAATTTACTTTTCATCTTATATGTATCATTAAATTTAAATGCTATTGCAGTTAATTTATTATCACTATCTATAATTTTTGCAACTTTTCCTTTCAAAATTACCGTATTCTTATTATTCGTTAATTTTCCAACACTTATTAAATTAGCATTCATTTCCTTAGCAAAATAAACATTATTAATATTAACTTTATTTTGCTTCCCGAAGGTGACAAAATAAAGAGATAGAGTTCCTATCTTTGTAGCTTTTATAGCTCTATTATCACCGAGGTAAATATTTACCGGTTCTTTTTAACTAATACATTTTTCAAAATAATTTTCGTTATTTATAATATGATCAGAAAATCCGCTATCGAGTATCCACTCTATCTCGCTCATACCTGACCTGTTTGTTTCGTTTGTGTACGCAGCGTGTGTCGTCGCTATCCATGCGCTCGCACCTTCGCCGCTCTGTTCGCTCGTGCTGGTTCCTTGTTGTTCATGGAATTTTCCGCGTCCTCTGCCTTAATGGCCTCTTCCGGCTGTGCCTCGGCTGCGACCACGTGTCGATCATCTCCATGAGCTGCCGTTGCTACCTGCTTGTCCTCCATCTTGGCAATCTCGTGCGAAATGACCAGGTTTTCCACACTTATAGCAGTTTCCCTTTCTTGCAGTAAATACATTCGTACTTCTCTCGTTATGCTCTTTTCGATTCTTCATTTCAGCTAGCTTAATTTTGTTTCTTATGTAATCAGCCGTTTGTTCTTCTTCTTTCAATGTATCAACCAAATCACTTATATAACTGTATGATTCTGGTAATGTGTTGAGCATATAATTCAATTTTTCTTTTTCGCTTATTTTATCACCCGCGCCTTTTAACTCATTTACCGCTTTTTCAAAATCACTGAAGAATGCCTCAGAATCACTATAGTTTCTCAATCTTAATTTCTCCAGTCTATTCCTGCAGACTATTTGTAACGCCGTTGATTCTTTTAAATACATACTGTCTAACTTCTTCATAATTTTGTATGCTGTTTCTTCTTCACAAACAAATTCTAATTGTTTATCTGACGTCGCACTATAAATTATATTTATTGCTTTCAAATCATTCTGTTTCCATTCTTTTACTTTGTCTGTTTCACTCTTTTCTCTTTCTATCACAATTTCACATTTTTTGAGCTTCATGTACATTTGGATCCTCCTTTTCCACATACTGTAGTTTCCGCCATCGAATACTGGTATTGAAACATCCTTTTTATCCATTTCGTCTTCTTGCTTGACCTTCGATGTTGTGGCTTGTTCCTTCGACTTGAGCGTTCCTTCGTGCTCGGAGTTTTTCTTTTCCTTGGTGTCCGCCGTTTTAATGCGTGTTTATAAGCTCCCCCCAATACTCGCCCAGGCTTGTATTGGGTCAGAGTCTTTTTTAGCACATACCAACCACGCGCTCTGCTACCATATTGAATAAAGGACACACAAATTCGATAGAATAAAAGAGTTTATTAAGAGACTTAATTTTAAGATACAGTATGACTACACTTGGCGCGGGCCATTCTCGGTCTGACGACAAGTTTTCAGGAGCGTCGCGCTCGCCCGTCGGCTCTCACACGTTATGGGGTGGGGAGACACACATGTGTACATACGTGTGTCTCGCGCTGTACAATATAATATGTATATTCTCAACAATATATATTATACATTTCTTGAAAGGGGTTTATAAAGCCCGTTTTTTTTTTTACATGTATAGGTTTATTGAGCCCGATTTTGATTACGCAGCCTGGGCTTCATAATATTTCCAAATATAGGGGTTTATGCGGCCCGACCTAGAGTCTATAATACCAGGGTCCATTATTTCTTGAGTCACTTGCCATAGGCAACTCTGGGCTGTAGGTACTAATATACAGTCTTGGGCTACATAAACCCCGATAAGTGTATATATTATATATATATATTGTAACGCGTGCGCGAGGTAGGTAATTCGAGATTCGAATTACCCGCGCCGAGCAGGCATGCTCACCGGGGTCGCGAGCGCGCCAGCATCATGACCGGATTAGAACAGTCTCGCGACGCGTAATATCCCCGTCGCGTACCCGCGAAGCTGCTACGGCTTTATGCGAGTCACGGCAGCCATCTTCGTGTCTGCCATCGCGCCGTAAGAATCTCTCCAGCGTGTCTCTCTAAAAGTTATTGAGGTCGCGTCGTATAGTGTTATATATAGCTTTACAGCGTGTAGAGTGGAGGCGCCGACTAGCGAGCGAGCGAAAGAAAGAGAGAGAGAGAGAGCGATACCGCGTCGCGTGTGCCACGACCAGAACGAGACTGCGAGCGAAGAGCCGGCAGCCAGCCCGCCTGCCGACCCAATACAGCGACCAAGAGAGAGAGAGAGAGAGAGAAAGAGAGCGCAACTGCTGTGCGAGCGACAGGGAGCGAGAGAGAGTCGAGTGCACCGGCTGCTCCTTCTTAACGTAAGTTTTCTACTCTCCTCTCGCGGGTTTATTGTAAAGGCTCGCACGGAAATCGTCCCGTGCAAGCTTTCTGTGCCGTGTACGTGCGGGTGTGTGTCAGCCCGCCGTACTTTAACACCGTACGCGAAATTAGCAGCTTCGCCGCGCGCCGTATCGTTCGCGCATTTGAATCTTAACGGTCGCGCGCGAACTAACTCATTTGTTCTAATCAGCACGTGCGTTATGCTTGTAGTTATTAGTGATTTTAATATACTGTGATATCTAGTTACTCGTCGCGTTGTTCATTACAACCAGTCCTTCTCCCGGATACCGCCGTTTCCGCGGGAAAACGACTCCGCCGGTCGTTTTCATATCTGAGTATAGCGGCCGCTCGCTTTACTCTTCGAGCGCGCGCTTTTGACTCAGCGATCCAATTAGTTGGAAAGCGAAGTTCGTGTGCGATCTTCGCGTTGTTTTCGGGATTCCAGGAGCAGCCCTACTGGAAAAGCTCAGCTGATTATCAGCTGATAATCAGGTGAAAATCAGGTGAAAATCAGGTGAAAATCACGCCAAAACGTCATCTGATTATCAGCTGATTTTCACCTGTAAATCATGTTGATATTTGCATTTATTATTAATTATTATTATTTGTTAACATAAATTATTATCATCATTCGTTTATTTTAATCTACGAACAACTAATGTTTTTAAATCTAATGTTTTTAAAAAATGTAGATGCTGACTAAGAAGTTATGAATTATTTCTCATAATTTAGGAAAGTAAAATTAATTATAAAAAATTCAAAACCAATATTAATCAATGATAATAATAATTAATAATAAATGAAAAAATCGACATGATTTTCAAGTGAAAATCAGCTGATGATCAACTGATAATCAGTTGAAAATCACCTGACAGTAATCTGCTAGTCACCCAATTATAAGGTGATTCTCAGCTGATATGCATCTGAAAATCATGTTGATATTTTCATTTACTATTATTTATTATTAAAATTTATTATTGTTAGTCTCAAATTTTTCTTTATTTATTTTTACATTCCCAAATTATAACAATTAAATCAAAATATCTTTGCCTTATCATCAACATTTTTGGAAACACATTAATTAATTGTAGATTCAAGTTTATTTAGATGATAATAATTTATAATAATAAATAATAATAATTAATAATAAATGAAAATATAAACCCGATTTTCAGGTGAAAATCAGCTGATAATCGGGTGACGTTTTGGCGTAATTTTCACCTGATTTTCATCTGATTATCAGCTGATAATCAGCTGAGCTTTTTAGGTAGGGAGATCCCCGGGCAAGTCATTTTAGTCTGACACCCGTGGCACCGTGTTCTAGGGCATCGCTGGCCTGTGGCTTGTTGGGATTTTCTCCCACTAGCCATCCCGTTACAATATATATATATATATATATATATATATATATATATATATATATATATATATATATATATATATATACTAGGGTTGGTACCCCCCCTACTCGCTCCGCTCGTCAACCTCCCAACTTTGACAAGTAAATAATTTATTTATTTTCAACGTAGATATTTTTCATATGTTGTATTAATACGGTATTTTTCATATTTTGTATGGATGATAGTTTATACAAATGTAACACTTAAGAGTAGTTCTTAATTTTTAATTTCTGAAACGAAAGAATAGATTATTGAGACATTTCATATTTTTTATGGATGATAGTTAATACAAATGTAACACTTAAGAGTCGTTCTTAATTCTTAATTTTTGAAACGAAATAATGGATTATTGAGAAAACTACATTAATTATATATTAAGAAAATATATTGAAAATTATATATTTTATTCTATTTTGTCCACATCACCTTGGAGGTAAATAGAAAGATGCGTTTTATTTTTAAGTGGTATCCCCAGTAGGTCTAATCCACTGTCTTTGTCACTATAAATTTCAGAAAACATTAAAATTGTTACAATAAAAGTATATTTTTTTATAATATAATATATATTTTGTAAAATTAAATTGAATAATTAAATGATTTGAATTACCTGATAATAAGTTAAATTCTTCGAAATGTTTTATTCAATTTTTGAATTGTTTTTTTATTTTTTTTTTTTATATTTAATATTTTCTGCCCCCCTCGCCCCCCCTCAGACCCCCCTCGTGACCCCCCTCTGACCCCCCTCAGACCCCCCTCATTTAAATGTTCACTTAAAAGTTTATTTTTTTCATGTATTTCTCATATGTTTTATTAATAAGATAGTATATACAGATGTAACGTTTAAGAGTAATTTTGAATTCTTAATTTCTGAAATAAAACAGTAAATTATTGAGAAAATTACATTAATTATATATAAAAATATATTTTATGTATATTTCATATATTATATAAAATTAATAATTTATATTTTTCATATGTTTTATTAATAGGGTAATAATTATAGATGTAACGCTTAAGAGTAGTTTTGAATTCTTAATTTCTGAAATAAAAGAGTAAATTATTAAGAAAATTACATTAATTATATATTAAGATATATTTTACTCTATTTTTTCCACATCACCTTGGAGGTAAATAGAAAGATGCGTTTTATTTTTAAGTGGTATTCCTAGTAGGCCTAATCCACTATCTTTGTCACTATAAAATTTCAGAAAACATTCAAATTGTTACAATAAAAGTATATTTTTTATAATATAATATATATTTTGTAAAAGTAAATTTAATAATTAAATGATTTGAATTACCTAATAATAAGTTAAATTCTTCGAAATGTTTTATTCAATTTTTGAATTTTTTTTTTATTTTTTTTTTTTTATATTTAATATTTTCTGATATGCTATTTAAAATTTTCCAACGTTATTTGTATATTCCATTGTCCTAAATGAGTGAAAAAATATTGTTGTTTTAATTAACTAAAAATTAATTCAAAAAATTAATTAATTAATAATTATATAAAAATTTACCTAAAAAACAAAATTCAATTATTGTAAAGAAAGATTTTTAAATTCTTCTAAAATTTTGTCAACTCTAAGTTTTCCAATTTTGAGTTTTGTATTTTTATTGTTCTGTTGTTTTCTTGTTTTTTTTTTGACTGATTTAGTTTTTTTAATTAATCTTTTTCAATAATTTTATCTGATTCTAAATGAATCATGAATTCCATATAATTTTGTTCATATTCTAAATAGTCTAAAACTAATAATTTATTATGTATTTATTATTATTATTAAATAACGAATAAATATATTGTTGTTTTTTATAATTTACTTTCGTTCTGTGTAGTCGACATATTCTAAAAAGAAAAATATTTGAAAATTAATTATCTAAAATTTCTTTCCAAACGATATTTATAATTTCTTCTTTATTTTCTGAATTATTTTCAATAAAAATTTTATCTGGGTTTTTACATCTTGATAATGCTACATATAATGGACCATGAGAAAATAATGGTCTTCTAATATATATTCCAACACTATCAACACTTTGACCTTGTGATTTATTAATAATCATAGTAAATGCTAATATTAAAGGAAATTATTTTCTATATAAAATAAATGGTAATGATGAAGAATTTCCAGTGTTTAATTGTAATTCGAGGAATAACTAGGGGGGCTGCGCCCCCCAGCGTGCCTTCGGCACGCCATCCCCCCGCCCCCACACACACCTGCTCCTCGCTTCGCTCGTCGCCCGCCCCCTCCCTATGTAAAAACTTCGTTTTTACATAATAGGCACGACCGCAAAACTCAGGAGAACCTTGTATTTTTATAAAAGCCGAAATTGATTAATAATGTCATTACGAAGGGCAATGCACTCATGATTTTGCATACTATTAAAAAAAAAAAAATAGTTTTTGTTACCATATGGCAAACAGTAAA
Source organism: Torymus aiolomorphi (assembly GCA_036365515.1). Classification (NCBI taxonomy): domain Eukaryota; kingdom Metazoa; phylum Arthropoda; class Insecta; order Hymenoptera; family Torymidae; genus Torymus; species Torymus aiolomorphi. The sequence continues at coordinate 82,199,564 of CM070876.1, forward strand.
GCTAATGAGCGAAAAATTTACCGTCTAAAAAACATTAGTGACCGTCTCTTACAGACATGTTACCGCGCAATGGTTATCAAGTCATGTCATATTGTTCGTGTATAACGTATTACGTATAATATATAGATGTTTGTGCAAAGTGATGACAATGCGAGCTTGATTTTACGCAATTCGCAATAATCGCAATAAACGATATAAAAATTACAACATCATATATTCACATGGGTAACGTGTATATAACATCGCCAATCACGTGATGGCGGTGACACTGGCTTGTTGGCTTTACCCATGCGAGTGTGCGCGCATGCGCATGCGCTGCAGCTCACCTGCTCGTCTCGTCTGGCTCGTCAGCTGATAGCTCGTAGCTTCTTTGCGTAAGCGACACGGCGCCGCGGATGATGCGAGAAAAAGGCTGGGCCGAACTTCTAGTGAAAAAGTTTCAGTGCGGAGTGAACACAAGAAAGCTGCCTACTACGTACGTATTATCGCTACAGTGATTCGCTTCCTATCTGGCTCTCAGTCGCACCATGTCAACCATGTGCGCACGGCAGTCCGGCAGACGGCAGTCATCAATATTTATATCTGCAGTCACTGTGTTTTCTAAATTGCTGTATGGATCGATATTGATGTTGGTCGAGTTCTCTGCTAATTAAATCGTGGTCTTATCCTTGAGTAAGTATTATTTCAATAATACTAGCTCCTTTCTAATCTTGCAGGGTTTTCAACTTTTTTTCACAAGGACATTTTGTTAAACTTTGAGCAAGGGTCAAGGTAGCCTTATTTGGAAGTGCACATGAGCTTTTCCGACTTACAAGTATACAAATACCTTTCCTTTCTCTGAAAATATCCTCAGCTTTAAACACGTCACCATATCATGCATGCTGAGGGATTATATACCATGTTTCAGATCTAAATAATCAGCAAGTGTGGAGTTACAGCATTTTCTGTGTGCTTTTTGAGGAAATTATTAAGAAAGAAAAGTAATTTCCTCCAATTTGGCTGATTGAGTATATCTGAAACTTAATGTACAATGCCTCAGTATGCATTGCATTGTGTATGAACATTCTTGTAAACCTTGAGAAAGGGTGAGGAGGTTTTAGTTGAGAATACACATGCGCTTTCTCGGCTTTTGAGTGCAAAGATCCCTTTCCATTTCCTACAAGTATCTTCAACTTTCTATACATGATGGAATACATGCTGAGGGACAGTATATCAAGATTTAGATATGCATAATCAGCAAGTCTGGAGATATTGCGATTTCTGTGTCTTTTTCAAGAAATTTTTGAGAAAAATGTCATTTTCTCCGTACCGGCTGATTGAATCGATCTGAAATTGCATACACAATCCCTCTGTATGTATTGTATTGTATGTGAACATTCTGGTAAACTTTAAGTGAGGGTGAGGAGGTCTTAGTTGAGAATACACACACGCTTTCTCGACTTTAGAGTGCAAAGATCCCTTTCCATTCTCTACAAGTATCTTCAACTTTCTATACATGATGGAATACATGCTGAGGGACAGTATATCAAGATTTAGATATGCATAATCAGCAGGTCTGGAGATATTGCAATTTCTGTGTCTTTTTCAAGAAATTTTTGAGAAAAATGTCATTTTCTCCGTACCGGCTGATTGAGTCGATCTGAAATTGCATACACAATCCCTCTGTATGTATTGTATTGTGTGTGAACATTCTGGTAAACTTTAAGTGAGGGTGAGGAGGTCTTTAGTTGAGAATACACATGCGCTTTCTCGACTTTTGAGTGCAAAGATCCATTTCCATTCCCTACAAGTATCTTCAACTTTCTATACATGATGGAATACATGCTGAGGGACAGAACATCAAGATTTAGATATGCATAATCAGCAAGTCTGGAGATATTGTAATTTCTGTGTCTTTTTCAAGAAATTTTTGAGGAAAATGTCATTTTCTCAGTACCGGCTGATTGAGTCGATCTGAAATTGCATACACAATCCCTCTGTATGTATTGTATTGTGTGTGAACATTCTGGTAAACTTTAAATGAGGGTGAGGAGGTCTTAGTTGAGAATACACATGCGCTTTCTCGACTTTAGAGTGCAAAGATCCCTTTCCATTCTCTACAAGTATCTTCAACTTTCTATACATGATGGAATACATGCTGAGGGACAGTATATCAAGATTTAGATATGCATAATCAGCAAGTCTGGAGATATTGCAATTTCTGTGTCTTTTTCAAGAAATTTTTGAGAAAAATGTCATTTTCTCCGTACCGGCTGATTGAGTCGATCTGAAATTGCATACACAATCCCTCTGTATGTATTGTATTGTGTGTGAACATTCTGGTAAACTTTAAGTGAGGGTGAGGAGGTCTTTAGTTGAGAATACACATGCGCTTTCTCGACTTTTGAGTGCAAAGATCCCTTTCCATTCCCTACAAGTATCTTCAACTTTCTATACATGATGGAATACATGCTGAGGGACAGTATATCAAGATTTAGATATGCATAATCAGCAAGTCTGGAGATATTGCACTTTCTTTGTCTTTTTCAAGAAATTTTTGAGAAAAATGTCATTTTCTCCGTACCGGCTGATTGGGTTGATCCGAAATTGTATACACAATCCCTTTGTATGTATTGTATTGTGTGTGAATATTCTGGTAAACTTTAAGTGAGGGTGGGGAGGTCTTAGTTGAGAATACACATGCGCTTTCTCGACTTTTAAGTGCAAAGATCCCTTTCAATTCTCTCAACATATCTTGGTAAATATATAGTGCTATGAATGATCTTACGGACACGCTAACACTATATTGTGAGTAGTTTGCTGTGAGAATGTTTTCTCGTTTACTTTACAGCTAGCATCTATCCTGCAATAATTTTCTACCCCTTTGACAGGAGTGTGGCTTCTCTGTACTCCTTCCATTGCCAAGTTATTCTTGTTGTAATTATGTTTTTGGCCTAGGGCGAAGAGCTCCTGCAGACGACATCACGGCGTCCTAAACACCTGCAGCTAGCGTTTTTTATTGGGACTATATATTGGATTGATTGACATATTTTATGTGGACATTGACAACCTCTGAACTCGTTGAAAAAATTATCTGGTGAGTAGCTTACTGTAAGAAAGTTTATTGGATTATACCTAGGCGAAAATGATCTTCTATAATAAAAGTTTAAAAAAGTTTATAACTGATATTGGCAGATTATAAAGTCAGGATTTGAGACTTTTATAAAAGTTTAAAACTGTGATAAATAGTTATAAATAGTTATTTACTTTCATAAGTTTTTTGGATCGTCGTACAAATTTCAATATTTGATCAGTAAAAAAAAGTAAATAACTATTAATAACTATTATAAATTTTTAATAATTGAAAATAATGATTTTAAAGTTCAAATTAATAATGATTTAATACAATAATGATTTAAGAATGATTTTAAAGTTTAAATTCATTCAAAACAATTTAAAACTATTAATAACTATCATTATTAAGTAAAAAAAGTATATAACTGATAATAACTTTTAACAGATTGATTTTATGGTTATGCACCACGGCCCAAAAAAGTAAATAAAAGTTTATAACTGTTATAAACTTTTTTTAGCTATTCATAACAGAAAAAAACTGTTGATAACTTTCCCTGCTGGAAAAAGCCGATAGAAGTCGATAACAAAAATTTAATTGATTCCTAGTGTGAATCTTAATATCCCTAATGACATTTAAAGTCGACTAACAACGATTTATAGAATTAAATAGAGAAATACATAAAACACGATTAAAAACAATTAACAAATTTACAATTGAAATCAATTGAATTTGAAGACACGTTTATCGTTTTAAATTGTAAATTTTTGTATTTAATTTAATATTTTTAAATAAAGTTTAATTTAATCACTATTTTAGTCGAGGTAAATTGTAAAAATGGTTATTAAGATTCACATTTAGAAACGATTTAATTGTTTCAATAAACTTTAATTAGATTTTTAATCTTTTATGAAATGTTTTTAATCGATTTATATCATAATTTTGGAAAATGTTTTAAAATTCAATTGTTTTCTATCGCGTTCTATAGTTTAAATGGAGTTCAATCAATTTATGTAAATATTTTATAGTTTTAGTCGCTTTCAATTAGATTTTTATTGGCTTATATTTTTGTAATCGATTTGTATCACATTGATAAAGAATGTTGAAAGAATTGTATTTAAGACTGAAAATTCTTGTTTATGAAAAAGATGCTTCTTTCAAGATTACGGGAGACAGTAAAACATACCTTTACAACTCGAGCTGGCGAAAAAAAAATCAAAATAAATTTATCAAATGATTAAATTCATTTATTTAAATCATAAATGCTATAATGAATTACATCCTTGTAAAACACCTTATTTTCTAATAAGCAAGTATATAATCATAAAATAATACACTGATAATTTATCTTATAAATGTCTAAATAAGTATTATAAGTAGTTATAATTATATTAAAAACCAAATTTTTAATGATTTTTCATATACCTGTATAATGTAATTCACGAAAACTTCTTTAAAATTATAAGCAGATTTTAATGAATCTCAAAACTTTTTCTCTTATTTATAAATATGGGCTAAAAACTGTGATTAGTACATAAAACTTAAGTATAAGTACATTGATAATAAATACTTTAAATCTAATAATTATAAGGTAAAATTTAGAAAGCTAGGGGATCTTTCTGAGATTCTTCCTCATCCAGAGACTCCTCCTCATCCAGAGACTCGTTCTCCTCATCCGGAGACGAAAATTCCTGAGTTTCATCCACGGAAGAGTAGGAATCGTATTCTACTTCAATTGATGGGTTGATTATTTTTAAAATAGGAACTTCAATAAAAGAAGACTGAAGTGGGTTCGTAATTCCCGTACTCGTACTTGGTTCGTCAAAATCTTGTTTTTCAGAAACTTGTTTACGGGAAACTTTTTTCTTAATTTGAGCAAGCTCTTTATTTTTTGTGGTCTGTGAACTTGTTTTAAACTTATTAGAAGACTCATCTGTATCAGAGTCCATTGTCGCAGTTTGATCTACTGATACGCCTGTACTTTGATTTTCACCAGATGCCATCTCTGTTGACTTGACTGGAAGAACTACAAAAAATTGAAATAATTTTTGTTGTTTTCGTTATTTAGTAAGATACCTTTTTTATATTAAGTTTAAAAATAAATATATAAATTTAAAATCCGTGAACAGTAAGATTTTAATCTATTGTTTTTTAAATGAAAAAATTGTTTACTTAAAAAATTTCTTAAATTTTGAACGTTACATAGCGTACTTAAATATTATAACAACAAACCTTTTGATACTATTCTAATAGGTCTTTTCAAATAGAAAATCTTTTTAGTACAATATTCCTTGAATTTGAGTATTTCCTCATCATAAGCTGAACCAATTTCTTTTTTTTCGGCTTGTACGTAGTTTTTAACCAGTGTCCATACAAATCTAAACGTAAATTATATAAAAAATAATATGGTTTCCATTAAAAATATTGATCGAATACTAAGATATAATAACGCTAATTATTATTTTCAAAATTAAAAAGTTAAACAACTATTCTAAAAAATAAGGAGCCAAGAAACATTGGAGATACCATATTTGATTGATTAAAAAAGTATTACCTGCACATGCTTTTAATTTAAGCGGATCTAATTTTTCGAATTTATCGTTTTCTCTTTCTTCATCTGCCTCTTTCTTCAAATCTGCTCGATGGCTGTTACTTTTCCTACCAGTAACTGTACTTTTCACGAGGATATTTTCACCAAAAACAGCTGTCAACGTGTTGCCGACAAATTGGCAAGGCGTTGTCGAATTGATGAGAATATTATTATAAGCAGGCGAAGAAATTCTTTGACCTCTTCCAATATGAATCTGAAACAATAATTAATATTAAGATCTATTCAACAATCTTTTGAATACGACGCCAAAGTCACATAGTACTAAAGATTATTAGATTTTTCTACAAATACAAATTTTGGTGAATAATCTTAAAGCCTACGAACTGTAAGCAATTTTTATGTTTAAATTCACAATTTCTTTTTTATTTACTCAATCATTTTTTTGCCATGACTATAATATTTTATAGAACTTCGACTTCGGTGTCATCTTAAGTATAATTCCAAAAACATTTTACCGAGTCATCCTGCGAACGGTAGTGGACTATGGGAACAAAATTATCTTCAATATTCAAATCTTCTTTAACTTTTGCTATTTGCTCATCGACAACTATAAAAAAAAAATATTTTAGATTAGTAAAATTTGTAAACTATGTTTGTAAATTGTAGATTTTTTATTACCATTAACCATTAAAAAACAACGCTAGAAATGATTGATTCAAACGGACCAAAACCGATTAATTTACGTAATTCCACATTTAAATCGATTGAAATTGATGCATATTTTATAGTATTCAACCGATTTTAATCGATTCTAATACGGAATTTCGTAAATTAATCGATCTTAATCGGTCATTTTTAGCAGGGGCGGCCCCTTAACCTTTAGAAAATTAAGAAGCATTGAAAAAATTAAAATTATACAAAGAAACTCATATATTTATATTATAGAATGGGTATTATTTATAGAATTCCCATCACACAATATTACCCTGTATAAGATGTATAAATTACGTTAATCATGGAAAATAACGATAAAAACAAAAAATAACTACGTTTTACTAGCGATTATTAATACGTTATTATATACCGCTTCAATCGTTTTTAATTATTTATATATAAGTAAATAAAGACTCTAATAGCAGGCACCTTTAATATTATTTTTCAAAAATATGAAACAGACGAAATTAGCTTTAAACGTTTTTAATAGGATATTTTTAGTATGATAATATGCTGATATTTCGCGCTTCTCTGGAACTAAATCAAAAGCATAATGAAATACTAGCTACATGGTATCAATTCATAAAAGAAAAGGGAAAGTTGCGCAGATGTCTATATGTACAATATTCATATGTCTATGTAGAATATCTGATGTAATGTAATTTACTCTCAATATAAACAAGCGTAAGTAAGAAAAATGAGAACGAAATTTAAATGAAATTGTTCTATGACTCCGAAAAATAGTTGTAGGTAGATGGTATGTTATATAATAAGCCAGTATCCATCGGTACTGTAAATATGTTACCGCAACTTCACCAAAAATTAAGATTGATGATTAATTGATTAGTGTTTACTATAAATACAACGATTAAAAATTTTAATGCAAACAAAAAATAAAATTTGTATAATATACAATTTTATTTACGAATCTGATTTTGAATATTGTTACTAAATGTGTTGATTTAATTAACCAATTATATAACAAATCTTCATACTAATTTTCATATTTCACAGCGATTAATTTTGTTACTACTCACTTCTAGTTTACTTATTTCTAATAGTCTTTTATCTTATTTTATTTTAATTAAAACGAAGTATAAAATCTAATATGAAGATACAAAAAGCGATTTAATTTATAATGATATACAATACATTCAAGTTCATTTGAAGGGATTGCAAGAAATGATATATAGAGAAAACGTGTATTTTCATAAAATACGAGTTAAAAAACCATGCAAAAATAAACAGTAAAATTTCTGCAATATAGTTCAATCTATTCTAAATTTTAAATATTTTTTTAAAGATGCCATTGATTTTCACAGGAATTTTACGGTAAATATATATATTATGCAAGCTTCAAATCGTTATATGCATCAAAACCAAAGCTTTCAATCAAAGCAGGCTTGCAATAGAAATTTTCATCTTTTCGCATCGTTTTAATACAGTTGCAATGGAATTTTGTGAAGCTCTTAATCACATAATTAGTGACTCGTTCAAAATCTGCATAAGCGGCAATGTCATCAACACTATCTCTACTCTTTTCCTAAAAAAAAGGCCCAAAATCGATGTCCATTGGATTGTCAGAATAGTTGCTTCAGTAAAGACCCACTGAAATTCGTCTATAATAAAATTTTTATATTAGCCATTTTTTCCAAGAATATTTTTTATAATCTACTTAACATAGTGTATCATTATCAATAACACAATATGAGACGATGTATAATTCTTATAATACTCTTCAATTACAGTAATTAGTTTATTGGAATCTTTATTAGGTTGATATTTATATATGGGACATTTTGAAATATTGGATTAAAAATGCTTCTTATATGTACAAATAAGCACAACTTACTTTTTTTCTCTTCAAAATAGCTGCTTAAAATTTAATTCTTTATATTCGTCACCTCGTTTTTTTTCTTCCTTCAATTTTTCTTTAACTTCTGAATATTTTTTATCAATGTTTGCTTTTTCAGATTTTAATGATTTGTATTTATTTTCCATGCCATCTAATTTTTCTTTTAATTTTTTTGTATTTGATGCGCATATTTCTTCAATATGAACATTTTCCTTCTTTCGAAGCTGAAAATATAAATTGTACATTATATATAACACAGAAAATAAGATTATGTTTTTACAAACATCATTTGTATCATACATTAATAATATAAAAGTTTTAAATACTCTGTTATAATCAATTTTCTTTTTAAATTTATTTGATGTTTGTGGTCAAAATAATACAATTCTTATTTGAATTTATAAATTACTGAAAAAGTTATTCAGTAAGAAACATGGTATTTCGAAAATTCAATAAAAATCAACCAAAATTGTTAATACGTACTATCGGTTTTCTATTTACTGCAGGGTTTGCTGGTTTTAATACATGTACAACAGATACATCTTCTGTATTTTCATTAAAACCATTTGAATAAGCAACCATCATAGCCCCCGTGATAATATTATCTTGCGTCTTTATGGTACCTTTATCTAGTTCTTTACTTGTTTCAGTTTCAACGTTATTATTGATTACTTCATCTTCGTTAACACTCTCATTAATAGGTTTTTTGTTGGCATAGTTGTCTGTGCGTGCAGTCTGTAATTTGAAATATTTATATAATTATAAATATATGTTAATTTTAATGATGTCCATATATTATAGTTAGAATATTACTAGAAAATAATTTTAAATAAAACAATTGAAAAATACCTCTTCTATAGGCTCAATATCTTCCACATTAGATTTTTCTAGTTCTAAAATTCTTTTAGTTTTATTTCTTTTAGTAATAGAACCAACATTCAGTACAGCTTTTAGGTCCTTTTCTTTTGTGTTTAAAAATGAACAATATCGCTTCATATTGTTTTCCTTTTTCTTGTCACTAAGCAGGCTTGTTGATTTACACATGGATGTTTCTGTTTCACTGTCTGTTACTAGCTGTGAAGCTGGAAGAGTTCTAATACGCCCTTTCTTAATCTGATTATCCAAGTCATCTTCCGAAGCTGTAAATAACAAAGTTATAATTATAATATACTATATACAGTTATTTTTATGGTTGCAAACATAAGTCGAATCATGATTAAAGCATCTCATATAGTAGGTGCATGTGCATAAATGCACCGCTTACTCTATGTAAGGTGTAATGTATGATGATTGTTTAACGTACTTTGCAAAAGTGTTATAATCATACATATAATACATATATGTACAAGAAAGTGCTTTTCCACCACGATAATGCGCCGGCTCACACTTCTGCACTCGCCACGGCTAAATTGGTCGAATTACGCTACGAACTGCTGCCCCATCCACCGTATTCTCCAGATTTGGCTCCGTGCGACTTTTTTTTGTTTCCGAACCTAAAAAATTCGCTCGCCGGGAAGAGATTCCACTCCAATAACGAAATAATCGCCGCCACGGAGGCCTATTTTGCAAACCAAGAGAAAACATTTTTTTCAACGGGGTTAAAAAAATTGGAACACTGCTGGACCAAGTGTATTCAACTAAAAGGAGACTGCATTGAAAAATAAATTTTATTTTTTGTAAAATTTTGGTGTTTCCATTTGTAGGCTAGGTACTTATCAAATGACCCTCGTATATATAATGGATAATATACCTATATATGTTAGTTCAACAAGCTTGGTCACATAAAATAAATATATTTAAAAATATTAATTTATATTAAGAATTAATATACTGATACACATACTTTCCATAAAAATAATTAATGCTTTATAGTATTGTCCATCTTTGTCTTCAACTAAATATTTCTTGTGTTTGTTAAATTCTGGTTTTCCATTAAAATTATGTTTAATCTTTGAAACATTTACTTTGAATTTATTTCCCGTCCGTGAACCCTCCAATAATTTTACGTAGGCGTACATGATGATGAAATCTTATATGCACTGATAAAGAAATTACGAGGAATATATCCTATTATCTATTACCACCAACAACATCCATGCATGAAATGCAAAAATAAATATTGTATACGCGGCACAATAAAAAAATACACAAAACTTCACGAATATTTCTTTATATTTAACGAAAGATGCGAATGATTAGAAATATATAATAATACTCTAGTATGCCATTAATCAACGCGTGACCACCATGCGGCCGGTCGGCATCTTTGTTTTTATCTATCCGTTACACTTACAATTGCAGCGTAAACGTGCACGCTTGTAGCGCCAACTATAATCGCCCAATCGTGCGATTGCTTGCCTACGGCTTTGTCTCTAATTGGTCCATTATGTGTGTGTGTGTATGCGTGTGAGTGCGTGTCTGGACTCTGGGGGTTTATTCCCATATACTACCTATAATCTCACCGAGTGACCCTCGCGAAACAGGCGATCTAGACCAACCAATCAGAGAGCTCCTTTATAGAAAATATCGTCTATCTCACAAGTGACACGCTTATAGAATAAGGGCCCTGCGTATGTGAGAATTAAGTAGGTGAAATTACGGGTATATAAAATATAAACACATCAAAGTCTTTCTTAGTTTAAAATAATCGTTATCATAATATACTGTGAAATAATGAAAAGTTGATATTTATATTACTTAATTTGAATATATAATAAGCTGTGATATATGTGCATTATATAATAGTAGAGTATTTTCGTTAAGATATATAATACAATTATATGTAAATTACTTAAAGATAATATATAATTATATAGCAGGTAAAAATTTTCATTAAATACTTTTGTGAAATATATATTTCCGTATTCATATATGTGTATAAAAATGAAAATAACTGCGTTAAAATATAAAAAACTCTTATGAAAAAATATATTTTTACAGTATATTGCAAGTAATATACAGTATATAATTATATTTATGAGCTCTGATTCAGCAAAAATCCATACAGCGACCAAAAAGATATAAGAAAGCTCTTTATGCAGGGTATCAAGAACATCAAGTTGGCAGTCAGACCCGTCAAAAGTGGAAAGTTTCTTCAAACAAACAGAATATTGAATTACCAAGTAAACTTAAATTAAACTATATAAAAATAATACTGACTGACGTCAGTGAAAATTCAACAGATGAAAATGTTGAGGACAGTTTTTTTGATAGAGTCATGTTTGAACAATCCAAAATAACTATTCGCGACATCGTTATCATGACTGCAGCAATTGCTCTCAGATTTCAGTTGTCAGATGAAGCTCGTTTAGCTCTTATAGATAGCTACAAAATTTGTGCCGGACCAAAATTTATAAATCAAAGTATATGATGGCGAAGTGTTTTTCAGAGCAAAAGGAATATATATCATGTCATTATTTTTGTCAGTATTGTTCAAAGAAAATTCTTCATACAATAAAATGTAATGACAGATTTAAAAACCAAAATATTATTTGTGACGAATGCAAGAAAAAAAATGCTATTATCAAGTCTTCTTCAAATTATTTTATGACACTCGATTTAGCTTATCAGATTAAGCAGTTATTTTCAAATAATGATATTGTTGATGATGTATTAAGAAATTTAGACTCTCAAAATGCTTCTACATTTGAAATAAATGAAGGTTTTATTAAAGATGTTTATGGAGGAGAAATACATAAAAAAATTATGCAGCAGAGTGCTATTAACGAAGAATCAAAACATGTTTTAACATTAAATTTCAATACAGATGGAGCTCCCTTAACTAAAAGTGGTAAAAGCGGATTTTGGCCTTTACTAGTGAATTTAAATGACTTATCTCCTAAGCTGCGATTTAAATATGTTTTATTATGCGGCATTTTACTAGTTAAAAAAGAACCTAAAAGTGATTTGATGAACCTTTACCTCTCAAAATTTGTTGACCAAATCAATGAATTATATACTAAGGGCTTAGTATTGACAATTAGGAGTAAACGAATTTTATTTAAAGTTTGTGTACATAGTTGCATTGTAGACTCCGTCTGTCGCCCTATTGTACAAAATCGTTTACAATTTAATGGATATAGTGGATGCTCTTGGTGCTACCAAAAAGGTTCTTATTTACATGAAGCTAATGGCATAAGATATATATTTGATCAAGAAAGTATCCATGGAACCAATGAAAGCCACGAAGAAGATGTTCGAAATACAAATCTGAATAATAAGATTATAAGAGGTGTGAAGGGTTCATCTGTTTTAACAAATTTTAGTAATTTTTTTTATATGGTGTGGTCGTATAGTTATGAATATATGCATGGTTTGCTTCTTGGAGTTACAAATCAATTATGGAACGAATGGAAAAGTGGAAAATCACAATATAAGCTCAAGAAAAAGACCATAGAATTAATTGAAAATAGATACTTGACAATTGCTCCAAATAAAGACATACATCGATTACCTCGTTCAGGAATAATAGTAGGATCAAGTAAACCTAAAGCTGCCGAGTTAAAATCTTGGCTGCTTATTTATAGTCTACCTTGTTTAAATGGTGTATTACACGAAGATGCTCTGCAACATTACGCTTTACTAGTAAAAAGTGCATACATACTTTTGAAAATGGAAATATCAGAAGCAGAATTAATCGAATGTGAAAAAGATCTTATAAAATTTGTATGTTTTTACGAAGTACTTTATGGGCAAGAAGGTATGACATTCAATCTACATGCATTATTACATGCTGTGGCATCTGTAAGAAAGACAGGACCGCTTTGCTTTAATTCTGCTTTTCATTTTGAAAGTACAATATTTAGGCTGAAAAGATATGTTACTGGTCCAAATGGTATGGATCGGCAAATGGCTAGAAAACATCTTCAGTGGTTAACTTTTCTGACTGGAAATGTGAAATTTATATTGTCGGAAGAAGTCAGATATTATTGCATGAATTTTTTTACTCCAAAGCGTTTAACAACATTTTACAAAGATGGTTTAGACGATGTGACATACTTTGGAAAGGGAGCTCGCATTGATATTGATCAAGAATTTCATGATTGTTTAGCATACTCAAAATGCATTTATAAAGGAGCCGTTTATCACAGTATAAATTACAGTCGTGCGATAAAAACTGATGATACAGTTATCTGCCTAAAATCAGGCGAATATGGCCGTATTATACAAATTCTTAATATTAATAATGAGTGCCATCTACGATTATCTATGTTTGAAATGTACTCCATTAATCCTTTTGAAGGTATTTCTCATATAAAGAAAATTGAGAAGGAAAATGAGGTCCATACAATTTTAACGCCAAAAGGAAATGTACAAAGCAAAGTGATGATTATTAATGTTAAGAATGCTCGATATATATGTACCTTGCCAAACAATATTGAAATTCAATAAAATTATATTCATGATATTCTATCAAAAATATTTTAATATTATTTAAATAAGAAATTATTAATTTCGTATCATGTCAATAATTTTCAAGAAGATTATTTTTCGACCGAATAATTTATATATTTCTATAAATGTTATAAATGTTGCCATATCAGCTACTATTTCTATAAATGTTATAAATGTTGCCATATCAGCTACTATTTCTATATTTAAATGACCGATTAAAACCGATAATTTATGAAAATCCGTATTAGAAATGATTGGAACGGATTGAATACGATAAGATAGTAATCGATTTCAATCGGTTAAAATGTGTAAATCAATCGGTTTTAGTCGGTTTGAATCGGTATATATTATATATATTATGGAATAATTAATGTAGCCCATGGATTGATTGTATACAAACTTTTAAAGAGCAAAATGAGACATTCAACATTACAATCGAATGAAAAATAAAAAGTTGGTAAATAGCGAAAGTAACTTTTTACTCATTTCGATAATATTTTATGTGTTTCATTCAAAATTTTTATTACAATAGTTATTTTCGGTTTAGAAAGTATGTATCTTTTATATCGCTGTATACACTTATATTATGATATAATAATCATTTATGACATAAAAATTAAATAGTAAATCCATTTTAATATCAAATAATTTTTAAGGAATTACTGAAGTAATTGGTTGAGCAATTATTTGAGCAAGGAATTAATTGAGAGATAAACCGTAGCCCCCCCTCCCCCCCCCGCGCGTAGGGAGCTCTGATCCTATCTTAAAAGAATGATGACGGAAATATAAAGCCGAAATAAAAAATTTGTGATTGGTCAAGTCCATTTAAAAGGAGCCCGTGATTGGTCAACGGTGACGTTAGCATTTCGCTTAAAATCTCAGCTGATTGGTCAAAATAGTTTGGAATTATGAAATAGTTAAACTAAAAATATGAGTCATAAATAGTATTAATAACTTAAAATTTGGTTTTATATAACAACACAGTATTCAGATTTTATTTGTAGTTAACAAGGAGGAGGTATGAATATTGTTCTGATTACAGTGGAATTTCTAATCTCCAAATTTTTCTATTGCAGGACTAAACTAAAATAAATGCAATCCTCAAGTTTTAATAAAAAATATAATATAAATTTGTGAATGTTAAAAAGTAAAAAAAAAATTTTCAATTCATAATATTTCCATATTAATTGTACAATTAAAGGTAAATTAATGAACGAGCTCGCGCAGCGCGCATGAACGTGCTGGTATTTATGAATATTGATTAAAGTTGATAGAAGCATAATATTTAATCATAATTTGACAATGGATAACGACGTTCAATTCATCATATTAATATAGGTATTAATTCTACATAAAAACAGCTTCAGACAAAAATTGTCTTAAAAGCGATAGAAACCGATAACTAACAAGGGGCACACCATGGATGTGGATCCTGGATGTTCCTAATCTTGCAGGAAAGACTTCCTTGTAACAAATAATGAGACGTGTCTCAGGATTTTTCTGGGCACTTTCTTTTGTTCCTGAGTAAAATTCGTGGCATTATACAGTGTAATCTGAAAAATCCTTGAAAATAGTCAAAATTAAATGTTTGCATGGTCTATAGAAAAAAATAGGGCTCATTCACAAAAACCCTCACGTATCTCATTATTTGTTGGAAGGAAGTATTTTCAGCAAGTGTAGGAAAATCCAGGACCCGCAACCCCTGGTGTACCCCTTGTAAGTACAAAATTCCGTTTCACTTCAACTGGACAGAAAGTCTTTCAATTCAAGTCGATAGAAGACGATTCATAACAATACACATTTTCTAAATAAAAAGATATTCAGGCACAAGTTGTATTAAAAGCGATAAGAGCTGATAACCAAGTAAGAAATTCAGTTTCTATTGAAATCGATCGAAGATTCTTTGAACTTAAGCCTATATAGAAAACGATTGAAAAGAATACATATTATTATCATTAAAACTGTGTTGATCATTAAAAATGATTTAGTCGATAGAAGACGATTCATAAAAATACACATTTTCTACATAAAAAAATATTCAGGCACAAGTTAAATCAAAAGCGATAGAAACCGATAAGTAAGTCCGAAATCCCGTTTCACTTCAACTCGACAGAAAGTCTTTCAATTCGAGTCGATAGAAGACGATTCATAACAATACACATTTTCTACATAAAAAAATATTCAGGTACAAATTAAATCAAAAGCGATAGAAACCGATAAGTAAGTACGAAATCCCGTTTCACTTCAACTCGATAGAAAGTCTTTTAATTCGAGTCCTCGCTACGCTCGGGCCTTAACTTTACGCCATGAAATAATGGGCCACTTATCGCACTTGTATCGTAATGTATTAGTACGATACATTTTTTATCGATATTTATTCATTAATTAAAAAACCTCTTTCAATTCATTGGCCCGTAGTTTCCTCAACCTTAATATGTGATTCCTTTAATTAATATTTAATAACGAAATTTATAAATCTACGACTACAAAGAATTTTGAAGCGATTAAGTCATTGTTACTCCTGTAATCGTTGGATATACAAAAATCAATTTTCATTTTTCAATTTTTTTCTAAAAAACTAACCAACAAAATGAATTAAAACATTACAGATTATATTTATTTATATTATCCATTATCATGATTTTTCTCAAAAAAAATTGACTGTTTAGTTTGGAAGTTATAAGCATCTAAAAAAAACACGTTATTGTTAATAATTTTTTTAGAAAATATAGGTATTTTAATTCTCTTTCGAACGCTACCCATCCGATTCCAATAACTCGATCCTCTCATTAAAAAAAAAAAAAATCAAAAAGCAGTTTTGAGAAAAATCGAAAATTTGAAAAAGAAAAACACATCGCTCCAATAAAAAAAAACGGATTTTGACCGGAAAATGAGACCTGCCCGGTCAAAATTGACCGAGTCGAAATTGAGATCTAGGCGCGCGCGCACCCCCCCCCCCCCACACACACAGACATTTTTCAAAAACCATGTATTTTGATTCCTAACATCTTGGAACACAATTATAACATGTTTTTACAACAACTTAAAAATTTAATGTCACAAAGCTTCTTCTAGGAGGAAGCAAAATGTTTAATTGAGAAATAAATGAAATCTATAAATTCGTGTTTGAATTCGAATTGTCTACTTTAGTAGCAAGCAGGGTCAAACCTTTCTTATTATAATAATTGTTGTAAAATTATATATATTAAGGAAGTCCATACCAACAAATTGTCAATTTCTGTACCAAGTTTGATACCTCGACTTTTTTCTTCTATCTATTTTATAGCTACAATTTTATTAAAGTAAAATTTCTTTTTTTTTTTAGTTGGATTAAATAAAGTGTAAATAAATTAAAATAAAATAATTGACTTCTTTAGTAAGGTCGTATTTCAGAAAGAAGTGTATATATATCGCTGTTGATATATATATATATATTTTTTTTAATATATCAGTAATTTTATTTCAGGTGGGGGGCTTCGCCCCCCCCCACACCCACCCTGAGTGGGGGCTTTGCCCCCTACACCTCCACCAGGGGCTCTGCCCCTGGACCCCGCCCTGTGCCTCACATCAAACCCATCATACCTCATTACCTACCAACAACAAACTTTATTGTTTCTTTTATTTTGTTTTCTTTAGATGGGACATTTCAACATAATAACTATATCCTTAAGGATTTTCATTCATGGTCACAAAATGATTTCGTAGATTCATTCGTCATCGAATATCATTTAATGTGTGATATCAGGAGTATGGTTACGAGTCGTGAGGGTGGAATATTATATTTGCTTATTCTTTGGCTCAATTTTATATTTAATCAAAAATTTAATCTTTGTTTTTTAATTTTATTTTTAAGGTTTAAACTTGAAGAACTTCTATTAATCACATTGTTAATAGAAGATTAGATTATATACCATATTAGCTGTCTATCTACGACCAAGTTTTAGAAAACAATAATTTGTTTCTTGGACCAACTTAGAATAATTTTAAGTAAAAAAATATTTAGGGATTTAATCTTTTAATTTTTGTTTCTTCAACATCAATTTATATTTCTTATTATATATTTTTATTAGTGTTTTAGTTTACATAATATTTGGCATTTTGTAAACAATAGATATTTCTTTTTTTAATTATGTTTTCAATGTGTTTACCTCATTTTATATATATGACCTAAGTCCGCACTTAAGTCACGCCTATCCGTGACTTAAGTAATCGATTATTGCACCGTGAGGTTAGCGCGCGAGCGTAGCGAGTGAACTGATTAAGGTACAGATAGGCGTGACAGCGGACTTACGTAAACGTGCTATAAAATATCGTACGATACATGTGACTTCAGTGGCAGTATCGTAATGTACTATTTTAACATTGTAATTAAATGTAATTTTATATCTTATGATTTTATTTTTATAATTATATGATCTTTCGAATGTTATATTGATTTTTCCGATATTATTTAAAGCTATTACATTGAATAATTCTTTGTCAAATCTAATCATGTTAAATAAGCGATAATTGAATATGTAAAATGTCGTATTTATAGGTTTAGATAATCAGGATTGATTGTACATTAAAATATTAATTGGACAAAAGTTTTGTTTAGATGTTATCCATAAGTATATCTTTTGCATTCAATATTTTTTTGTAAAATCAAATCGTTGAAATAAGCGAAAATCGTCCATTTTATGTATGTTTTGGCGTTAAAAATTGTTTGTTTGGATTTAAATCGTCGGGAATTGATTGTACAAAAAAATGTTTAATAGGAAAAAGTTTTGTTTTAATATTATCTATAACTTTTACATTCAACATTTTTGTGTAAAATCAAATCCTGTCAAGTTATAGCCGAAAATCGTCCATTTTATGTATATTTAGGCGTTAAAAATCGTTTTTATGAGTTCAACTCGTCAGGAATTGATTGTACAAAAAAATGTTTAATAGGAAAAAGTTTTGTTTTAATATTATCTATAACTTCTACATTTAACATTATTGTGTAAAATCAAATCCTGTAAAGAAATAGCAAAAAAACGACTATTTTTGATGATTTTAGCGGTTTTTTCGCTATTACATTGTTAAATATTGTTCATAGAAAACAATTTTCCATGTAAAAAAGACGTGCTTTAATTAGTTTTAGCAGATGCATTTGTTGTTTTTTGACGTAAAATTAATTTCGTTCACATTATGTTCAAAAATCGATTTTTTTAAATTTTTATTTGCTCTGGCGTTTCTTTATTTGTTGATCGATTCGGCTCGGTATAAGACTGGAGCTTACTTATAATTAGACGAGTATCTGGGCCAAAATTCGTTAAGCTCTATTGGAAATTCGCTGAGATATTCCATAAAATTGACTACATACGAACGGACATACACACATACACCATAAAAAACGCCTAAAATGAACTAATTCTGGGTGAAAAATAGTTTTTATGCAATAAATTGTTCCTTTTTGAAGTGTTACAATTTTCGCTCTAGTGAAAATATAAGGCTCTCCCGAGAAGCGGTCGTGCCTAAAAACCATGTTTCCAGAGTTTTCACCTGTTATTATTTCTACTTCTATGTTGTATTTAAATAATTTAGTCATTTTTAATCGTGTTCCATTACATAATCCATCGTTAATACTTAAATTTCTTATTAACATTACAATAGTATTTATTTTAAGTTTTAATTTATGTGGTGGTAGTCCTTCACGTATATTGTTTAAAGTTTCAATCGGGTAATTAATATGGATGTTATCATCAGATAAATCTATATCTTTGTGAGTAGCATATTCTAATCTATAATACGTATTTTCTTCAATATTTAATAGTTTTTAAATTTTATTATTTAAAATATTTGCATCTTCATTATGTGATGTTAATATAACTCTATTTATTGATATACTACAATTTATATTTTCATATATTTTAAAACAAACATCGTTTGTTTTAAAACTATCGGGTATAACAAATGAATTAAATTTACCTTCTCCAATATCTAATAAAAATGAAGCAAACATGATATCTTTTGAACGGATATTTGTTTTCAAATACATTGTATTAAATGATGACCAAAGATTAGAATATTTTATTGTTTCTTGAATTATTATGCTTCTACAACCATTTTTAACAACAGGGAGAATTTGTCTAAAATTACCTCCTAAAATTAATAATTTTCCTCCGAATGGTAGATTATTATTACAAACATCTTGTAAAGTTTTATCAACAATTTCTAAAGCTTTACGTGGAATCATTGACGCTTCATCCCAAATAATCGCAAAAACTTCACGAAATTTTTTTTTATCTGATTCAAATTTTAAAAATGCACTTTCAATATTGTTTAAATCTAAAGGTAATCTAAAAATTTTATGACTGATCATACCTTTTGGTAATAGTATAGATACTATACCAGTCCAAGTCATTGATATAATTTTTTGTTCTATTGACAAAAAATAATAAATTAAAGTTTTATATCAAAACGTTTTACCTGAACCTCCAGGACCATCAATAAATTTAATTTTATGTTCTTTATTTAATATTTGTGTAAAAATTGTTTTTTGATCTGTGTTTAATTGACTATAGTAATTACTAAACTTTTGTTTACAGAATAAAATATTTTCTTTATTATTTTCATTATTTGTATCGAAAATTTCATCAGGTTCAGGTAATCCAAAATCTTTACAAGACATTTCTTCAACTTTTAAAATTTCGTTTATATGATAGCTCGGTTATTTTTATTATTGTCAAAATCTTCTGCAAAATATTTATTAAATTTTGTCCAAATACCTGTTATTAAAAACCAAGTAAAAAATTTACGCAATTGAACAGGTAACATTATATTACAAGCTTCTTCAAAAATTTTGTCAATCTGTAAATCATCTTCGATTAGACCCATTTATATTGCTGTTTCTTTGTAAGTATTATATGTTTTATTTTCAAATGTACGTAATTCTTCAAAAGATGTTGCGCTTTTAACACGATTTAAAATTAATTTTAAATGAAATCTTTCAATATCTCTTGGAGATAATACACTTAAACGTCCTATAGCAACATGTTTCAGTTCTCGTTGACGTTTTATCCAAGTTTTATTCTTAAAAATATAATATTTTGGTATATTAACGTATTTAATATTTTTTGCATTTTTATCTTTTTTATTTAATTCAAACCACGAAGTTAATGTAGTTTTCCAGTTATCTAAAGCTTTTTCCTCTTTATTTTCTTCGAAAATTATATTTTGTTTATTTTCGGTATGAATTGCTAACCGTATTACGGTGTGACTTCTACCACATAAAGGAAATTCTTGTAATCTCCATGCTGCTTCCATGGGACTCAAATATCTACCATCTTATTATGTTTGAGATCGTCAACTTCTTCGTAAGCTTCACATATCTGTGGTTGCATCCTTTTTATGACCCCGGAAACCTCTGAGTAACAATTTTCATCGACATTCTTAAAGATTTAAATCTTGGATACAATTCATTATGGATTAGGCATACTGGGGATACCACTTAAAAATAAAACGCATCTTTCTATTTACCTCCAAGGTGATGTGAAAAAAATAGAATAAAATATATCTTAATTTATAACTAATGTAATTTTCTTAATAATTTACTCTTTTATTTCAGAAATTAAGAATTCAAAACTACTCTTAAGCGTTACAACTATAAATATTACCCTATTAATAAAACATATGAAAAATATAAATTATTAATTTTATATAATATATGAAATATACATAAAATATATTTTTATATATAATTAATGTAATTTTCTCAATAATTTACTCTTTTATTTCAGAAATTAAGAATTCAAAATTACTCTTAAACGTTACATCTGTATATACTACCTTATTAATAAAACATATGAAAAATACATGAAAAAAATAAACTTTTAAGTGAACATTTAAATGAGGGGGGTCTGAGGGGGTCTGAGGGGGTGCGAGGGGGTCTGGGGGCGAGGGGGCTCTACCATACTCAAAATAACGTTGAAAAAATCACAATTTTACGTTATTTTGAGGGGGCTGAGGGGAAGAGGGGAGAGGGGGTGAGGGGGCGAGGGGGTCTGCGCGACACAAATAACGCTTACGACTATAATATAGAGAGATATATGAATTAATCTAAACGAATATCTATGAAACATTTTCGCAAAGATGCTCTTGCATCTGTATGCAGCCAGGTAATATCCAATATATTTTAATATTTTTTTATTTTTCCAATTATGTATTACCGGGTTGCATTAAGCAACTAATACAAGATCTTAAATTAGCGTTCAGCTAAATCAAGACTCTATTCTGCGGAGATGCACTTGCATCTGTACGCAGCCAGCTAACATCCAATATATATTAATATTTTTTTATTTTCTCAATTATTTATTACTAGGTTACATTAAACAGCTGATACAAGATCTTAAGGACGTTCTTCGGCTCAACTTCATGAATATCGCAAAAATTTTGATCTAAAAATATTATTTATGATGGAAACCCTTCATGAGCCTCTATACACTTCAAAAATAATAAAAAAACATTACGGTGTAAGAAAAAACTTATCAATATGATATTTAAAATAAATACCACTTACAAATAACATGGAATTTTTCTTTATGTTGCTATATGTCTCTGAAATTAATACCGCTTGCTATATTGAAAATAATACCACATTATCCCCCTTAATTTCTAGCTTTATGGCTTACGGTTGAAAAAAAACTAAAAAACTTTTATACAGTAAATCAAAATCTATTTTTCAAACGAGCTTACAAGGAGATAATCAGGGATGCGGGTCCTGTATTATGATAAAAAAAATTCAGAGCTGTTCTCTGACATAAATAATGAAGTACGTGTCTCTGGATTTCATCGAATAGTCCCTATTTCCTGAAATAAAAAAGTAATAAGCGTTATTTATTTATTATATAGCTTTAAATGCTTAAGTAATTATTAAATTATTTTAATAACACTTTATTCATGCAAATTTATCTGTATTTACATTACATTATATATTTTTTAAAATATACTTTTAGAGTTAAATGTGCACCGGTATCCATTAATTCAAGCATTAATTTAATATAAGCTTATTAGTTTACCTGCAATTATTGTTTCTCGCTTCTTCTACTCTGGAATATGTTTGATACACTTAAGTCAGAGCCAGTATTGGAATCCTTGGGTACTGCTTTGATTTTCTAAGAATATTTAATAGGTACTAGATTTATAAATATACTCAAGCCAGCATTGCATCCGTACTTTTAATGGCACCATATGTATGAATGAAAAATTCTTTGTTCGATAAACCTGAAATTAATTAGAAAGAATCAAGAACTTTATTGATATAATTTTATTATACAAACCCTAATGGAAATGGAAAAAGTATATAAATGTAAATAAGTCTATATTTATGTCAATAAATATGTATAAATATGTAAATTAGTGTATATAAATATTGTAATTAGGCCACTCATTTACATTTATATACATTTTTTTACATAAGTTTACACTTATTTACATTTATATATTTTTGTACACATTAGGCAACACAATTTTTGAAATGTATATATATTTTTTTACTTTTATATACATTTATAAATATATGAAACGCTAGTAATGCAGACACTTTCCGGAATTGAAATAGACTTATGCAGACAGAGACCGACTTATGCAGACGTCAGCATAAATAGAGAGATTATTTCTTTAGTCACGCAAGACTTGTGCAGACACTTGTATAAACGGTATTACACTTATGAAGACGGGTCACGTGGTCTTATATGCTGTCAGTATAAGTCCATGTTCATATGATTATATATATATACACTTCCATAAAACTTTAAAAAAATGTCTTATATTAACATAGCGAAAATTAAAAAAAAATATATTAATGTATTTGTATATATATATTTATATAAATATCTTTAAGCGTTATTTCTGGGACGTTTTTTGTATATATACCCGTTATTTCTGGGACTCCACGTTATTTCTGGGACGTCCCAGTTTTACACCCCCTGTTTTTGCGTTATTTCTGGGACCCCGCTAGAGTGTCGGTACTAAGAGAGGGATTATTTCTTTAGTCACTTGTATGGCGCAACTCTGAGAAATCGGACTATATAACACTGTATAATCCCAGAAATAACGCTTAAAAACATTTTTATATATATATATATATATATATAAAGACCTATAAACGTTATTTCTGGTAATCTACAGGGTCCTATAGTTTATCTCTTCAGAGTTCCCTATATAAGCGCGTGACTAAAGAAATAATATCCCTGGGGTGTGGGACTAATACCACGTCCCGGAAATAACAGTTGCAGACACAGATTTTCCGGGACGTCCCGGAAAAAACAGCGCGTCCCGGAAATAACAGCGATGTACAGTGTAAACGTCCCGGAACGAACCGTTGCAGATAAATATATATATATATATATATATATATATATATATTTTATAACGAGGTTCCAAGATAAAATACGGAGAAGATAAGCATCTCGGTCCTCCGTATTCTATCGAACCCGTTAGGCTCTCGTTCCCGCGAATTCGTATATCTCGAGCGAGTATTGACATCGCTCGGACGATGTATTCGCGTTAGCTACGCGCGGGGCAGGCGCGACTTTGACCGTTGCTAAGTCGCGCCCGATTCTTTTTGAATCAGATTCTCTCGGGCTGTCAAACCGCGCGTACGTGAGTTAATTTGATCGTCCGCGAAGAAAACGGTATCGTGCGTCCTCGCCGGTGCAGAGCAGCGCCCGTACACGTACCGACCACGAAGAGCAGCGCACGTGAGCAATCCGAGCCACTCCTGTGGTCCGAAGCGTCTGTAGGTGAACGCTGGACGTGAGAACTCGGCCTGAACACTCCGAAGTCGACCGGAGGATAAGGCCTGACGCAGGAGCGGATTCGTGAGCGAGCGACGAGGGGAGTGCACTCCCCTCCCGGTAAGACTCTTCGCCTATTTTCCGCGCAGCGATTGATTTGTATTTTCGGCGCGCAGCGGCGAGCGGCCGGTGTCTTGATCGCCGGCCCAGCGAAAAACAATCACATCGATCCGCCCGCGCCGAACGGCGGATCCCCCGCCTTCTTGTCAACGCGCAACGCGACGCGTATTTTGTATAGGATAATTTAGAATAGATCTTGTTATAGTTTTGAATGTAACCAAGACCACTCGTTATTTATTAACCTTCACCTAACCTTCTCCCGGATACCGCCGCCTCCGCGGGATCGTCGAACCAAGACGACGATCATTCTGAGTGGCCGCGCCTCGCGTCTAGCTAGCGCGAGTATTAACCCTTCCCGGCACACGGAAAAGTCGAGTTCAATCGTGAACTCGACATTTGTAAACAGGGATCCAGAGAACATCAACCCCGAGTGCTCGGCGTAGAAGTAGCACTCGACGGCACCGTGTTCTAGGGTTCGGTTCGCGGAATTACAAAAGATTTCCCCAGGCCTCCCGTTACAATATATATATATATATATATATATATATATATATATATATATATATATATATATATATATATATATATTTATCTGCAACGGTTCGTTCCGGGACGTTTACACTGTACATCGCTGTTATTTCCGGGACGCGCTGTTTTTTCCGGGACGTCCCGGAAAATCTGTGTCTGCAACTGTTATTTCCGGGACGTGGTATTAGTCCCACACCCCAGGGATATTATTTCTTTAGTCACGCGCTTATATAGGGAACTCTGAAGAGATAAACTATAGGACCCTGTAGATTACCAGAAATAACGTTTATAGGTCTTTATATATATATATATATATATATATATATATTCACATCTGGGACGCATTTTGAGGATTATATAGGTCATATATACCGAATTTTGAGGATTTTGTAGGCATTTTGAGGAGTCTCCTCAAAAGTCCAAAGCACTCGAGAGGCATTTTGAGGATTTTTCAGCGGTTTCCACAATAGTGTGTTAATACATCGATTTCGGAAATTCCGTGATATTTTTCCGTAAAAGCGGGCGCCGCCGGCGTCGTGGTGTTAGTCAATAACCTTAGGGTCATTATTTCTTTAGTCACGCGCTTGTTTATTGGTTGTTTATAACAATGTTTATATTTGTGTCACCACTATTGTACAAATTCTTTATGAAATCCTCAAAATACCGTCCAATGATATTTAAATATATATATATATATATATATATATATATATATATATATATATATATATATATATATATATATATATATATATATATATATATATATATATATATATATATATAATAAAGACCTATAAACGTTATTTCTGGTAATCTACAGGGTCCTATAGTTTATCTCTTCAGAGTTCCCTATATAAGCGCGTGACTAAAGAAATAATATCCCTGGGGTGTGGGACTAATACCACGTCCCGGAAATAACAGTTGCAGACACAGATTTTCCGGGACGTCCCGGAAAAAACAGCGCGTCCCGGAAATAACAGCGATGTACAGTGTAAACGTCCCGGAACGAACCGTTGCAGATAAATATATATATATATATATATATATATATATATATATATAAATATGAAATTCTGGAAGTTTGAGGATTATATTCAGCACCCGCTTGGAAGTTTGAGGGGTTATGGGAAGTTTGAGGAGCCTCCTCAAACTTCCAATCTATATATTCAGCATCCGAGCGGAAGTTTGAGGGGTTTTCTAGAGTCTATTTGTCTAGAGTCGGTAACCTGAGGGTTATTATTTCTTTAGCCACTCTGACCGACCGGGGTTGAGCTCCTCAAACTTACTAGCCTAATATATATATATATATATATATATATATATATATATATATATATATATATATATATATATATATATATATATCTGCAACGGTTCGTTCCGGGACGTTTACACTGTACATCGCTGTTATTTCCGGGACGCGCTGTTTTTTCCGGGACGTCCCGGAAAAAACAGCGCGTCCCGGAAATAACAGCGATGTACAGTGTAAACGTCCCGGAACGAACCGTTGCAGATAAATATATATATATATATTTATCTATATATATAAAACATTTATATATATATATATATATATATATATATATATATATATATATATATATATATATATATATATATATATATATATATATATAAATGTTTTTAAGCGTTATTTCTGGGATTATACAGTGTTATATAGTCCGTTTTCTCAGAGTTGCGCCATACAAGTGACTAAAGAAATAATCCCTCTCTTAGTACCGACACTCTAGCGGGGTCCCAGAAATAACGCAAAAACAGTGGGTGTAAAAGTGCGACGTCCCAGAAATAACGTGGAGTCCCAGAAATAACGGGTATATATACAAAAAACGTCCCAGAAATAACGTGGAGTCTCAGAAATAACGGGTATATATACAAAAAACGTCCCAGAAATAACGCTTAAAGATATTTATATAAATATATATATATACAAATACATTAATATATTTTTTTTTTTAATTTTCGCTATGTTAATATAAGACATTTTTTTAAAGTTTTATGGAAGTGTATATATATATAATCATATGAACATGGACTTATACTGACAGCATATAAGACCACGTGACCCGTCTTCATAAGTGTAATACCGTTTATACAAGTGTCTGCACAAGTCTTGCGTGACTAAAGAAATAATCTCTCTATTTATGCTGACGTCTGCATAAGTCGGTCTCTGTCTGCATAAGTCTATTTCAATTCCGGAAAGTGTCTGCATTACTAGCGTTTCATATATTTATAAATGTATATAAAAGTAAAAAAATATATATACATTTCAAAAATTGTGTTGCCTAATGTGTACAAAAATATATAAATGTAAATAAGTGTAAACTTATGTAAAAAATGTATATAAATGTAAATGAGTGGCCTAATTACAATATTTATATACACTAATTTACATATTTATACATATTTATTGACATAAATATAGACTTATTTACATTTATATACTTTTTCCATTTCCATTAGGGTTTGTATAATAAAATTATATCAATAAAGTTCTTGATTCTTTCTAATTAATTTCAGGTTTATCGAACAAAGAATTTTTCATTCATACATATGGTGCCATTAAAAGTACGGATGCAATGTTGGCTTGAGTATATTTATAAATCTAGTACCTATTAAATATTCTTAGAAAATCAAAGCAGTACCCAAGGATTCCAATACTGGCTCTGACTTAAGTGTATCAAACATATTCCAGAGTAGAAGAAGCGAGAAACAATAATTGCAGGTAAACTAATAAGCTTATATTAAATTAATGCTTGAATTAATGGATACCGGTGCACATTTAACTCTAAAAGTATATTTTAAAAAATATATAATGTAATGTAAATACAGATAAATTTGCATGAATAAAGTGTTATTAAAATAATTTAATAATTACTTAAGCATTTAAAGCTATATAATAAATAAATAACGCTTATTACTTTTTTATTTCAGGAAATAGGGACTATTCGATGAAATCCAGAGACACGTACTTCATTATTTATGTCAGAGAACAGCTCTGAATTTTTTTTATCATAATACAGGACCCGCACCCCTGATTATCTCCTTGTAAGCTCGTTTGAAAAATAGATTTTGATTTACTGTATAAAAGTTTTTTAGTTTTTTTTCAACCGTAAGCCATAAAGCTAGAAATTAAGGGGGATAATGTGGTATTATTTTCAATATAGCAAGCGGTATTAATTTCAGAGACATATAGCAACATAAAGAAAAATTCCATGTTATTTGTAAGTGGTATTTATTTTAAATATCATATTGATAAGTTTTTTCTTACACCGTAATGTTTTTTTATTATTTTTGAAGTGTATAGAGGCTCATGAAGGGTTTCCATCATAAATAATATTTTTAGATCAAAATTTTTGCGATATTCATGAAGTTGAGCCGAAGAACGTCCTTCAGATCTTGTATCAGCTGTTTAATGTAACCTAGTAATAAATAATTGAGAAAATAAAAAAATATTAATATATATTGGATGTTAGCTGGCTGCGTACAGATGCAAGTGCATCTCCGCAGAATAGAGTCTTGATTTAGCTGAACGCTAATTTAAGATCTTGTATTAGTTGCTTAATGCAACCCGGTAATACATAATTGGAAAAATAAAAAAATATTAAAATATATTGGATATTACCTGGCTGCATACAGATGCAAGAGCATCTTTGCGAAAATGTTTCATAGATATTCGTTTAGATTAATTCATATATCTCTCTATATTATAGTCGTAAGCGTTATTTGTGTCGCGCAGACCCCCCTCGCCCCTCTCCCCCCTCTCCCCCTCTTCCCCTCAGCCCCCCCTCAAAATAACGTAAAATTGTGATTTTTTCAATGTTATTTTGAGTATGGTAGAGCCCCCCTCGCCCCCCAGACCCCCTCGCACCCCCCTCAGACTCCCCTCAGACCCCCCTCATTTAAATAAACTTAAAAGTTTATTTTTTTCATGTATTTTTCATATGTTTTATTAATAAGGTAGTATATACAGATGTAACGTTTAAGAGTAATTTTGAATTCTTAATTTCTGAAATAAAAGAGTAAATTATTGAGAAA
Organism: Torymus aiolomorphi; assembly: GCA_036365515.1. NCBI lineage: Eukaryota > Metazoa > Arthropoda > Insecta > Hymenoptera > Torymidae > Torymus > Torymus aiolomorphi. Next base: position 82,228,597 of record CM070876.1, read on the forward strand.
ATTGTATTAATTATATATAAAAATATATTTTATGTATATTTCATATATTATATAAAATTAATAATTTATATTTTTCATATGTTTTATTAATAGGGTAATATTTATAGTTGTAACGCTTAAGAGTAGTTTTGAATTCTTAATTTCTGAAATAAAAGAGTAAATTATTAAGAAAATTACATTAGTTATAAATTAAGATATATTTTATTCTATTTTTTTCACATCACCTTGGAGGTAAATAGAAAGATGCGTTTTATTTTTAAGTGGTATCCCCAGTATGCCTAAACCATAATGAATTGTATCCAAGATTTAAATCTTTAAGAATGTCGATGAAAATTGTTACTCAGAGGTTTCCGGGGTCATAAAAAGGATGCAACCACAGATATGTGAAGCTTACGAAGAAGTTGACGATCTCAAACATAATAAGATGGTAGATATTTGAGTCCCATGGAAGCAGCATGGAGATTACAAGAATTTCCTTTATGTGGTAGAAGTCACACCGTAATACGGTTAGCAATTCACACCGAAAATAAACAAAATATAATTTTCGAAGAAAATAAAGAGGAAAAAGCTTTAGATAACTGGAAAACTACATTAACTTCGTGGTTTGAATTAAATAAAAAAGATAAAAATGCAAAAAATATTAAATACGTTAATATACCAAAATATTATATTTTTAAGAATAAAACTTGGATAAAACGTCAACGAGAACTGAAACATGTTGCTATAGGACGTTTAAGTGTATTATCTCCAAGAGATATTGAAAGATTTCATTTAAAATTAATTTTAAATCGTGTTAAAAGCGCAACATCTTTTGAAGAATTACGTACATTTGAAAATAAAACATATAATACTTACAAAGAAACAGCAATATAAATGGGTCTAATCGAAGATGATTTACAGATTGACAAAATTTTTGAAGAAGCTTGTAATATAATGTTACCTGTTCAATTGCGTAAATTTTTTACTTGGTTTTTAATAACAGATAACATTAATGGTAATACTATTTGGACAAAATTTAATAAATATTTTGCAGAAGATTTTGACAATAATAAAAATAACCGAGCTATCATATAAACGAAATTTTAAAAGTTGAAGAAATGTCTTGTAAAGATTTTGGATTACCTGAACCTGATGAAATTTTCGATACAAATAATGAAAATAATAAAGAAAATATTTTATTCTGTAAACAAAAGTTTAGTAATTACTATAGTCAATTAAACACAGATCAAAAAACAATTTTTACACAAATATTAAATAAAGAACATAAAATTAAATTTATTGATGGTCCTGGAGGTTCAGGTAAAACGTTTTGATATAAAACTTTAATTTATTATTTTTTTTTCAATAGAACAAAAAATTATATCAATGACTTGGACTGGTATAGTATCTATACTATTACCAAAAGGTATGATCAGTCATAAAATTTTTGATTACCTTTAGATTTAAACAATATTGAAAGTGCATTTTTAAAATTTGAATCAGATAAAAAAAAATTTCGTGAAGTTTTTGCGATTATCTGGGATGAAGCGTCAATGATTCCACGTAAAGCTTTAGAAATTGTTGATAAAACTTTACAAGATGTTTGTAATAATAATCTACCATTCGGAGGAAAATTATTAATTTTAGGAGGTAATTTTAGACAAATTCTCCCTGTTGTTAAAAATGGTTGTAGAAGCATAATAATTCAAGAAACAATAAAATATTCAAATCTTTGGTCATCATTTAATACAATGTATTTCCAATATATATATATATAAATCTGTAAATAACTGTAAATAAGTGTATTTGCAGAAATAAAAATATTCCATACAACTATTCAAAATGTAAGAAAAAATATGTAAATGTAAATAAGAGTAAATTTTTATAAACAAACGCATATACGTAAATGTATATAAACGTATATAAATGTGAAAATTGTTCACATTATAACTTTTATATACACTTATTTACATTTCTATACATTTTCCATTTCCATCAGGGAGGCTGTAATTAATATACTTATCTGATAGAATGAGGTTAGAAATATCTTCATCCTTTTTCATTTAAAGTCCTCTATACTGCAGAAGAAATATCCCTTTACCCCTATTTAAATTTGCGCAATTTGAAACCCTCACAAAAATTTTTGCTGCAAATAGTTTAATAAAGATTTTTGTAATCATAAGAGTGGAGTCTCTGTGTATATATACTTTACTATACACAAAGAATACTAGTCTATGTTCGTGCTATGTGTATTCTACACACGTATAAAACGTTGGATATCCTATGCATGCGATTGGACGACACGTTTGACTAATTGATTTCGTGATCTTTTTGAAAAAATTCGCAATAAAGTGGTTATTGTTTGCTAACTGTAAGCTGCAAAGACACTTGGATACCTTTGGATTTCTTCTCGAATATATTTTATTATAGTTACAGTTATTTTATTTCATTAGCATAATATTTTTCCTTATATTTATTTTATTAGGTATTTGTTCATTAGTAATATTGAATTATTATTTTTTACATCATTTCATTATTATCTTCATTTTAATTTTAACTTTATTGTTTTATTGATCTATTTTATCTTTATTTAATTTATAAAATATTAATTGTCAATCATTTACAATTAATTTTCTAGATTTATTGTTTTATATTTTAGTATTTTTACATTGATTTATTTTATTTAATCTTTATACTAATCATTTATAGTTAAAATTCTAGATTTTTACTTTTAATTTTGAGTTTTTATTCTAACTGCAAAATGGCTAATAATGAGCCTGATGCAAATGATGAAATATGTTCACCTGATTCTTTGACAAAAAAACTTTTTAGTGAAAGTATTCAGGTTTGCTTTGAAATCCTTGAAGGAAAAGGTTTCTTGTTAAGAAATGAAATGGATAAGCCTTCTTCTGAGGCTCTATTAATGGGTAATGAAACAGCCAATTTGCCGATGGATTATTTTGAAAATTTGAAAGTGATAGAAGATGATGAGTTATTACTTACTTCAGAAGAACTTGCTGTGTCCAGAATGAAGAAACTGAACATCCAAGCGAAGGATGAAGTACTACGGAATCTGGTAAATATGATTTCTATTACAAACTTGAAATCATTCTAAAAAGATTTGAAAATAAATCAGTAATTGTGTTTGTTATCAAATATATATATAAACAAGATTTTATTAAATTATTACTATTATGATGCAAATCAGGACTTAAGTAGAATTGAAATATAAATTTATATAAATATTATATGATTTTAATTAAAATAATTCACTGATTTCAAAATTTATTTTACTAATGAAATTGCATATTAAAAGCTTAAAAACTTACAAAGAATTACTTGTGTTAATATCTTTCAATTATCATGATGAAATACATTTGCTTTTAAATTTGTAGTGGTATAACAACATTGTTATAGAAAAAAATTTAATTTAATTTTGCAGAAGAAATTTCAAGTACACAACACTCCTCAAGTGATTTTGAACCACCATCTAAAATTAGTAAATTAAAACTTGATGCCAAAATTAAAACTGTAAATATGGCCAGAGAACATCCAAACTGGTCTTTGAAGACATTACAGCATACCCTACTGAAAAAAATCGCGCGACTAATCGCGCGAGCAATCGCGTAGGTACTCGCGCAAGTAATTGCGTTATGTTATCGATTAATTAATCGCGCGATTAGTCGGAAAATTTTTACAAAAAAAATATACACAAAAAATATGTATAAAAATTATTTTTAATGATAAGAACGAATTACCTTCAAAAATTATAGTTTATACTGAAAAAGTCCAGCTGATTTCAGCTGAACATCATACCAGAACGTCCCCTGATTATCACGTGATTAGCACCTAAAAATCATGTTGATATTATCTCTTAAAAAAATATGGTTTTTACATTTTGCTATGAAAATTTGAGTTTTTCTCACATTTAAAGTTATTAATTACAAATTTATATAAGTTAATTATTAATTAGAATAAATTATTTAGCAATGCAACAGTGTTTATAAAAATAATAGTTTAATGAAACATTAACTGATAAGAATTTTTCCATCGGTCTTACAGTCTTACAAATTAAATTAAAATAATTAATATTTATGGCAGTCAGATTGCCCTTGTTTATAATCACCCCCGCAGAATCTGAAATAAAAACTTAATTAAAATCGGGAAAAAACTTTGTTAGCAAAGGACGATCTGACTGCCCACCACCACCACATTGTCCGACGTTTCGAGCCTGCTCCGGCTCCTCCTCAGGGACTGAAATAAAACCCGCGATACACCTCCTTATATACCATGCACCCATACCCCCTTCTTTTCTCTTACCCCACCACCCTCCACATTCACCTCTCCAACTTGCCATTCTCACTTAAATTAATAAAGAATGATAAATGTTATCTAATTTACTTGACTCTATCATTAAATTTACATTATTCCGATTTCTTAGAATGTGAATACTTTCAAGGCTTTCCCTCTTATATTTATTCTTAATCCCCTGTTCCAAAATATCCACACTCCCAAAATCGAAAGAATGCAAACTATTTAAACAATGTTCTTTCAAACCCGATGTACAACTTGAGCTGCGTAAACTATATTGATGTTCATATATTCTCTTTTTCAAATATCTACCCGTTTGACCAATATAACAACCATTACAATCCCTACAATTAATTTTATAAACAACTCCCGATTTCAAACATTTATCATCCTTGTCTTTACAATTACTAAATAACCTTTCTAAATTATTATCATTTCTAAAGAAAACTTGAATATTATGTTTACTAAAAACCCTTCTAATCCTTTCCGACAAACCTCTAACATATGGTAAACTAAAATATGCATTCTTTCCATTTCTATTCCTTGTTTGATTATCTACCCGCTGCTTCAATCCACCATTATAAATTTCCCACACCCTCTCATCAATCATTTTATCAATAAATTTTACGGGATAACTATTTTTAATATGATTGATGAGAGAGTGTGGGAAATTTATAATGGTGGATTGAAGCAGCGGGTAGATAATCAAACAAGGAATAGAAATGGAAAGAATGCATATTTTAGTTTACCATATGTTAGAGGTTTGTCGGAAAGGATTAGAAGGGTTTTTAGTAAACATAATATTCAAGTTTTCTTTAGAAATGATAATAATTTAGAAAGGTTATTTAGTAATTGTAAAGACAAGGATGATAAATGTTTGAAATCGGGAGTTGTTTATAAAATTAATTGTAGGGATTGTAATGGTTGTTATATTGGTCAAACGGGTAGATATTTGAAAAAGAGAATATATGAACATCAATATAGTTTACGCAGCTCAAGTTGTACATCGGGTTTGAAAGAACATTGTTTAAATAGTTTGCATTCTTTCGATTTTGGGAGTGTGGATATTTTGGAACAGGGGATTAAGAATAAATATAAGAGGAAAGCCTTGAAAGTATTCACATTCTAAGAAATCGGAATAATGTAAATTTAATGATAGAGTCAAGTAAATTAGATAACATTTATCATTCTTTATTAATTTAAGTGAGAATGGCAAGTTGGAGAGGTGAATGTGGAGGGTGGTGGGGTAAGAGAAAAGAAGGGGGTATGGGTGCATGGTATATAAGGAGGTGTATCGCGGGTTTTATTTCAGTCCCTGAGGAGGAGCCGGAGCAGGCTCGAAACGTCGGACAATGTGGTGGTGGTGGGCAGTCAGATCGTCCTTTGCTAACAAAGTTTTTTCCAGATTTTAATTAAGTTTTTATTTCAGATTTATAATTGACTGCCATAAATATTAATTATTTTAATTTAATTTGTAAGACTGTAAGACCGATGGAAAAATTCTTATCAGTTGATATTAAATTGCAGTCGACATAAGTAATATTTTTAATGTTAATGAAACATTTGTAGAGAAAACATTATTTATACTGGTATTGTATTTACATATAGGTACGGTACTTACAATTTTTTCGAAGACAAAAAACGGCAGAAAAGAGAAAGACGAGACGATATTTAACGAGTCTCGGGCTCGCGCTACTCGACGCCGATTCGCGATATCAAAAACAAGCGAGGCCAACATCGAGCGCGCCTTCGAGTACTCAATAGTAACTGCCTTGATCGGCGATGACTGTGGAATAGGGTTTGCGTACCTCAGGTTCCCACCACGCACATACAAACTACATTAGCACGTTGACATGGGCGACGACTGAGAATCTTATCCAAACTATCCTTTACAGTTTCGTTATGTATTATGGTTTGCAACTGATATGAACAAGCGCTACTTAATTATTATCACATACCTTTGAATTAGGAAAAAATCCATGTAATAAGTATTATATTATTTTAAATTTACTGCTAAATGAGTTTCCTCTTTCACTGTATAAAGTACTGCAAATCATAAATATTAAATTTAAAATAAATCAGAATTACTTGTTACAATCCAAGACACAAACATGTAAATATTCTTTAAAGTACGTTCGTGATATTTAAGTTTATTTGGAAAAGGCGGACATCAAACGAACCAATGAATAAGCGAATATTATTTTTTATTAGCCGACGTTTCGGGAGCGTTAGATATACTCCCCTCTTCAGGGCTACAAGATATGTAAAAATGGTAAATGTACAACGTCATGATATTTTTTTAAATAAGAAAAACAAGTCGGAGAATTCCATAAAATTTTTTACCATAAACAATTATTCAGTCATTATTAAAACATTCGGTCCTGCCGCACATACATCCACGAGAACTACACCAAACTTTGAGGAAAACGTTAAGAAAATTCAAAATTTAAAAAATAATATTGTATTGAATTAAGAATAAAATAGATATCAAACTGTAACTTACTACCAACTTATGCGTAATTCTCTCATGATTACTATCTGATAAGGCGAGTGCCATCTCCGATAAATAAACTAACAATGAGAGGCATATGTGACTTGTTAAACGGGGGAACAATAGGCGATTTTGGAAAAACTGTTGGGGATCAAGGGTAGGGAGGCAAGAGCTGGAAGTGGGAGAAACGGCACACGGAGCTGTTCGAGTGATATAGGAGAGCACGAAACGAGGAAGTGGGCAGAGCTAAGCCTATACAGCGAGAGAGTCCTCGCTAAGTAAACGTGCTCGTGTGTGCCACTTCCACGTTCACGTGCGCTCCCAATCATTCGGCAGGCTCATGGACGTATAGAATGGGGAAAAGGAGTATGGAAAGGCGAATGCACCGACACACAGCACCGAGCTAAGAATTGCAATGCAGTCTGATCAATTTCACAGTGTCTTTATATGATTTTTTTAGAAATTGGGTATCTTCTATGCGGTTAAGAGTATTGCTGTGATAGTAGATGTTAAGCATTTCCGAAAAAGAGCGTCTAAAAAAGTTAGATTCTTTGTCAAGGATTTTGGCTTTTTCGAAGTCTATATTGTGTCCTGTTTCTGACACATGCATGGCTAAGGCAGAAGTATTAACGCAATTTTTTACGTCTCTATTGTGTTCATTAATACGTAAATTAATTTTTCTTTTGCTCATTCCAATATAAGTTGAAGAGCAGTTATGGCAATCTATTTTATAAACAATACCACTGGTGTCAAGCTTACGGAGGTGGTCCTTTCCTAAGGTTATTATGCAGTTGAATTTATTAATGGTACTATTGATTGGGATAATATTATTTTGGAAAAGGATATGATTAATTTTAGGAGTCAGATGTTTAATAAACGGTAAAAGTATTTTTGGCTTTAACAAAGTAGCGCGTGAGATTCTATTAGTGATAGTGTTATTATTATGACTGTTACGGATGTATTCGAGTCTAATCCCGAAGTATTTGTTTATTATTTCGCGTGGATAGTTATTGCATAGAAGATAGTGGAAAGAAAGGTCGAGATTACTACGGTGGAATTGTGGGTCGGAGAGTTTTATGGACTTGTCAACAAGGTTGTAGATAATGGCTATTTTTTGAGAGTGGGGGTGGTGGGAAAAATAATTAATGTAGCGTCCGGATGCTGTGTTTTTTCTGTACCAGTTGGTGACGATTCTATTGTCGCGCGATCTTATTAATTCTATGTCCAAAAAACAGATGCTGTTGTTATGTTCGCGTTCGATGGTGAATTGGAGGTGACCATTATATCCATTAAAGGAGGAAAGAATCTCTTCCATTTTGTCTTTTTTAGGAATAAGAATGCAATCGTCCACATATCTTCTATACAGCAATAACTCATTATTATAACTATTAAGACAAGTAGTTTCAAGTGACTCAAGAGTAATGTCAGCAATCCAAGGGCTAGTGCAAAAACCCATAGGGGTACCCATGATTTGTTTATAAATTCTATTATTGAACTGTAAATATGTTGAATCCAAAAGAAGTTTTATACCATGCATAAATTCTAATTTAGAGAGGTTGATCTTATTGTTCAAGTATATCCATTTTTTGGCGACAGCTTGTAAAACAAGATCAGCTGGGATGTTGGTAAACAAGGACACTACGTCAAAAGAAACTAACTCATACTCATCTGTAATTTTTAAATTGTCGGTTATTTCTTTTAATTCAAAGCTGTTTTTAATTGAGGATTTCGGGCGTGGAAAATATTTATTAAACAGAAGGGAGAGGCTTTTATCTAAGGCATAAGTAGGACTACCTACGGCTGACACAATGATTCTTATTGGATTGCCTTCTTTATGGATCTTTACTAAGGCGTAAGCTCTAGCAAGATTAGTGACGTTAATATCTGCCCGTAACACGTGTGAGAAACATTCGTCTGTATCTAAAACACCTTTGTTTTTCCAGTCTTTAATTAGAGTTTTGATATTTTTCTGTAGTGAATTTAGAGGGGATCTATTAATTTTGCAATAAAAATTTGTGTCAGATAGCGCCGATTCCACTTTCTCTATGTAGGCATCTTTTTCCATCACTACTGTAACATTACCCTTGTCCGCTTTCGTGACGAAAATACTGGGATTATTTTTTAAAAAACGTTTGGTTTTAATGAAATTATCTTTGATTATTCTATCACTGTGACTAAGATGTAAGCGTTTACTACCTTTGATAAAGTTATTAAAAGTAGAAAGCAAGTTATCTCTGATTTCTTCTTTATTGTTCTCAAGATTTCTCAAGTTGCTTTCTACTGCCTTAACATACTCGAACATAGAGCGTCTATCTAAATCCAAAGTGAAATTGAATTTGTCGCCAAGGTTGAGCGTCTCAATTGCAAAACTCGGTAACTGTGTGTGTGAGAGATTGACCAACCATCTATCCTTGGTGTTTGTAATGTTATTGTTTAGGGTAGTCAAACTAACGTTAGATTCTGAATTTCGAAAATCTGATCCAACCGTTACACTTTTGTCAGAAGCTTTTAACAGACTATTAAATTTATTAATGTAGATATGTGAAACTTTATCACTAATGATATCCAAGGTATTATTGTAAAATTGTAAGAATTTTTTAGCATATGTTTCAGAAGTTGCATTTGTGAAGTTAATTATGGACGCGTTGATTTGTGTAAGCAAAAACTGTAGATGAATGTTAAGGTCAGAGATTTCGATATTCAAAATCTTTTTCCGAACATACCTCAACAGATGGTTAGTCTTAGCACTCGCAAATTTACTGTTGAAGGAAATGTTTTTAAAGTACTTACACATGCTCTCAATGTGCTTAGGAAATATGTCATAGCTTCTGCATTTAACTAGGAATTTAAGTTCACATTCGAATTTCTTATGTTTCTTTAGTAGTTTGGTGAGTTTTACACAAGTTGTTTTGGCATCCAAGCCAAAGTCTTCTTTATAAAGTTGATCGTCTTGTACAAATTTAGGGTGTTTTTTCCCCGGGTCATGAAGAATCCGTCACAGAATGACGTTGTCTGGAGAGAAGAGTTGGTGACCTTCCTTTTTGACATATCTTATAGAGGTTGTTGAGGTGTAGTTGGCATATAGTGTCCCAATGCCTAGTAGATATCGTTAAAGTACGTTCGTGATATTTAAGTTTATTTGGAAAAGGCGGACATCAAACGAACCAATGAATAAGCGAATATTATTTTTTATTAGCCGACGTTTCGGGAGCGTTAGATATACTCCCCTCTTCAGGGCTACAAGATATGTAAAAATGGTAAATGTACAACGTCATGATATTTTTTTAAATAAGAAAAACAAGTCGGAGAATTCCATAAAATTTTTTACCATAAACAATTATTCAGTCATTATTAAAACATTCGGTCCTGCCGCACATACATCCACGAGAACTACACCAAACTTTGAGGAAAACGTTAAGAAAATTCAAAATTTAAAAAATATAATATTGTATTGAATTAAGAATAAAATAGATATCAAACTGTAACTTACTACCAACTTATGCGTAATTCTCTCATGATTACTATCTGATAAGGCGAGTGCCATCTCCGATAAATAAACTAACAATGAGAGGCATATGTGACTTGTTAAACGAGGGAACAATAGGCGATTTTGGAAAAACTGTTGGGGATCAAGGGTAGGGAGGCAAGAGCTGGAAGTGGGAGAAACGGCACACGGAGCTGTTCGAGTGATATAGGAGAGCACGAATAAAAAATAATATTCGCTTATTCATTGGTTCGTTTGATGTCCGCCTTTTCCAAATAAACTTAAATATCACGAACGTACTTTAACGATATCTACTAGGCATTGGGACACTATATGCCAACTACACCTCAACAACCTCTATAAGATATGTCAAAAAGGAAGGTCACCAACTCTTCTCTCCAGACAACGTCATTCTGTGACGGATTCTTCATGACCCGGGGAAAAAACACCCTAAATTTGTACAAGACGATCAACTTTATAAAAGAAGACTTTGGCTTGGATGCCAAAACAACTTGTGTAAAACTCACCAAACTACTAAAGAAACATAAGAAATTCGAATGTGAACTTAAATTCCTAGTTAAATGCAGAAGCTATGACATATTTCCTAAGCACATTGAGAGCATGTGTAAGTACTTTAAAAACATTTCCTTCAACAGTAAATTTGCGAGTGCTAAGACTAACCATCTGTCGAGGTATGTTCGGAAAAAGATTTTGAATATCGAAATCTCTGACCTTAACATTCATCTACAGTTTTTGCTTACACAAATCAACGCGTCCATAATTGACTTCACAAATGCAACTTCTGAAACATATGCTAAAAAATTCTTACAATTTTACAATAATACCTTGGATATCATTAGTGATAAAGTTTCACATATCTAAATTAATAAATTTAATAGTCTGTTAAAAGCTTCTGACAAAAGTGTAACGGTTGGATCAGATTTTCGAAATTCAGAATCTAACGTTAGTTTGACTACCCTAAACAATAACATTACAAACACCAAGGATAGATGGTTGGTCAATCTCTCACACACACAGTTACCGAGTTTTGCAATTGAGACGCTCAACCTTGGCGACAAATTCAATTTCACTTTGGATTTAGATAGACGCTCTATGTTCGAGTATGTTATGGCAGTAGAAAGCAATTTGAGAAATCTTGAGAACAATAAAGAAGAAATCAGAGATAACTTGCTTTCTACTTTTAATAACTTTATCAAAGGTAGTAAACGCTTACATCTTAGTCACAGTGATAGAATAATCAAAGATAATTTCATTAAAACCAAACGTTTTTTAAAAAATAATCCCAGTATTTTCGTCACGAAAGCGGACAAGGGTAATGTTACAGTAGTGATGGAAAAAGATGCCTACATAGAGAAAGTGGAATCGGCGCTATCTGACACAAATTTTTATTGCAAAATTAATAGATCCCCTCTAAATTCACTACAGAAAAATATCAAAACTCTAATTAAAGACTGGAAAAACAAAGGTGTTTTAGATACAGACGAATGTTTCTCACACGTGTTACGGGCAGATATTAACGTCACTAATCTTGCTAGAGCTTACGCCTTAGTAAAGATCCATAAAGAAGGCAATCCAATAAGAATCATTGTGTCAGCCGTAGGTAGTCCTACTTATGCCTTAGATAAAAGCCTCTCCCTTCTGTTTAATAAATATTTTCCACGCCCGAAATCCTCAATTAAAAACAGCTTTGAATTAAAAGAAATAACCGACAATTTAAAAATTACAGATGAGTATGAGTTAGTTTCTTTTGACGTAGTGTCCTTGTTTACCAACATCCCAGCTGATCTTGTTTTACAAGCTGTCGCCAAAAAATGGATATACTTGAACAATAAGATCAACCTCTCTAAATTAGAATTTATGCATGGTATAAAACTTCTTTTGGATTCAACATATTTACAGTTCAATAATAGAATTTATAAACAAATCATGGGTACCCCTATGGGTTTTTGCACTAGCCCTTGGTTTGCTGACATTACTCTTGAGTCACTTGAAACTACTTGTCTTAATAGTTATAATAATGAGTTATTGCTGTATAGAAGATATGTGGACGATTGCATTCTTATTCCTAAAAAGACAAAATGGAAGAGATTCTTTCCTCCTTTAATGGATATAATGGTCACCTCCAATTCACCATCGAACGCGAACATAACAACAGCATCTGTTTTTGGACATAGAATTAATAAGATCGCGCGACAATAGAATCGTCACCAACTGGTACAGAAAAAACACAGCATCCGGACGCTACATTAATTATTTTTCCCACCACCCCCACTCTCAAAAAATAGCCATTATCTACAACCTTGTTGACAAGTCCATAAAACTCTCCGACCCACAATTCCACCGTAGTAATCTCGACCTTTCTTTCCACTATCTTCTATGCAATAACTATCCACGCGAAATAATAAACAAATACTTCGGGATTAGACTCGAATACATCCGTAACAGTCATAATAATAACACTATCACTAATAGAATCTCACGCGCTACTTTGTTAAAGCCAAAAATACTTTTACCGTTTATTAAACATCTGACTCCTAAAATTAATCATATCCTTTTCCAAAATAATATTATCCCAATTAATAGTACCATTAATAAATTCAACTGCATAATAACCTTAGGAAAGAACCACCTCCGTAAGCTTGACACCAGTGGTATTGTTTATAAAATAGATTGCCATAACTGCTCTTCAACTTATATTGGAATGAGCAAAAGAAAAATGAATTTACGTATTAATGAACACAATAGAGACGTAAAAAATTGCGTTAATACTTCTGCCTTAGCCATGCATGTGTCAGAAACAGGACACAATATAGACTTCGAAAAAGCCAAAATCCTTGACAAAGAATCTAACTTTTTTAGACGCTCTTTTTCGGAAATGCTGAACATCTACTATCACAGCAATACTCTTAACCGCATAGAAGACACCCAATTTCTAAAAAAATCATATAAAGACACTGTGAAATTGATCAGACTGCATTGCAATTCTTAGCTCGGTGCTGTGTGTCGGTGCATTCGCCTTTCCATACTCCTTTTCCCCATTCTATACGTCCATGAGCCTGCCGAATGATTGGGAGCGCACGTGAACGTGGAAGTGGCACACACGAGCACGTTTACTTAGCGAGGACTCTCTCGCTGTATAGGCTTAGCTCTGCCCACTTCCTCGTTTCGTGCTCTCCTATATCACTCGAACAGCTCCGTGTGCCGTTTCTCCCACTTCCAGCTGTTGCCTCCCTACCCTTGATCCCCAACAGTTTTTCCAAAATCGCCTATTGTTCCCCCGTTTAACAAGTCACATATGCCTCTCATTGTTAGTTTATTTATCGGAGATGGCACTCGCCTTATCAGATAGTAATCATGAGAGAATTACGCATAAGTTGGTAGTAAGTTACAGTTTGATATCTATTTTATTCTTAATTCAATACAATATTATTTTTTAAATTTTGAATTTTCTTAACGTTTTCCTCAAAGTTTGGTGTAGTTCTCGTGGATGTATGTGCGGCAGGACCGAATGTTTTAATAATGACTGAATAATTGTTTATGGTAAAAAATTTTATGGAATTCTCCGACTTGTTTTTCTTATTTAAAAAAATATCATGACGTTGTACATTTACCATTTTTACATATCTTGTAGCCCTGAAGAGGGGAGTATATCTAACGCTCCCGAAACGTCGGCTAATAAAAAATAATATTCGCTTATTCATTGGTTCGTTTGATGTCCGCCTTTTCCAAATAAAAATGTAAATATTCTCTAATATATGTGAAGTTATTTTATAAATATATGTGAATTGGCAATAATTATAAATGCTTTATATTGTCTTATACCAAATCAACTAAGATTCAATCCTTTTTTTGTTGATATAATGTACCTTAGAATAATAAACCAAAATGCAATTAATCGTTTAATAAGAGAATAGCAAGCATCATTAAATGTAGCTTAGTCTTATATACTTATGACACGGGTGCTAATATGAAAGAGCATTGGCATTTCGTATAGGTTTACAACTGATACTGATGCTACTGCATCTTTATTATACTGACAGTTCTAGTAAAAATTGATTAGTACACGCTTACAAATAATGAGTTAGGAAATTGGACAAATTGGACATCCAACGAACTCTATTGGATACGCTAGTTTATTCCAGCCTAACACCAGGTAATATAGTTCGTCTAATGTCCAATTTTACAATTTCCTTAATCGTACTTCGATGAACCATTCAAAACTCACCGTATAAATTATGAAAAATTTTATAAACTAATTAAATGTTCTTATTATAACTAAACATTTTTTCATTCAAAATACTCGACCAAGTAGAAAATTTTGATAGTATCGGTTTACATGGGATTCGTTAAAGATAAGTATGGTATTGAAAGGACAGTAGCGATAGTGTTGTATAGATCTAAAGTCGTATAAAATGTTAGTGTCCTTGCATACTGCTAACAATAACTCGTGATATTAAAAATGGAATACTAGAAAAGCATGACTATAACTTGAAAAAAAAAATAGAATGACTATTTACAGTCCAAGACAACAACTGATATTAAATTTTTGTTGTTGTTATGTCTTGGGTAGCAGTATGAAAGAATACTGACATTTCATATAACTTTAGATCCAATACTATTGCTGATGTCACTTCAATGCCAGACTGATGTTTAACAAACAACACGTAAACTGGTACTATCCAAATTTTCTTACTTGGCCGAGTATCTTATTGAGGTGAATTTCAACTTAACATATTTTAATTAGGAATGGTTGATGGAAAAATGTTTAGTTATAATAAGAAAATTTAATAAGAGTTTATAAAATTTTTCATAATTTGTACGGTGTGTTTGTAAGGAAATTGTAAAATTGGACATTAGACGAACTATATTGCCTGGTGTTAGGCTGGAATAAACTAGCGTATCCAATAGAGTTCGTTGGATGTCCAATTTGTTCAATTTCCTAACTCATTATTTGTAAGCGTCTACTAATCAATTTTTACTAGAACTGCCAGTATAATAAAGATGCAGTAGCATCAGTGTCAGTTGTAAACTTATACGAAATGCCAATGCTCTTTCATATTACCACCCGTGTCATAAGTATATAAAACTAAGCTACATTTAATGATGCTTGCTATTTTCTTATTAAACGATTAATTGCATTTTGGTTTATTATTCTAAGGTACATTATATCAACAAAAAAAGGATTGAATCTTAGTTGATTTGGTACAAGACAATATAAAGCATTTATGATTATTGCCAATTCACATATCTTTATAAAATAACTTCACATATATTAGAGAATATTTACATGTTTGTGTCTTGGATTGTAACAAGTCATTCTGATTTATTTTAAATTTAATATTTATGATTTGCAGTACTTTATATATAAAAGTACAACTTATGTTTATATAACTTACAGTGAAAGAGGAAACTCATTTAGCAGTAAATTTAAAATAATATAATACTTATTACATGGATTTTTTCCTAATTCAAAGGTATGTGATAATAATTGAGTAGCGCTTGTTGATATCAGTTGCAAACCATAATACATAACGAAACTGTAAAGGACAGTTTGGATAAGATTGTCAGTTGTCGCCCATTATCGCGCAAGTAATCACGCGATTTATCGCGTCATGATTTGATCGATAACATGACGCAATTACTTGCGCGAGTACCTACGCGATTGCTCCCGTGATTAGTCGCGCGATTACTCGCGCGATTTTTTCAGTAGGGTAGGAGATCCTCAGCATTGACAGGAAAGGATGAAATGAAAAGATGGGAAGGTCATACTACAAGGGTGGAACACAGTATGATAAATCAAAAATAATCAAGGATTGGACTTATAAGCGTTTCGTTGAGGCACGAGAGCAGAAAATTCCTGTGTATGTGAGAAACTTGCAGGAGTGGGCAATACAAGCTGCAATGCAATTCAATGATGAAAATTTTACATTTACGGTCTTACAAGCATGGATAACCAGATTCAAGGAAGAATTCAGAATTAGACAAAGAAAAATCACAAGGCATGTAAAACCTACAGAAATGAAGTCTCTAGAAAATGTAGGTGCTTCAGCTACTGCTTTTCAGAATGAATGCCGTTTAACAATTGAACAGTATCAGAAAGACTATGTACTTAACACTGATCAAATGGGGTGTGAGTATCGAGTCGATGTGTATAGAATCATGGAGCACATAGGCACTAAAAGAGTTGATGCTTTCATTGAAGATATGAATAAAGTGACCCACAGCTACACTGTCCAATACACGATTACTGCATCAGGAAAACTGCTTCCAAAGCTTTTTATATGCTTACAGGAAAAATCTGGCGAATTTGGTTCCTCTGTTGCCAAAGAAGTTGAGACACTCTCAAATGAATTTGGAAATATTTCTGTCATTTGCTCAAAATCTGGGAAACTCTCATCAAATTTATTTGTTGTATTCACATCGAATATTTTGCAACCATACGTTGAATCCAATCCTTTTGTGCTTCTTTTAGACAGCCGGGGTGGACAAAAAAATTCTGATTTGTTCCATAAATTTAAGGATCAAAATGGCCAGTCATCATGTACTTTGAAAGTAGTTCCTCCTGGATGCACTCCCTTTGCTCAACCACTTGACGTTTATTTTCATAGACAAGCTAAACTTTTTTTCGATAAAACAATAACTCTTTTAGGATATCCAAGGTTTTATACGTCTGTAGAATACACATAGCACGAACATAGACCAGTATTCTTTGTGTATAGTAAAGCATATATACACAGACTTCACACTTATGATTACAAAAATCTTTATTAGATTATTTGCAGCAAAAATTTTTGTGAGGGTTTCAAATTGCGCAAATTGAAATAGGGGTAAAGGGATATTTTTTGTGCAGTACAGAGGACTTCAAATGAATAAGGATGAAGATATTTCTAACCTCATTCTATTAGATAAGTATATTAATTCCAGCCTCCCTGATGGAAATGGAAAAAGTATAGAAATCTAAATAAGTGTATATAAAAGTTATAATTTGAACAATTTTCACATCTATATACGTTTATATACATTTATATGCGTTTATTTATAAAAATTTACTCTTATTTACATTTACATATTTTTTCTTACATTTTGAATAATTGTATGGAACATTTTTATTTCTGTAAATACACTTATTTACAGTTATTTACAGATATACAGGGTGTCTCATTTTAATCTATGCAGCCAAATATCTCCGAATGCAGGCCAGATACAGAAAAATGGTTCAGATGAAAATTGTTCGTGACGATGATGGTCAACTTTTGGTCACCTTCAATTTGACCTTGAGATCATTTTTCAAGGTCATTTCAAGGTTAAGATCATTTTTTCAAATTAGAACCCCTATTTCTGACGTCGGAATCGGATAGAGCGGGAAATTTTACGTCCAAAACTGTTCTTTAAATATTTTTTTGTGACCTCCACAAGGTTAAATCAAGGTCAAATGCTTAAAAATTGGTCAGAACGCGAAATTTCATACTTATATTTTTAACGTGAGTCCCCTTGCCTCTCACTGGGGTGTTTTTTTAACGTGAGTCCCTTGCCTCTCACTGGGGTGCTTGTTTACGTGAGTCCCCTTGCCTCTCACTGGGGTGCTTGTTTACGTGAGTCCCCTTGCCTCTCACTGGGGTGCTTGTTTACGTGAGTCCCCTTGCCTCTCACTGGGGTGCTTGTTTAACGTGCGTCCCCTTGCCTCTCACCATTATTACTGCAGTTGACATTGTCTATCCACGGCGTACATGTTCAAAGTTACCTCCGTTGGCTTCCAGGCACAGGCGTAATCGCCGTTGGAAATGATCCACAGTCCTGAGCAACGTTGCTCTAGAAATGGATTCGCAAGCTCTACGAATTCTATCCATAAAATCTTCCCTTGTTGTAGGCTTTTGAGCAAAAACTACATTTTTTACCTACCCCCACAGGAAAAAATCTGGTGACGTCATATCTGGTGAATTAGCAGGCCAGTTAACTGGACCTCCACGTCCAATCCACCTGTCATTGTAGTTGTCATTTAAAAATTCTCGAACGATTCGTGCAAAATGTAGTGCTGCACCATCTTGCTGAAGCTAGGTCGACGTTTTCCAAAAGTACTGGCAAATGATCTCTTATTTGCTCTAAATAGCTGTTTCTATCGACATTTCGCTCAAAGAAATACGGACCTATCAAGTAACCATTGACTATTCCACACCACACCATTATGCTCCGCCGATTTTGATGATCCATCGCTCTGTGCCAGTGAGGGTTCACATCTGACCAATAATGGCAATTGTGCCTGTTCAGTCGCCCATCGCTACAAAATTTTGCCTCATCCGAAAAAAGGACGTATTTGAAAAAGTCTGGATCATTTTCTATCATTCTTAAAGCCCAGTGGCAAAATTCAATGCTCAATTGAATATGGTTCTGCCTTAGTTCCTGAACTAAAGTATATGGTAGGCATGATAGTCAATAATTCTCAGAATCCTTGAAACCGTCGAACGGGAAATACCAATTTCTCTTTCAATTTGGCGTGTGCTGATATGCGGGTCGAGATGAACAATTGCTAAAATAGTCACGACACGAGCATCGTTTTCATCGTATTCGTGATGCCTGCACTGACGAATAAGGTGGCCACCGCGAGCTCTTTGAGTTAAAGTTCTGATTGTCAAATCAGTAGGATGTCTCCTTTGTGGATACAGCTCAGCATACCGCCTAGCTGCTGCACGATAATTACCATTACCTTGCTCTAAAACCATTATCATTTCAACTATTTGATCAGATGGATAATCAGCCATGATGTAACTTTACTTACAGACGAGACAATTGAAAAAGATTTAATTTTTAAAATATTGAGAACAAATAAACCTTCGTGTCTTGGAAATTTAACTTAAGTTACAAATTCAATACAAATTGTTGAAAATTCAATTCTTGCTTATTTTCAACAATGTAATAGTTAACACTTGTATTTTAACCTCTTAGTTAATCTTGTTATCAATTATTAGATTTTAAACTTTTGACATAGTTATTCCTGTGATAAAGATAAAAATTTATTTTTTTTTTAGGTAGGGAAATAATTGATGTTGATGAGTACAATAGTATTATTATTAAAAAACGTGCGAAGTTTCGGTAGCTGGTTTGCTACCCTTCTCAAGCACTGAAAGTTTATTTATGAAGTTAACCACAAGTCAAATTAAACTATACATAAACATCACAATATTTCTCGTCATTCTTACCTAAATTTCAGTTACAACTTATTAACATCGTCGAGTTTTATTACAAAATAAGTACTTGTACTCTGTCTAAAAACGAGAAACAATAATGAAAATTTAATATGAATCTTTGCAAAGAGGTTAGTTTTTTAGTGAAATTAATCGTTACCTTCTTCTTTGGTATAAATATTCTGAATTTGAATAAATCCATTCTTACTGGTAACTAAAAAGTGGGACAATACTAAATAAATTAACACAAAGGATGAAACAATTTAATAAATTAACACAGAAGAAAGCAAAAGCAGTCAGAATTTTAAAGACACGTAAACAGGTAACTTTCAACATGACTTGTCTTAATCAAAAGAATTACACTGAGTACAATAAGCATATGTAGATAAGTAATCAAACCCGTATAATACTGTCTAAATTAAAAGTCAACTGATAAGATAAAATCCCTTTTAATTAGTCAAATTGATTAAGAAACGTCCCAATTATTAATTTAATATACAATGTCATTAATTTAAAACTTTACAATTATTTAAAAATTAATAATAATAATTAAAATTCCACCTTTAAACCTCTGCCTTCTCAAATCTTCCCGAAAATTTTTGGGCACTACACCTCTGCACGGGCACACCAAAGTTTTGATGCGCGCCCGCCGACCTGCAGCGCCCGTGTGGCAGTAAAGTGTGGTAAGTACTATACCAACGAAGACCGGTCCCGCGGGTAATTCGAAAATTTTGGAGGTTATGTTACTTTAAAATTATGAACGGTTAATTTCACTTTACAAACTTGAACATTTTATCTCAGTTTTTCAAATAGTTGTGAATAATAATTGGTTAAATTTTTTGTGTCTTCTTTTATATTGATTGGATTTTCTTGTAATTTTATATTCACCATTTCAGAAATTAACCTTCTTTTCCAACAACTTTCGTGATCTAATATTTTCGCGTTGTCAAAATTAAAGCTATGTTTATGTTTTTTGATGTGATTGTTGATGACGAATTTTTTATCACTTTTTTTCGCATTTGCACAATGTTCTTTTATTCTTGTGCCGAGAGTACGTTTACTCTCACCGACATAGCTAGCACTGCAATTATTACAATCAATCCTGTATACAATATTGGTATTTTCGTATTTTTCCATCCTATCTTTACCTCTTATTATTATCTTACTGAGATTGTTATTAATTTGCGGTACAGTTTTTATACCAAATTTTTTCAAATTAACTGAGACTTTTTCAAAATTGTCTGGTATGTATGGTAAACTTAATGTTACTTTCGTGTATTCTTTATTCATGTTATTATTATTTACGTTTGTATTATTATTATTATTATTATTGATCTTATTTAATCTATTTTTAACGTGATGATCAATGAATTTTTCAGGATAGTTATTGTTAATTAAGAATTTCTTGACCAGACTAATGTTTTTTCCCCAAAACTTTCTATGTGAGAGTAATATTGCTCTGTCAACTAGATTAAATACCATTACTCTTTTTTACGTTGTAGGGTGATGTGATTTAAAATTCAAAAATCTACCTGAAAAAGTAGGTTTGTGGTACCAATCGGTAATAATTCTGTTATTTTCTTTGATTAGACTTAATTCTAAAAAACTAATATTGTTATTTTCTTCAATTTCATGTGTGAATTTGAAATTCTCATGATAAGAATTGACTGTATTTAGTACTTGTTGTATTTTTTCTTTTGGTAAGCACATGATAATATTGTCAACGTACCTATAGTAGAACAATGGTATGAAATCTAGTTTTTTTATACAATCCTCTTCTAAATCAACCATAACTATATCGGCAAATGCCGGGCTAATTGAACTACCCATGGGTGACCCATATATCTGTTTGTAAAAATTACCATTGAATTGAAAAAAGGTGTTGTTCATTAAGAACCTGGACGTTTTGCGGAAAGATTTGAGAAAGCAGAGGTTTAAAGGTGGAATTTTATTATTATTATTAATTTTTAAATAATTGTAAAGTTTTAAATTAATGACATTGTATATTAAATTAATAATTGGGACGTTTCTTTATCAATTTGACTAATTAAAAGGGATTTTATCTTATCAGTTGACTTTTAATTTAGACAGTATTATACGGGTTTGATTACTTATCTACATATGCTTATTATACTCAGTGTAATTGTTTTGATTAAGACAAGTCATGTTGAAAGTTACCTGTTTACGTGTCTTTAAAGTTCTGACTGCTTTTGCTTTCTTCTGTGTTAATTTATTAAACTTTTTCGTCCTTTGTGTTAATTTATTTAGTATTGTCCCACTTTTTAGTTACCAGTAAGAATGGATTTATTCAAATTCAGAATATTTATACCAAAGAAGAAGGTAACGATTAATTTCACTAAAAAATTAACCTCTGCAAAGATTCATATTAAATTCTCATTATTGTTTCTCGTTTTTAGACAGAGTACAAGTACTTATTTTGTAATAAAACTCGACGATGTTAATAAGTTGTAACTGAAATTTAGGTAAGAATGACGAGCAATATTGTGATGTTTATGTATAGTTTAATTTGACCTGTGGTTAACTTCATAAATAAACTTTTATGAAAGAAACTTTTACATAATGCTCATACTACTGGTGCGCACGTCTCTCTCATTGTTGACGGCGGTTGATTGTTTTCAGATACGAAGTCGAGTTCTTACACCTACTTGACAAACGAACTCGCTTTGTTGACCAGCAGTCCAAAAATTATTTTATACATTGCAAAATACTGAGCGATATTTCTGGGATTTTACTTTAGAACCAAAGGGATATTAGTTTAAATTAATACGAAAAAAAAGCGAGTTTATAATCGATGAAATCTTTTTGTTTTTACTAATTTCGCGTTTTGTCACATTAAATGTAGTATATACTACTTGTATTCTATTAACTATAAACGAGTGCATGCTTTAATCATATTCTAAAAAAAAAAAAATATGCTCTCACTAGTTAACTAAAATGCACAATCATCAAAGTAATCGAAAGAAATCTGCTTCATGTAGTATTAAATAAAATTATTTCAAACGCTATTAAAGAAACAATTTTTTTAAATTTATATTCCTTTCATTAACTATATCAAGTTCATGTATTAGGTTTATGTTGATGAAATTAATATCAATCAAAGAAAATAATTATTCGAACGTTTGAAATATTTGTGGCCCTGAAAAGGGCCGATTATTTTTTTAATAAACGTCTCCATTTATGTCAGGCGATAACTCTAGCACAATAGCCTTAGCTTCCATTACCTCGATTTCGCCGACATTGACGTCCACTGGTCCTACACCATCAGCCAACCGAAGATCTATCTCCGGTACTTCATAATTAAACTGCTCTACAGGATCATAGATCAGTATAAAGTCAGGTGAGGTTGGCTGTGGAGGTGGTAATGCCTTGAGCGATGAAAGAGGTGTCGATGGTGGTGATGTGGATGGGTGGGCGAACGTTGATGTCGCGCTATCGGGTGATTCCAAGCCCATGAGCCAAGCATCGAACTTGAGTGGTGAGCTCGATGGTGTTTGTGATGCTGGCTCCAACGTCCCGCCGCCCAACCATTCCGATGTTGTACGAGCTCCGACACCGGTGGTGTTGGTTCTGAGGAATAGGAAGGAGACCAACCACTAAGGCCACTCTCATCCGCAATACCCCAATCCTCCAACGCCGCCAAATGACGTTGGATCAGCTCCCGGTTGCTTATGAAAGACTTTGCCATACTGGAGTAATTGTCTTTGCTGACTGTGTCAAACTCGTGAACGCTTCGCATTTTTATACAATCTGTTCGCGTGCCGGCGTCGCCGCTCGCGCTCTAATTGGTCGAAAATTTGCGGAGGGGGGCAAAGCGATTGAAGTTATATAAATATAACGAGCGTGCGCTAGCCTTCGTCATTTCACGAGAGTGCCTCCCCGTTATCACTCGCACCACGTCATCGCTGTCAGTAAAGAAAATCTCTCTCTCTCTCTTTCGGAGCAGTTAAAATATGCATATACATGTAATATTCTTGAATACATACAAATGTATTATGCTTTGGAGTGCATATGTATTATGCTTCCGCACACGTCTAAACAATATTTCGCTTACTAACATATAAAGTTTTCTATCTTGATTTGTTAATCATTGAAGTTTATAGTAATTAATAATATTCAGTCAGCTCAGTAACCATTGCTGTTTTCTCAATATACTAATAAATTGTATAACTTGTGTTAAATTCATAGGCAGATAAATTATTTGATGAGAGAAGCTATTTTCGTGTAATATATGTTTATGTTATTTTTAATTTATTGTTTAATTGCCTCAAAATATTTTATTCTCATATGTCTATATGTAAGCATGAATAAAAGAATTTCTGAGCAATGTTACATACATTTAACTGTTTGTATATGTTTAATTTCTCAGCAAATCTTTCCCGTTGGTTGATTATGAGCGCTTTCTATACTATCTACGTTAAGGTTTTCACGCGTTATGCGATTCCATTTTTGTACTCAATCAAACATATTTTGCGTAAAACCAATCTACGCTGCGTCTTTCAACGATGATTTGTTAAGCCTTTGAGGTTCAACGATTGCTGCTGCGACCGCTGCAACCACTGCGACCGCTGCGACCGCTGCAACTGCTGCAACTGCTGTGATGGTTCTCGAACGAGAGCGGAGAAGCGAATGAGGCTTAGAGCTTCGTTCACCTTTTTATATTCAGTTAAGTCATCCCCACCATGCTGCTCACAACCAATCACGATTGATTTCTCCCCCCATAATTTTAATATAAAAGAGATGCATTTGAGAAGAAAAGTTAGTTTGCTGCTCCGAGCAGTCGAAGCAACATCGTAAAGTTTGCATGAGTGGTTTTTCTCACCATATTACCAGCCGTCACGTTACTAGTCACAAATAAAGAAGTTGTACTTGAAAGAAAAATGAATTAGTTTACTGCTCACAGCAGTCGAATATTCTAGTTCAAAAACATATCGTGTGACACCACCTCTCGCCAACATCGATATCTTCTCTTTAAAAGGAGGTACTGAGACTTTTAAAACTCATTTCGTGTCTTGGAGTGATCCGAAGCAGTTGAAAATGACTGAGCACTTAAGAGAGGCTGCTAATAAGCTATGGAAGTTACATCAAGCATTTTTGACTGGTGACGTCGATGAAAACGACATTGATACTTGGTTGGAGTACTGTTATAATACTATACAATCAACTCAATATTCATTAAGTACTACAAATAATTTAAAAATATCAGATAAGCAAAACTTCAAGCCGCTATTGCTCTCATTAACACTGTTCGACACTTGTTATATGAACGTCGAGTAGACCGCGAGTTACAAGAAAATAATGTTGTGTGGGATGATATTCATTCCGTTTTTGAAAATAGAATAAGAATAGGTGTGATAACCAACTTGAGGCATCTTGACTTATTAACTTTCATGCTAGAAGCAAAACAACTGGTTATTCTTAAAGTAAATGAAGCTCTTGAGAAACATTCTGCTCTAAAAGTTAACACAGTTTTGGCAGCTGAATATGTATTGATTAAAAATGACGAAGAAACTACGGACATCATGTACTTTAATACAAAGACAACGCCGATATATTTAACAACTGACTTAAATGAGTGGTTCGTCGTGAATGTGCAGCACCCTATCAACGCACACATGGAAGAATTCCAAGAACGAGAATCAGACTGGTCACTTAAATCTATTTTAAACTTAACGATAAATATTTGTAAGTTTAATCCAATGAGGGGGAGCACGTATATAGATTTACCTCCATTTATCAAGAAAAAAGAGGCTTGCATTAACGTTAAAAAACGATAATGATGAGTGTTGTAAATGGGCTATTCTATCAGCATTACATCCCGTTAGTAAAAATTCAGATCGAGTATCGTCATATGTTTCGTATAAAGATGAACTTAATTTTCAGGGAGTTGAATTTCCAGTAGACTCTAAACAAATTGGCAAATTTGAAAAACAGAATGATGTTTCGGTAAATGTCTATTACTTGAAGAAAAAGGGAAACATTTTTGACGTCTTACCGCGGCACTTGGCATCTTATAAGAAAGAAAAGCACGTTAATTTACTTCTTGTGGAAAGTCATTATGTAGACGAGGAGGAAGATGACGAGCCTCTTGGTAACACTGACATAGTATTTAAAACTCATTATGTCTGGATAAAAAATTTATCAAGACTCGTACGAAGCTCGTCAGAGCACAAAACTTACATCTATGACCGATGCTTGCATTTTTTCTGGTCAATAGCATGCTTTGTTAGCTTTTCATTTGCAAAGCTAACAAAGCATGCTATTGACTGTTTAGAAATAAATAAATGTAAAATTTTACTTCCTACAAAAAAGGATAATATATTACAGTTTTAGAACTTTTCCAATAAGAGTCAAGTACCAATGATTATTTACGCAGATTTTAAGTGTTTGCTGAAGGAAGCCCATGATCACGAACGTGCTTATCAGCATCATGAGCCGTTTAGTGTAGGCTTCTTTGTAAAATGTAGTTATGATGACAGCTTGTCGGAATATAAATGCTATAGGCGAGAAAAAGAAGAAGACGAATCTCCGGCTAAGTGGTTCGTAATGAGCCTTCACTCTCTGGCTCTAAAATTAGAAGAAATGTACAAGTATCCAAAGCCTATGAAAGATATGACGCTTGAGGAGAAAATCCAGTTTAGTACTGCTCAACTATATCATATTTGCCAGAAATCATTTTCTGAAACGGACCAGAAAGTTCGTGATCACTGCCACTTCACTGGAAAGTGAGTATTTAATTTCTTTTTACTAAAATGTTATAAATAAATATTGATAAATTATATGATTTACAGATATCGAGGTCCTGCACATAGCTCCTGCAATATTAGCTATCAAGATTCAAGAACTATTCCCATAGTTTTCCACAATTTAAGTGGTTATGACTCACATCTCTTTATTAAAGAGGTTGCAACCTGTTTTGCGGGTCGAGTTTCATTACTACCGCAAACTAAAGAAAAATATATATCTTTTACTAAGTTTGTTGAAGGTACAGAAATAAACCTGTGGTTCATCGATTCATTCAGGTTTATGGCTTCGTCCTTGGACAAGTTAGCGTCATATTTAGAGAATCTTCCTATTCTTGAAAAATCTTTTCAACAAGATGGCGGATTCTCTATTGAACAGATTATGCTACTGAAGAGGAAAGGAGTTTTCCCATATGATTACGTTTCATCATTCGAAAAACTCAAAGAAACCAATCTTCCTTCGACAGATGATTTCTTCAGTAGCTTGTATCAAAGTCATGTCAGCGATGATGATTATGAACATGCCGAAAAAGTATGGCAGATGTTCAACATTCAAGATCTTGGACAATATTCGGACTTATATATGAAGACCGATGTAATACTGTTGGCTGAAGTTTTCGAAAATTTCAGAAAGAACTGTCTTCAGGCTTATGGTTTGGATCCTGCTCATTACTATACGACACCTGGATTAACGTGGGACACAATGCTAAAGTATACTGAGGTATAGATTTTTTACATATATATATGTATACTCATATGTTTTTTCTTTTTTATTTATATATATATATTTGTATATTTTAAACAGGTACAACTAGAGCTTCTCACAGATATGACATGCTGATGATCATCGAACGTAGTATACGGGGAGGAATTAGTCAATGCTGTAATCGCTACGCCAAAGGGAATAATCCATACATGAGCGAAGGTTATAATGTTGACGAGGAAGAAAAATATCTAATGTATTATGATGTCAACAATTTATATGGATGAGCAATGACTGAATCCTTGCCCTATGGTGGCTTTGAATGGGTGAAGAATGTGAATGAGCCAAACTTCTTCGACATCCCCGACGACTGCGACTTTGGATACTTTGTTGAAGTGGACTGTTAGTACCCCGAAACACTCCATGATACTCACAAAGACCTGCCACTCTGTGCTGAACACATGGCGCCTCCCGGTTCTAAGCAGAAGAAACTTATGACTACGCTTTACGACAAAGAACGTTATGTATTTCATTATAGAGCACTGAAGCAGGCGTTGAAGCATGGTTTAATATTGACTTAAGTTCATCGGGTCATAAAGTTTAATCAACGCCCATGGCTTAAAAAGTATATAGATTTAAACATTGCTAAAAGAAAAGAAGAAAAGAATGAGTTGGAAAAAATGTTATTCAAACTTTTTAACAATGCCGTTTACGGAAAAACTATGGAAAACGCGAGAAAACGAGTTGACGTGAAGTTAGTAAACAAATGGAAAGGTCGCTATGGAGCTGAAGCATACATTGCAAAACCTAATTTTCATAGCTGCGACGTGTTTGACAAGAACCTTGTGGCTATACAACTTCGAGGCACTAAAATATCTATCAGAAAACCTATTTATGTAGGACTCAGTGTTTTGGATTTATCAAAAACAGTTGTGTATAGATTTCATTATGAATACATGAAAAATCGTATGGGTGACAACTGTAAAATTCTATACACTGATACAGACAGCTTGATCTATGAAATCACGAACGTCAACATTTATGAGATCATGCACCAGGACATTCACAAATTTGATACATCTGATTATCCAGAGACCAATCCCTTCAATATGCCTCGTGTAAACAAAAAGATTGTAGGTCTAATGAAGGATGAATGTAAGGGTGAAATAATGTTGGAATTTGTAGGTTTAAGAAGTAAAATGTATAGTGTTCGGATTCAAGGTCAAAAACCCATTAAAAAAGCTAAAGGTGTTAAAAGTTCTGTGGTCAAGGCTACCATTAGCTTCGACGACTACATGCAATGCTTGTGGGAAAATATAATAATAACTCGAGAGCAGCGAAACATTAGATCACGACATCATGTGTTGCACATTGAAAAGGAAAGGAAGATCGCTCTCAGTGCCCGTGATCACAAGCGCCATCTGCTGCCTCGCCAAACAGACACTCTCCCATGGGGTCATTACAAAGTGGCAGCTGATGAAGTAGTTGAGCTTCCGCATATTGCAGCATCATTTTTACATGAAGAGGATAAGTTCGACGTTGAGCCTGAAGAAAATAACCAACTGACGGCTGCAGAAGTCAAACAGTCTACAACACAGAAGTATATTAGTGATATGCAACAACAACTGATTACTCTTATACAGCTGTTCGAAGATGATGAATCGCTTAAAAGAACTTCCGAAACAAACAGCAATTCACCCAACAAGAAATTTAAAAGCTTCTAGAGTACGAATGAAAATTACTACTTGCGGAATTACTCTTCCTATCGCATGATTTCGAGGATTGGGACAAGCACCTACATTCAACTATAGTTAACGAATATTTTAAGTATACAGCTTTAAGGGAGGTATATGTATTATTTATATAAGTTAAAGTTTTAGAGATTAGTAAAGTGCGACTATTGGATAGTTAGTGTATAATGAAAATTGAACTTCTCAATCATATTGTCACGTAATACTAATGAAATGCCCATCAAGAACAAATGTATATAGAAATAAGTGGAGTATTTGAACTTATATTTAGATACGAACGCATCATTTGGATATATCTATATGTATTATTTGTATGTAATTAAAAACTATTAAGAAATTAGTAAAAGTATAAGTTATTATATTCCAATGTACATATAATGAATAAATAAAGACTAAAATTAATAATTTAAACATATCTTACGTATTACTTTATGGCCCTCATAGTAAGAAATAATGTATAGAACTAATAAGTAAAGCTCTAATTAATGGTAGTTAATGAATAATAAGTATAGACTATTCTAATTCAATATAGTTGATGTATGATGTGATAAACCTTTTTATTTGTAAAATTATTAAAATAATGTAAAAAAGGTGTTACTCTATGACATAAAAAAAACATATCACTCTATGACATGTCACTCGATGATGAATTTGTTTGAATGGGGCTCCTATGGGTGGTTGTTCTAGTCCGTGGTTTGGAGAGTTAGCTCTCGAATGTTTAGAACTTCATTGTCTCAATGTCCTTAAAAATAGTGTTGTTTTCTATAAACGTTATGTTGATGACTGTCTATTGATTATTAAGGAAAATGATATAGATCGATGTTTATGTGAATTTAATGAGTTTAATGAACATTAGAAATTCACGATGGAAAATGAAGAGAATAAATCTATCAATTTTTTAGAAATGTCTCTAATAAGAGAAGGTAATAAAATTATTTCAAATTGGTACAGAAAAAGTACTTATTCTGGTAGATTCGTTCACTTTGATTCGCATCATCCTTTATCACAAAAAAGAGCGATTGTTTATGGTTTGGTTGATAAAGCTATTAATTTATCACACAGTAGATTTCATGTACAAAATTTAAATATCGTAAAACAATTACTTGTTGAGAATGGTATCCGTTAAAATTTATTAACGAGGGTATACAACGTAGGTTATCTTTTACAAAAAAATTACAAATTGACATAAATGATTCGAATACTGCAGATGATTCTAAAAAATCGCTCATCGTTATCCCATACGTTAAACATCTCAGTTACAAATTAAAATCAATTCTGTCTCGTAATAGTTATAAGGTTATACAAAAACCATGCAATAAACTTTCTAAATACATTAAATTAGGAAAGGATAATGTTGATAAGTTTGAAAAAAGTGGTGTAGTTTACAAAGTGAATTGTGCTGATTGTAAAATGTCATATATTGGACAGACAGGTAGACAATTACGATTACGCATTAATGAACACAAGCGTAGTGTTAAGAATGGTGACACCACGTCGGCTTTAGCCGAACATGCAAACTTTTATAATCATAAAATAGATTTTAATAAGGTCAATATCGCTGATCACGAAAGTTATAAGAATAAAAGATTGTTTTCTGAGATGTTACACATTTATAGTACCAATAATAATATGAATAGACAGTTTGATACTATCAAACTAAAAAATTGTTATAAATCCACAGTCGACATTGTTAATAGATCAACCAACATTCGTAACAAACCTAGCAAATTCATAAATTCTCGTCGGTTACGCAGCAGAGAGTAGTTTTTCATTGGTGGGCACTGCGTTATTAAGTCAATTTCCTTACTAAATTTCTATCCCCACTACTTTATTCCGTATAAATAGCCCTGGAGATGCCCGTAACTCTTATTGTCTCTTTTGGACAGTGAGATTACATCATCCTGGGTAAAACAGCTTTTGACGTTATGACTAAACGACTGATTTGTAACATGTAAGTTTTTTTTTAAATTTTCATGCCTTTTTTCTTATTTTGGGTTTTTTCTTTAGTACAATTTAATTTTCTAAATATTCTCATTATACAGGTATTGCTTTACAAATGTTGGCGATTTAATAAAAATCTATTGTAAAAAGAAAAACTGTTTGACACGCGGAGTCCACGCTATGGCCGCTTTATAAATTTGTAAATTGATATACCACCTCGAATGGTAAGGGAAAAGAAAGTTTTTTCTTTAATGTGACTAGAAATTTTATAATTGCCGTTATGTTTAATATTTTTTGTATGTTCATTGTGTTTAGCCTTGATAAGGGGAGTTAATTATACTCCCGAAACGTCGGTGTATCAATAAATTTATGATGCTCGAAAGGATCTATGGTGTATGAATTCACTACACCCTCAATAAAAAATTATCATTGAACGCGAGCAGCTTGGGAGAGCAATAACCTTTTGAATTAGTAATAGAATGTTTATTCATGGTCAAATATTATTCACCCTTACAAGGACGGTTTTATATAGTGTAAAATTGATTCCAACGTTTAAATATTTTTTTTGCCCTTAAAAGGACAGATTGATGTTTAATTATAAAAAAATATAATACATAAAATACAAAAAATTAAAAGTATGAAAATAATAATTGTAGTTAACTTAAAATTTAAATAAACAGCGGCGAACATTATGGAGACATATTCTCTTTCGAGGTGTCTCCTCTTCATCAACAAATTTTATTATTTTATAGTACTTCTTATCCGCCGCATCATACACTGTGATGTACTCTGGAGGTGACTGGATCCTCTTCGGTACATTTATGTACCGTTTCTCCGCGACATCATGAACTTTTTTTGTCAATGTCGGGAGAGGTGAAGTTTTCATCGATGGTGATGTGTAGGACGATACACTCAACGACGATCGTTGAATCTCTAGGTCTAATGATGATAATGATGATGATGGTGAATAGACCCTGAAAGGCGGTGTTAGGTATGGAGGCAAATCCGGCATCAACTGAGGTAGCTCCAGTTCCTCAGGAAAAACCATCGAAGGTGGGTCGCTGGCCATCATCTCTAGCTCCATGATGCCATTGAGTACTAGCTGGTGTAGATCAGAAGCGTCTCTCTAGTAATTTCGAGAATTGAGTAATCAGACATCAACTCCATTATTCTGTTGAATGTGTTAAAATTGCGGTGTTATTAACTCGTTTATAGTTAATAAAATACAAGTGCTATATACTTGTACAAAACGCGAAATAAGTAAAAAAAAATAAAAGATTTCATCGATTATAAACTCGCTATTTTTTCGTATTAATTTAAACTAATATCCCTTTGGTTCTAAAGTAAAATCCCAGAAATATCGCTCAGTATTTTGCAATGTATAAAATAATTTTTTGACAGTTGCGATTGCTGGTCAACAAAGCGTAAGTGTAAGAACTCGACTTCGTATCTGAAAACAATCAAGCGCCGTCAACAATGAGAGAGACGTGGGCACCAGTAGTATGAGAATCATGTAAACACGCGCGGTGAGAGAGGCACGCGCCAGTGATGAGAGAGGGATACGCGCACCCGCGGCGAGAGAAGGGGCACGCGTGCCAGCAGTGAGAGGCGGATGTATACGAGTGACTAGAGAGAGGGGCGCAGGCGTCCGCGGCGGGAGGGGAGGGGGGTATTCGCCAGCAATGAGAGGGGCGCGCGCGAAGAACGCGACGTATGAAAGAAATAGAGAGAGAGAGAGAGAGAGAGAGAGAGAGAGAGAGAGAGAGAGAGAGAATTTGAGTATTTATGTTAGCCCTAAAAACGACTGATTTGACGGTAGCTTGCTACCTTTCGCGGGACCTCTCCGCTCGCCACTCGCGAAGCCGTTCCTTCACCTTCATCTCCACCACCTGTCTCAGCGCCATCGGAGCCATACGTACCCGCTCCTCCGGCCTTATAGGGGCGAGAAAGGCCCGTAGCTCTGCGCTTAGTCGTGATGGTGACTGAGGTGGTGGAGATGAAGGCGAAGGTAGTGGAGAAGGTTGAGGTGGAGGTGAAGCAGGAAGAGGAGGTGAGGGAGGAAGAGGTGAAAGAAGAGGAGGTATTGTTGGAAATCTAGGGGGAGGTGATGAAAAGCGTAAGGTCTGAGGAGGAGGAGGAGGAGGAGGTCGCCCCGCTTCCGACATTATGTGCCGCATCTCACCCCGAGTGATGCCCGGGATTTGTTGCCAATCTTTCCGACGCCGATTGCGCCGAAGGCGACTCTTCTCAGAGCGATGTCTTTTTCGCTTCGAAACGTCCATGACGTTTGAGAAAGGCAGAATGATAGTGAGACACGGGCGCGAGCCTTTTTATAGGCTCGGGCGCGCGCGTGCGCAGTGACGCATGCTTGCAGCGCCTCGAGTAGTAGGGGGAATGTACACACAGCGGTCTAGAGCGAGAGAAAGAAAAAAAGTAAACAGCGGCTCGATGGCTCATGTTTTGTTTTGAATGGATACGTTGTATCGACAAAATATGACCTAACACAACCACTGAACGCGTATAAAGAAAAACGTGACGTGTTTTATGTATCGCTCTAAGAGCCCTATTATGACACGATTGAAAAGCTACCCCTATTATGTAATGGTTTAATAACAAATTAAGATAAAGGTGATTTGGGACCTTTAAATTTAATGAGAAAAAAATATTTATGTGTTACTTATTTTTATAAATCGATTTTTTATGTATAGAACATGAACAAATTGTTTAGTCTCGTCGTTTCCAAGATCTTATAAATCGATTGCTATTTGAACTGAAACTGTTCTGTGTGCAATATTTTCAAATGTTTAAATCAATTTTGAACGTAGGCATAAATTTCGATTATATACTAATTCACCGATTTCATTACTACTTTTTATTAACTATTTCACTATATGTATGCAAACGAACTGCATGCCCCTATTATCAAACAGTATAAAAGAGTTTTTATTTTGAATATCATTTACAATATAGTTTAAATATATAAATTTTTAAATTATTTTCGCTTTTAACTAAAAATATTAATCATTTGTAAATAAACCTGTAAATCGTGTCTAAACCTACTAATACTGTACATCAGAACTACTAATATAGATTAAACGTCGATATATTTGCATAGAAATAAATATAAAATAGGTTTATTCATAACGTGTTGAATTAAAATAGTTGAACTTTGTTAAGGAATCGACGTACCACGCATGTTGTAGGTACTTATGAAAAAAATTCATATACGTTCAGATTTTCTTCGTAGTTTACAACTAAATTTATACTGAAATTACCACTAATAAAGAATGTTTCATAATAGGGGAGCGAGAGGGCTATCTGTAAGAAAATAGCATTTCATAATAGAGACTTTCATCACTATTTCTTTCTATATATAAACGATTTCATATAATAAATTTGTCGAAAATCGTTCTGTAAGGCTCTTTACGCTTAAAATAATAAATAAGTTTGTTGTTGAAATTTGTAAATCCTGAGAAGAACTGATTGAGTTGGTCCTGAGAATGGTATAAACATATATTAGCAAAACGTTATGAGATAAATGAGAAAGCATAAACGATATATGCAGCCGGTTAGGACACCTAACTGTTATTTGGAAACATAAGTGAGTAAAAGACGTACGCGAAAAGAGTCTTGTATTCTCAAAAGCATGCAGCCGGTCCGACACCTAACTGCAATTTAAAATACAAGTGAGAAAAACATGCACGCGGCGAGTAAAAGACGTACGCGAAAAGAGTCTCGTATTCTCAAACATACAGCCGGTTATACACCTAACTGCGATTAAAAATACAAGTGAGAAAAAAATACACGCGGCGAGAGGTCTAAACGAGTCGCGATTCGCACATCCAAATATGCAGCCGGTTAAAACACCTAACTGCGATTTGAAAACTAGCAAGCGCGAGGGATCGCGCATCGACCCGCACTCGGGCACTCGCGCGAGAGAAGTGTTGTTGCAGCCGCACGCGTCTCATTTATAGGGATCGTCGAAGCTGCTCCGCCGCGAGTCAATGAGCGGTGGCGGCAGCCGCCGCGGCGTAGAGCTATTCCGCATCAATCGGCGCGCGGCCGCATCTTCTCCGCGCCAATGCTGAGCGGCGGCGGCGAAGAGCTGCTCCGCACCAATCACAGTGTTTGCTCGAGCGTCAGTGGCGGCGAAGAGCTGCTCCGTACCAATCACAGCGTTTGCTCGAGCGGCGGCGGTGGCGGCGGGGGTGGTGGCAGCTCTCGCGCCGCGGCGTGCAGGTCCGCGCTTCGTGTATAGAACTGGAGCGCTTTCGCGAGTTCGGTACACTAGTCAAGATGAGTTCATCAAGCCTTGACGTGCTTTGCACAGTTGCTACGGCTGCACTAGAGGAAATGGCTGAGCGGGAGCCCCCTCGATCACCGCTAGAAGCCCCACGTCGTATATCAGCATGTAGTCCGGATTATCCGGACTATGTGTTGGTGTATGATGTGGAGGCTGCACAGTATATTGAGGAGCCTCGAGGAGCGCAGTGCCAGCGCCAACAGCCGCGTCAACAACAGCAGCACCGCCAACAAAAACCGAAGTAACAGCAGCACCAAGAACAACAGCAGCAACAAGGACAACAGCAGCAATGGTCGCTTGAGGTTATTTGTATTGGATCACCTGATTCACCGGAAATTTTATGTATAGGATTTTACAGGCCTCAGGCGACTAAGGTTGCGCGTCAACTTTTTTTAGTTTTTTCATTAATCCGCCCTTTTCAGGGCGACCAAATATTTAAACGTATGAATAAAATTATTTTTTTATTTTCTTCACTGAGCTCGAACCGCTACGTGAGCTCGAACCGCTACGTGGGCTCGCACCGCTATAGCTCATCTACTTCCAATAATTTCAAAAAACCTAAGAGCTTTACGGATTAATATAATAAAATTTTTTATAGCACGTAGCAAAAAATGTACAAAATTTTTTTCCTAAGTTCGCGCGCATCAAAACTACGTTTTTTTTGACATCATAAACCCCTCTATGATTTATGACCTAGTCCGGCCACGCTCACCGCATACAGCATACGCACGATCTCACCTTTGTAAATACTTATAGTTTAAGACCACCTGTAGTTAATAAATACTGTCCTCTTGTTATATACCAGTTGTATACGTCAATAAATACTGTCCTCCTGTTGTATGGTAGTTTTATACTCTACTGTTGCCCGCTCCAACTCCAATCCAATCTCCATACTCTTCAATGTTTTTTCGCCTTACTTCCCTATCGCAAATACATTTGATGGAGGACTCGTACACACAGTAACTGTACAGGCACACCGCAAAAACGTTTCACCTCGTTGCTGCTCTCAATCGTTTAGAAATTGGTAGTCGTGGGTAGTAGCATCACATGAAGGCGTGTTGTCGTTTGCAGGAGCTCTTCACCTTAGGCAAAACAAAATATATTAATAACTTGTCAAGCTGTAGGGATTAGGAGAGCAGTATCAATCTGCCAGGAACAAGGGAGCAGACAGACGGAAATTTGGACGATAGGTTCGGCTAAACCATAGAATTAAGACCCAATCCGAAGCGAAGTACTTACTCGAGTCAATCGCAGGAGCGCGAAATACATTGAACTGCACCATCGCCGTCGCTTCTCCGTCGTGTTCGCCTCGGTGATGTCCTCGGGAAGTGGTAGCTGTGTCGGCTACCCTCGAAGTGAGTAGAATCATATGAAGGCACGTGGTCTTCTGCAGGAGCTCTTCGCCTTAGGCACAACAAAATATATTAATAACGTGTCAAGCAGTAGGGGTGAAGAGAGCAACAGATCGCAGAAAATACCTCTAGATGGCGAAGAATTTCCCTTTAGAATCCCTTTAAAATTTCTTATGAGTTTTTTTTATTAATAAATAAAATTTTTTAAATAAAACTCTTAAATAACACGAAAACAGATGTTTTTAATTAATTTAAAAAATATCTATTTATAAAATTGACTTAAGTATGAAAGAGCATTGGCATTTGTACAAGTGTTTGGTGAAACTTATAGATGCTGATATTCTTTAAATAACTATTTAGGTTTTGTGAGTGATTCTGAAACTGTCATTGCTACCACTTCATTACTTGCATTCACAAATAACCTATCAGCTATTGCTAATCAAATTTGCTAACTACACTTGTAGATATTATTATCTTAATCTCATTCAAAAGTTCAGTCGGCACCTTCGACTTACCCCTGACTTACCAACGGCAACTTCCTTCTTTGTAACATGTACAACAATCTGCTAACATTAGTGTAAACACAGTACAAACTATCTACAGCAGTAGAATCAGCAACTCAGATTTCCCATTAGGAAGAAGTGAGGTAACCTAAGCACTGGAACAGCTGCAGGTATGCCCTACTCAAAAAAAGAAAAGTTGCATTTGTTGCATATGCAATGCTGATATGTTGTCATCTAGTGCGCTGCTTTTTGTGTTGACCTTCGAATGATTGAGTAGAAAATCTCTGGGAGCATACAAAAATGGAAACTCACTACCATAACCTCCAAAAGTCAGTTTTATTGTATATAAATAGAAAAAAAAACAGTATCATTGTACAATTTGCAATAAAAATTTCTTTTATATAAATCCAACCAATTTACAAAAAAGAAAAAACTGGCTTTAACACACTGAGAATTTCACGTTATTATAATAAAACAATAAACATTTTTATTGTATAATGCCACCTTCCAGCAAAACATTAGTTTTATTCAACTTAAAAATAATTGACAAAATAAAGCAATCTGTATTTATACGTAGCACTGTGTGACCTAAATCCGCACTTAAGTCACGGCTAGTTGTGACTTAAGTAGCCCATTATTACACTGTGAAATAATGAATTTACTTAAGTCACAGGTACGTAATTAACGCCAATTATCTACCAAAACTATTCAAAAATATGATTTTACATATAAGAATGAACAGGAAAAGAAGTAAAACTCCGTTAATAGTTGACAAACCACAAAGAATAAATAAAAATGATGATAACAAGGCTTCTCTATATTATAGGTTAGTTTCATCTGCTATGGAATAGCAGATCGCGCGCTTTTTAAATATTCAATATTAAACTGTATGGATTTTAGTTTTAAAAGTCTTTCTCTTTAATGATATAACGTATACAAATCTTTCACTTTCATAAACTTCAACTTATTGTTAAAGATACAAATCAAATTGCCAAAAATCTAGTTTTATGATTTTTTTATGTATATATTCAATATTCTAGATTCAATAATAACCATATTCTATATCAGGTATTCTATTATTTAAATAACTTTTTATTAATTTTTTTCAGGGCGGGGGGGGGGGAGCCCCTCCCCGCCCCACACTTCTCCCACCCCACTTCCAACTATCATTATAAATATGCACAAATAAATAAAATAAGAATATGGCGGATTTATGTCACACGAGCTATAAAAGAGTATACGATACTCGTGACTTAAATGGCTCATTATTACACGGCGTAAGTCACACGTATCGTAATATACTATTTTCGAAGGTCAACATGCGAAAAAATCACTAATATGATATTTAAAAAACTCCAAAACGTCAATAAATGAGCCTACCAAAAACATTCTACCTAAGTCTCTTAACTCTACTAATCTATGTATATACTAAGACAAAACAAAGACAACTCGAAATAATCAAACCATTAAACTTCCCATGGCTACCGAAAGTCGTCAAGACGTAGGAGGTCCTTTCAAAATTTAATTCAACGTCTAAACCCTGACCCTACGATGACAACGATAATGAATGAAAGAACCAATTTGAAAACATAAATAACCTAAACCCCAAGATTAAATATTCATTTTTAAACTCGTTGCTTGGCTTAACCACTTTATAGAAAAAATAACTACTTTCCCAATAGCCAACATGGGTTCAGAAAAGCCATGGTTCCAGAAAGACAAATTCTCAAGATTCCATATCGTTACCATAAACAGAATTTGCTCTAATCACTTCTCACTTGCAGCCAGTATGTACCGTAAAAACCTAATCAATTCTTCCTCATGTTCCTGTAGATACGTGAGTCGGGATATAGAACACATTTTACGGCAATATCTCGTTTAGAACAAAGAAAGATATGCTCTTAAAGCCAAAATAAACAAATACTGTTAAAAAAAATATTTCTAGTCCTCCCCCAATAGAATCCATTTTCAATATCCCTAACAGAATTCTCGCTGAAATAATCATTGACTATTCAGGCACAATAGCCGCCGTGCTCTGCGCCGCGCTCAGCGCCGTGCTCCGCAATACTCTAGGTGTTTCGCTGATTGGTCAATTCTATTCGTTCTTTTTGAGTAACTGTTGGCATGGACGTTAGGTGTTTCGCTGATTGGTCAATTTCATTCATGCCAGCAGTTACTCAAAAAGAATTGACCAATCAGCAAAACACCTAGAGTACTGCGGAGCACGGCGCTGAGCACGGCGCAGAGCACGGCGCCTATTATGCCTCCTCCCTATGGGGCAATGTATATAAGCACCGTTCCGCTCTTCTCTGTTCTGCTCTGTTCTGTTCTGCTCAAATCCGGTTCAATTTCAGTTCAGTTCCGTTTGCAAGCGATTTTCCCTTTACTTGTTTCAGAATTTTTGAACGGAATATAGCGCCGTGGTGACCAAAAAGTGCGAGCAAGTGTTGGCGCGCTCTCTCGCAGTGAAGGGGGCACGGGTGGCTACGGCATCGAGGACTCATGCCGCGCGTACTGGGGCCCGTCCAGGTGCGCGCTCAAACTGCGCGTTTCAAGCGGATTTTACTTTTAAAAATATAACTGATTACAAAGATTAAATACTTACTTATGGTATGTATGGTCCATCATTGAGAGATACATACAATAAGATTTTTTTCAACTTCTTTTTCGCATATTACAATATGAGTAATGATGTAATTGGAAAGAAGGGTACTTGACCAAAAGAGAAACATTTTTTAAAACGAAATTTAAATATTGATTAACAAGATACCGTCATCTAAAGAAAATTCAACAAAACACAGGAATCTTTTTTATTTGTTATCCGATTTCAATTTTGAAGGTCTCATTTTGTTACATTTCTAATTTCAGGATGAGGTACCGATATGAAAATTAAAAAATTATCAATACCTGCAAAGATACGTCCACTTGTTTATCAAAAATTTATGAATTCTTATAAACAATTGTATGTAAATTTACAGGTATTGATAATATTTTATTTTTCATTTCGGTACCTCACCTTGAAATTAGAAATGTAACAAAATGAGACCTTCAAAATTTCAATAGGATGAAAAATAAAAAACCGCTGCCAATTCATTGGCACGTAGCTTCCTCAAACTTGATTTACTGATTCCTTTAATTAATTTTTACTTCCAATATTTAAAATTTCATACTTTATTTTGTACGATGTAAACGGCTTAAAATCGTTTTTATAAGTCTAACAACTCGTCAGGAGTTGATTTTACACGAGAATATTAAATAGTAAAATTTTTTGTTTTAATATTATCCACAACTTTTGTATTTAACATTTTCGTGTAAAATCAAATCCAATCAAGTTATAGCCAAAAATCGCCCATTTTATTTATAACTCCTCAAATATTTTAAATATAAAAGTTGTCGATAATATTGACATAAAACTTTTTCCCATTTAACATCAACAAGTATTAGAAAATATTAATATTCTAATTCTCTTTCAAATGCTACCCATCACATTCAGATACATAGAGCCATCCTCAATACATTTCAAAAAAATTGGGAAAATTTTATGGAAAATATTAACTTGAAATTTTTTTAAATATCTTTGAAATTTAAGGACCAATTATTTTGCCCGAATAACTCGACCGAAAACTATCCAAAATCCACCTCTACGAGGAATTTTGAAGCGCTTAAGTCAATTTTTATTCCCGCAATAGTTGGACATACCAAACTCATTTTTTTCATTTTTCAATGTTTACGTTTTTATTAATAACAAAAGAACCGTAATAGCTAGACAAATAATTTTTTTTAGAAAATATAGGTCTTGAAATTCTCTTTCGAATGCCGCCCACCCGATTCAAATACATAAAGCCGTTCTCGAGAAATTACGATTTAAAAAAAAGTGAAAAAATTTTAACCTCAAATATCTCCGAAATTTATGGATCAATCATTTTGCCCAAAGAACTCAATCGATTGTGATACAAAATGTACCACTAAAAAAAATTTCAAACTGATTAAGCCAATTTTACTCTAGTTATTGAACGACAAAAAAAACACTTTTTTTTATAAATTATTTTTTTTCTCCAAAAATAATGAATAAAAAAACCTAAAAATTTAGTAAGTTATAGTACTCAGTATTCTTTATAACCAAAAAAATATTCATGTTAATATCTTTTTTTAATTTTGAAATATAACCTATTTACTAAAAATGACGTTTTCATGAATAACTTATGACGAAATATAGCTAACGGCTTTTTTTTTTTTTTTTTTAAATTGTAGAAAATTTTATTCTGCATACAGAGAATTTATCGTATATAAATAATATTTGTTCTAAATATAAAAAAAATTGAAAATAAAAATTTTGAAAATTTAAAAATGGCGATAAAAAACAAAAAAATCGATTTTGACAAAAATAAAATATTGACCCCAATGGTTGAAGCAAAATCTGAAAAAATGATCACTCTCTCGTTAAAATCGGTTGAGTAGATCATGAGATATCAGAGTATACGGACATACATACACACACATACACACACACACACACATCCATACGGACATTTTCTAAAAATGGTGTATTTCGATTCCAAATTTTCTATACAACATTCCTAAGACATTATCTCACAAACTTTTTTTTTTACTATCACAAAGCTTCCTCTAGGAGGAAGCAAAAGATTCCTGTGTTTTATTATTGTACATTACGATACTAGTGGCATAAGTCGTACTTTACGGCACGGCGTGTATAAGCACCCGAGCGTAGCAAGTGATTCTCTCTACTTGAGAATTTAACTCATGGATTCGCGGCATCTTTACAAATACTGCAGAGGGGTGGTACACCTAATTAAATTGTTTATACCTTCTTTTCTGGAATATTTTCAGCCTCGGCCTTACCTTGCTTTATTTGTGTAAAGTGAGGGTAATTCTCTTTTTTCTTCTTCGGGTTCCGGTTGAACGCTGGTAATTTCTAATTTGAGAGCCTTATCGAAACCTTTAAGTTCCGACCTAATTTGGTTCAGATGAAAATCTCTACCTTTGGGCTGCTCGTCATCGCTTTCGGGCTCAGATTTAACTTCTTGTAATTTTCCTACAGTCTTTCGAAGTCTCCTTCCTTTTCGTGGTTCCTCAACATCTTTTTCTGCTTCACCGTCGATTGTCTCCTCGACTTCGTCTCGCTTCCCTACGGTTCTGTTCCTGTACACCACCCTTCATTCTCGACCTTGATTGCATCTGCATCATTTCTGGCTCACTTGCGTCAGAATTCAAGGAATCTGTATCTTCGCTCTTCGACTCTTCGGCGGTTATGGTATCGGCGTGACCTGGCCCTCGTCTGGTGCGCCGGCTCAGATCATTTGACGAGTTCGCGTTTCTAGTAACGCCTGCGGGCTTACTATTTGCAGTAGTTGTTGGACTTTTAGTACGCAAACTGGAAGAGGTGAGAGGCGACGGCGTCATTGAACGAGTCGCAAAATTGTTTTCACGATCTTCTTTGCGATAATCTTTAGATGAACCCGCTGGTGCATCACTTTGTGCTCGCCGACGACTTTGAACATCCCTTGAAAATGATGTAATACTACTTGTACTCGGAGTTGTTGTAGTCTTGGAAGACTTGGTCGACGAGTTTGAACTTGGAGTTTGAGGGCGAGGTGTCGTTTTCACGCGTTTTACTCGACCTTCAGCTTGAGTGAAATTACGAGCTATTCTGGAACTTTTCATCCATTCATCATATCTGTTAACGTAAAAGAGATAGAAATATTAATATTTAAACGTTATTTATAAAAGAAATTTTACATCAAGAAAATATTACTATATTCAGCCAATGTCAGTACCTCAACTTGAATTACCAATAACTTTTGACCGATTACAAATTAAACTTTTGTAAAAATTTATACAATCAAACTTTGTACAGTTTTATTATCAAATATAGAGACGAATTCACTATTCAAGATTAATTTAATGTTTATATCGACGCCCCCAACGAAGACTAGCACAACTCAGTTTTCTCTGTGTTAATCTCGATAAGGAAACGCCAGTTATGCTAGTCTTCGTTGGGGGCGTCGATGTTAAATATACGATATGCTTAAAAAATATAAAATAAGGTATACAATTCATAATTAATTTTGTTAATTTTTTCATAAAAATAAATTTAAATTTCATAAAACATATTTTATTGGTAATTTTATTAGTAGCAGTAATAATGTAAATTTAACAATTTTATTGTACTGATAAAAAAAAAATCTACTTTTTTCAAAATAATGATTTTGTATAAATATGTAAATACCTTCATGTTCTTTATCGATAATTTTTGCTTCATAAGTGACTTTTGATTCATGAATGGGCCCACAATATACTTTAAGTCTATCGCCAACTTCAACAAAACCCTTATAACAAGGCGCATATTCTACTGATCGCTCTTCAGTGCTTTTCCCTTTTTCATTTTCAATGTCTTTCTTTTTTTGTCCTTGCTTCTTTAATTCATCATCAGTCATTCTTCTTTGTTTTGAAATATCTGGAGAATTATCTGGATCCCTTGAACGAGTTCGCTTCTCTCGACCACCATAAGTAATGTTGGTTTGTTTTTGATTTACCACTAATACTCGAGGGAGTCAATCTTGCTGACCTTTTTTGTGATTTTTCACTACTGGAAGACCCTTCTTCGTCATCACTGTTAACATCACTTTCTTGACCGCTTGCACTTTCTTCAACTGGTTCTTCTTCCCATTTAACTTTTGGCTATAAGAATATTGAATATTGTCATACTTTAAAAAAAGGCTCTTGCTAAACGCACGTCAGGAGCGCAATATATAGGTATATTTATATATAGGTGAAACCTAATCTACAATTTTCTTTAGTCAAAGAATTGTCTCTTTAAAGATATTAAATAGTGAAAAATGTTATGTCTGGTTTTTCCGATTTTCTAAAATTCTTCATGTTTTCCATAAGATTCCACTTCCGGTATACGTTTTCTTCCCACTTCCGGTTATATATATATGTACACACACCCGTACTTTATCGTCTGGTCGAGACCTAATATATAACAACAATAAAATTGTGACTACAATAACCTGAAAATATCGTATGGTATTTTTATTTTTTAAATATAATGTAATTAGGTAAAAAAATATATATATTATTAATTTCATTCACCTGATGACATGGCATGTTCATACTTGTATACATAGATAAGTATTATATATATCATGTAAAAAAATAAATATAACTTAAAAAAAATAAAAAATAGATACTTTGTGAAAATTTTTTTCATTTTCAGATTACAGAATTCTCACAGACATTGACTTTTGGAACAGATTCTTATCGAAGGAGCAGCACCAGTAGTAATCCCAGTAACTTCTCATTAC
Organism: Torymus aiolomorphi; assembly: GCA_036365515.1. Classification (NCBI taxonomy): domain Eukaryota; kingdom Metazoa; phylum Arthropoda; class Insecta; order Hymenoptera; family Torymidae; genus Torymus; species Torymus aiolomorphi. The sequence goes on from CM070876.1 coordinate 82,272,701, forward strand.
ATCGGCAAAGTCTCCATAAGCTACAAGCAATACAATAGACAGACTTTTAGGAGGTGAAATAGAAACAGGATCTATTACAGAAATCTTTGGAGAATTTAGAAGTGGAAAATCACAGCTTTGTCACACTTTAGCTGTTAACTGCCAACTACCTGTTGATATGGGAGCTGCAGAGGCTAAGTGCATATATATATGATACTAAAGGTGTTTTAAGACCTAAAAGATTAAATGCTGTAGCTGAAAGGTATACTTGACAATGTTGCAACTGCCCGTTCATACAACTCTGACCACCAAACTCAGCTTTTGATAAAAACCAGTGCTGTGATGTCAGAATCTAGATGTGGGCTACTTATAGTACACAGTGCTACTGCATTATACAGGACAGATTTTGCTGGAAGAGGAGAATTGGCAGCTCGCCAAATCCGTTTAGCCAGATTTCTTCGATTATTTCTTAGAATAGCTGGTAAATTTTTTTGAAGAGTTATGGAATAAACTCAGCCTGTGCTTTTCTCGAGTGATTGGAATCTCACTGATAAAAAATAACGTAGTGATCTATCTACCCGATACAAATATTATTGTATTCTTAAAAGTGATCAGTGTTCATAAATATAATATAATTATAGTGAATTCAGTGAAAAACACCAATTAAAATATTATGCAAAATGAAGATTAAAATACAGAAAAAAACAAAAATGATGTGTTATTGTTGTGAAAATTTCAACAAATAATTATGTGCTCAGTTAATATAATTTTATAATTTTCTCACGGTGGAAGATGTCAAAATGTTTCAGAGGAGTTTTGTGTAAATATTTTTCTACACAAGATTAGGATAATTATTTCAAAAAGTATACAAGAATGTTAAGAAAGCTTTTGTTCTCAGTAATCCTTAGTTCATAAACTGATTGTTTATATTTTACAAAATGTGTGGCAATCATTGGTTATTAATTTAACTAGTTTCATTCAATAATTATTTCATGATGTTTTATATTTCGCAGTGTCTATTCGCACAAAGATGACGTATTTTACGTGGATTTACGTGGATATAAGAGTACTTACGGGGATATAACCTTGAATTCTCCGGAAATGTTACAGACACGTAAATTTTCCGAGTACTCTTATAGACACGTAAAATCTTATAAAAACGTGAAAATTTGTTTAAATCCACGTATAAACTAATAAAACTGAAAGCTTAAAGACCCGTACACATTGGTACTGGTACTGGCTTACGGAAACGTAAAAGCTTAAAGACCCGTACACATTGCTACTGGCACTGGCTTACGGAAACGTAAAAGCTTAAAGGCCCGTGCATACTCATACTAGCACAGGCTTAAAACACGTAAAATCTTAGACACGTAAAAACCAGGTGAGACTGGCTGACGGGCACATGATGGGCTTAGGGACACGTATAATCTAATATAAACTTCAAAACCAGCTGAGGCTGGCTTACGGGCACGCAATGGGCTTATAGACACGTAAAAAGCAGGTGAGACTGGCTTAGGGGCACGCGATGGGCTTATAGATACGTAAACGCTTTAAGACACGTAAGAGACAGATAAAACTGGCTTACCGGCACACGATGAGCTTAGAGACACGTAAAATCTTAAAGACACGTAAGAGGCAGGTGAGACTGGTTTACGGGCACGCAATGGGCTTAGGGACACGTATAATCTGATGTACACGTAAAAAGCAGCTGAGGCTGGCTTACGGGCACGCGATGGGCCTCACCTGGTTTTTACGTGTCTAAGATTAGGGACACGTATAATCTAATATACACGTAAAAACCAGGTGAGACTGGCTTACGGGCACGCGATGGGCTTAGGGACACTATAATCTAGTATAAACTTCAAAAGCAGCTGAGGCTGGCTTACGCGCACGCGACGGTCTTATAGACACGTAAAATCTTTAAGACACGTAAGAGACAGATGAAACTGGCTTACCGGCAGGCGATGGGCTTAGAGACACGTAAAATCTTAAAGACACGTAAGAGGCAGGTGAGACAGGCTTACGGGCACGCGATGGGCTTAGGGACACGTATAATCTAATAAACACGTAAAAATCAGGTGAGTCTGGCTTGCGGGCACGAGATGGGCGTAGAGGCACGTATAATATAATATACACGTAGAAAGCAGCTGAGGCTGGTTTACGGGCACACGATGGGCTTATAGACACGTAAAAGCAGGTGAGACTGGCTTAGGGGCACGTAATGGGTTTATAGACACGTAAAATCTTTAAGACACGTATGTGACAGATAAAACTGGCTCACCGGCACGCGATGGGCTTACAGACACGCAAAATCTTAAAGACACGTAAGGGGCAGGTGAGGCTGGCTTACGGGCACGTCATGAGCTTAGAGCCACATAAAAAGCAGGTGAGATTGGCTTACGGGCACGCGATAGGCTTATAGACACATAAAATCTTTAAGTCACGTAAGAGGCAGATGAAGCTGGCTTACAGGAACGCGCTGGGCTTAGAGACACGTGAAATTTTAAAGACACGTGAGAGGCAGCTGAGGCTGACTAACGGGCACGCGATTGGCTTAGGGACACGTATAATCTAATATACACGTAAAAACCAGGTGAGACTGGCTTACCGGCACGTGATGGGCTTATAGACACGTAAAAAGCAGGTGAAACCGACTTAGGGGCACGCGATGGGCTTATCGACACGTAAAATCTCTAAGACACGTAAGAGACAGATGAAACTGGCTTACCAGCACGCGATGGGCTTAGAGACACGTAAAATCTTGAAGACACGTAAGAGGCAGCTGAGGCTGGCTTACGGGCACGCGATGGGCTTAGGGACACGTATAATATAATATACACGTAGAAAGCAGCTAAGCCCGTCGCGTGCCCATAAGCCAGCCTCACCTGATCTTTACGTGTATATTAGATTATACGTCGCCCTAAGTCCATCACGTGACCGTAAGCCAGCCTCACCTGCCTCTTACGTGTCTTTAAGATTTTACGTGTCTCTAAGCCCATCGCGCGCCGGTAAGCCAGTTTCACAGCCTCTTACGTGTCCATAAGCCCATCGCGTGCCCGTAAGCTAGACTCACCTGGTTTTCACGTGGCTATAAGCCCATGACGTGCCCATAAGCCTGCGTCACCTGCGCTCTTCGTGTACATTAGATCATACGTGTCCGTTAGCCCATCATGTGCCCGTAAGTCAGTCTCACCTGCTTTTTACGTGTATATTAGATTATACGTGTCGCTAAGCTCATCGTGTGCGTGTAAGCCAGCCTCACCTGATCTTTACGTGTATATTAGATTATACGTCGCCCTAAGTCCATCGCGTGACCGTAAGCCAGCCTCACCTGCCTCTTACGTGTCTTTAAGATTTTACGTGTCTCTAAGCCCATCGCGCGCCGGTAAGCCAGTTTCACAGCCTCTTACGTGTCCATAAGCCCATCGCGTGCCCGTAAGCTAGACTCACCTGGTTTTTACGTGGCTCTAAGCCCATGTCGTGCCCGTAAGCCAGCCTCACCTGCGCTCTACGTGTATATTAGATTTTACGTTTCCCTAAGCCCGTCGCGTGCCCATAAGCCAGCCTCACCTGCTTTTTACGTGTATATTAGATTATGCGTGTCCCTAAGCCCGTCGCGTGCCCGTAAGCCAGCCTCAGCAGTTTTTTAAGTGTATATTAGATTATACGTGTCCCTAAGCCCGTCGCGTGCCCATAAGCCAGCCTCACCTGCTTTTTACGTGTATATTAGATTATATGTGTCCCTAAGCCCGTCACGTGCCCGTAAGTCAGTCTCACCTGCTTTTTACGTGTATATTAGATTATACGTGTCGCTAAGCTCATCGCGTGCGCGTAAGCGAGCCTCACCTGATCTTTACGTGTATATTAGATTTTACGTTTCCCTAAGCCCATAGCGTGCCCGTAAGCCAGCCTCAGCAGTTTTTTAAGTGTATATTAGATTATACGTGTCCCTAAGCCCGTCGCGTGCTCATAAGCCAGCCTCACCTGCTTTTTACGTGTATATTAGATTATACGTGTCCCTAAGCTCATCGTGTGCCCGTAAGCCAGTCTCACCTGGTTTTTACGTGTATGTTAGATTATACGTATCCCTAAGCCCATCGCGTGTCCGTAAACCAGCCTCAGCTGCTTTTTACGTGTATATTAAATTATACGTTTCCCTAAGCCCATTGCGTGCCCGTAAGCAAGTCTCACCTGGTTTTTACGTGTATGTTAGATTATACGTATCCCTAAGCCCATCGCGTGTCCGTAAGCCAGCCTCAGCTTCTTTTTACGTGTATATTAGATTTTACGTTTCCCTAAGCCCTTAGCGTGCTCGTAAGCCAGCCTCAGCAGTTTTTTAAGTGTATATTAGATTATACGTGTCCCTAAGCCCGTCGCGTGCCCATAAGCCAGCCTCACCTGCTTTTTACGTGTATATTAGATTATGCGTGTCCCTAAGCCCGTCGCGTGCGCGTAAGCCAGCCTCACCTGCTTTTTACGTGTATATTAGATTATACGTGTCCCTAAGCTCATCGAGTGCGCGTAAGCCAGCCTCACCTGATTTTTACGTGTATATTAGATTTACGTGGCCCTAAGCCCATCGCGTGCCCGTAAGCCAGTCTCACCTGCTTTTTACGTGGCTCTAAGCTCATGACGAGCCCGTAAGCCAGTCTTACCTGCCTCTTACGTGTCTTTAAGATTTTACGTCTCTCTAAGCCCATCGCGTGCCGGTAAGCCAGCCTCACCTGCCTCTTACGTGTCTTTAAGATTTTACGTATCTATAAGCCCATCGCGTGCCCCTAAGCCAGTCTCACCTGCTTTTTACGTATCTATAATAAGCCCATCGTGTGCCCGTAAGCCAGTCTCACCTGCTTTTGAAGTTTATATTAGATTATACGTGTCCCTAAGCTCATCGTGTGCCCGTAAGCCAGTCTCACCTGGTTTTTACGTGTATGTTAAATTATACGTATCCCTAAGCCCATCGCGTGTCCGTAAGCCAGCCTCAGCTGCTTTTTACGTGTATATCAGATTATACGTGTCCCTAAGCCCATTGCGTGCCCGTAAGCCAGTCTCACCTGCCTCTTACGTGTCTTTAAGATTTTACGTGTCTTTAAGCCTGAGCTAGTATGTGTATGTACGGGCCTTTAAGCTTTTACGTTTCGGTAAGCCAGTGCCAGTAGCAATGTGTATGGGTCTTTAAGCTTTTACATTTCCGTAAGCCAGTACTAGTACCAATGTGTACGGGTCTTTAAGCTTTCAGTTTTATTAGTTTATACGTGGATTTAAACAAATTTTCACGTTTTTATAAGATTTTACGTGTCTATAAGAGTACTCGGAAAATTTACGTGTCTGTAACATTTTCGGAAAATTCAAGGTTATTTCCCCGTAAGTACTCTTATATCCACGTAAATCCACGTAAAATACGTGATCTTTGTGCGAATAGACACACCGAAAAAAAATATACGTATTTTAATATTAATGAATAATTTAAACGTTTGTTATATATTTACAAGAAAATTAATATATTATTTTCAAAATTTAATCAAATTTAAAAAAATAAATTTTATTACAAATTAAATTAAAATACAAATTAAAAAAAAAAAATTTACAAGAAAATTAATATATTATTTTCAAAATTTAATCATCAAATTTAAAAAAATAAAGAACATCATTGTGAAAACCTAATTATTTATATAAAATCTAAAAGTATAAATTACAATTTGTTGTAAACAACAACCAACAAACAATGTTATTAAAATTGATTTCAATTATATGCACAGATTACTACAGAAATTAAAAAAAATTTATTGACTTCAGAAAACTTGGAAAATTCTTTCATTTCAATATTTTTATATTTTCTTTTCAATTTATTGATGCTGATATTAATGCCCGATTTCTCATTACTATTTTAACAGTTTTATAGGTAAATGGAGGTTTTATAGTAATATAATATTTCAAATTATTTCCGAGTACAAAATAAAACTACTATGTGTTGTATATCTTTTTCTATCCAAAGGAAATATATATTTTCAAATGTATACCAAATATATTTTGGAATATTTTAGACGTCGATAGATAAAATTTGTTCAATTTATGTCGCAATCTATGCTTTTATTTCCTTTTGTAATATTCTTAAATAATGTTCATCCTTTAGACAATGTAGACAATGTAGCCTTGTGCGTCAAATGTTTGATAAAATGATGTTATAACTATCTGTTTTTCGTATTAAACAGAAAGCTTCCTTATTACATATGGTGTGAAAAATATACGGCCGTAACTTCATCGGTCAAGCAAACTACATACATTTGTGTGCAAAAAAACAAATAGCACCACAATTTTCATAAGATTCCATTATTATTATATTATAAATTACATGTAAGGCTTCAATGTAATATTAATAAATAAATATAATGGTAAACTTGAGGGGTGGGACGTTCGCTGCGCGCACTGAGTAAAGTACACGGCATTCTCGTCATGTAATTAATTAAAATCTAAATGTGTATTTTATTCTTAACATAAGATTCAATCTTGCTTTTACTTACTCAACACAGAGCTCAATAGAACTTCTTGACGTTGAGTTAGGTGGATGTAATAACCACATCATAGAATAATAACCTAAAAATAACCTAATAATAACCTAATCATAGAATTAATTAAAAACTAAATGTATAGTTTATTCATACAATAAGCTTCAATCTTGCTTATAGCTGCTTAACAGAGCTCAAGAGTAGTTCTTGACGTTGCGTTAGCATGGTGGATGTCATAACCACTGTCGAAGAAGATGAACCTACTATGGAGCGCACCATCTAGACCTCGTCAAAGGCTACCTCGAACACCTGGACCTACTATTACGTGCGCCCTGTCATCTAAATGCAAAAAACTATGGAGCGCACCACCTAGACATCGTTATCGGCTACCTCGAATACCTAGACTTCCTGTAAAATGCGCGCTGACATATAAATGCAAAAAACTACGGTGCGCACCACCTAGACATCATTCTCGGCTACCCCGAACACCTGGACCTCCTATTAGATGCGCCGTGACATCTAAATGTAAAAAATTACAGAGCGCACCACCTAAACATCGTCATCGGCTACCTCGAACACCTGGACCTCCTATTATTCGCCCTGACATCTAAATACAAAAAACTACGGAGGTCACTACCTAGACATCGTCATCGGCTACCTCGAACACCTGGACTTCCTGTAAAATCCGCCCTGACATATAAATGCAAACAGCTACGGTGCGCACCACCTGAACATTATCATCGGCTACCCCGAACACCTGGACCACGTATTAGATGCATCCTGAGATCTAATCGCAAAAAACTACGGAGCGCACAACCTATATTCCATCATCGGCCACCCCAAAGACCTAGACCATGCATTCGATACGTTCCAATACTAAGAGGTAAAAAACTACGAAGCGCAGCACCTAGACGTCACCATCGGTTACCCTGAACACCTGGACCACGTATTAGATGCACCCTGATATCTATTCGCAGAAAACTACGTAGCGCACAACCTATACTCCATCATCGGCCACCCCAAAGACCTAGACCACGCATTCGATGCGTTCCAATACCTAGAGGTAAAAAACTACGAAGCGCAGCACCTAGGCGTTATCATAGGCTACCCGGAATACCTGGACCACGTATTAGATGCACCCTGAGATCTAATCGCAAAAAACTACGGAGCGCACAACCTAGACTCCATCATCGGCCACCTCAAGCATCTAGACCACGCATTCGATGCGATCCAATACCTAGAGGTAAAACGCCACGGAGCGCACCACCTAGACATAGTCATCGGCTACCTCCAACACCTGGACTTCCTGTAAAATGCGCCCTGACATATAAATGCAAAAAGCTACGGTGCGCACCACCTAGACATCATCATCGGTTATCCCGGTCATCCCGAAGACCTGGACCACGTATTAGATGCACCCTGAGATCTAATCGCAAAAAACTATGGAGCGCACAACCTAGACTCCATCATTGGCCACCCGAAAGACCTTGACCACGCATTCGATGCGTTGCAATACCTAGAGATAAAAGAATTACGAAGCGGACCACCTAGACGTCATCATCGGCTACCCCGAACACCTGGACCACGTATTAGATGCACCCTGAGATCTAATCACAAAAAACTACGGAGCGCACTACCTAGACTCCATCATGGTCACCTCAAAGACCTAGACCACGCATTCGATGCGTTCCGATACCTAGAGGTTAAACGCTATGGAGCGCACCACCTAGACATCGTCATCGGCTACCTCGAACACCTGGAGTTCCTGTAAAATGCGCCCTGACATATAAATGCAAACAGCTACGGTGCGCACCACCTAGACATCATCGTCGGCTACCCCGAACACCTGGACCACGTATTAGATGCACCCTGGGATCTAATCGCAAAAAACTACGGAGCGCACAACCCAGACTCCATCATCGACCACCCCAAAGGCCTTGACCACGCATTCGATGCGTTCCAATACCTAGAGGTAAAAAACTACGAAGCGCACCACCTAGACATCATCATCGGCTATCCGGAACACCTGGATCACGTATTAGATGCACCCTGAGATCTAATCGCAAAAAACTACGGAGCGCACTACCTAGACTCCATCATGGTCACCTCAAAGACCTAGACCACGCATTCGATGCATTCCGATACCTAGTGGTTAAACGCTATGGAGCGCACCACCTAGACATCGTCATCGGCTACCTCGAACACCTGGAGTTCCTGTAAAATGCGCCCTGATATATAAATGCAAACAGCTACGGTGCGCACCACCTAGACATCATCGTCGGCTACCCCGAACACCTGGACCACGTATTAGATGCACCCTGGGATCTAATCGCAAAAAACTACGGAGCGCACAACCCAGACTCCATCATCGACCACCCCAAAGGCCTTGACCACGCATTCGATGCGTTCCAATACCTAGAGGTAAAAAACTACGAAGCGCACCACCTAGACATCATCATCGGCTATCCGGAACACCTGGATCACGTATTAGATGCACCCTGAGATCTAATCGCAAAAAACTACGGAGCGCACTACCTAGACTCCATCATGGTCACCTCAAAGACCTAGACCACGCATTCGATGCGTTCCGATACCTAGAGGTTAAACGCTATGGAGCGCACCACCTAGACATCGTCATCGGCTACCTCGAACACCTGGAGTTCCTGTAAAATGCGCCCTGATATATAAATGCAAACAGCTACGGTGCGCACCACCTAGACATCATCGTCGGCTACCCCGAACACCTGGACCACGTATTAGATGCACCCTGGGATCTAATCGCAAAAAACTACGGAGCGCACAACCCAGACTCCATCATCGACCACCCCAAAGGCCTTGACCACGCATTCGATGCGTTCCAATACCTAGAGGTAAAAAACTACGAAGCGCACCACCTAGACATCATCATCGGCTATCCGGAACACCTGGATCACGTATTAGATGCACCCTGAGATCTAATCGCAAAAAACTACGGAGCGCACAACCTAGATTCCATCATCGTCCACCCCAAAGACCTAGACCACGCATTCGATGCGTTCCAATATCTAGAGGTAAAACGCTACGGAGTGCACCACCTAGACATCGTGATCGGCTACCCCGAACACCTGGACCACGTATTAGATGCACCCTGAGATCTAATCGCAAAAAACTACGAAGCGCACAACCTAGACTCCATCATCGGTCACCTCAAAAACGTAGACCACGCATTCGATGCGATCCAATACCTAGATGTAAAACGCTACGGAGCGCACCACCTAGACATCGTCATCGGCTACCTCGAACACCTGGACTTCCTGCATAATGCGCCCTGACATTTAAATGCAAAAAGCTACGGTGCGCACCACCTAGACATCATCATCGGCTACCCCGAACACCTGGACCACGTATTAGGTGCACCCTGGGATCTAATCGCAAAAAACTACGGAACGCACAACCCAGACTCCATCATCGACCACCCCAAAGACCTTGACCACGCATTCGATGCGTTCCAATGCCTAGAGGTAAAAAACTACGAAGCGCACCACCTAGACGTCATCATCGGCTACCCGGAACACCTGGATCACGTATTAGATGCATCCTGAGATCTAATCGCAAAAAACTACGGAGCGCACAACCTAGGTTCCATCATCGACCACCCCAAAGACCTAGACCACGCATTCGATGCGTTCCAATACCTAGAGGTAAAACGCTACGGAGCGCACCACCTAGACGTCATCATCGGCTACCCGGAACACCTGGATCACGTATTAGATGCACCCTGAGATCTAATCACAAAAAACTACGGAGCGCACTACCTGGACTCGATCATCGACCACCTCAAAGACCTAGACCACGCTTTCGATGCGTTCGAATAGCTAGAGGTAAAACGCTACGGAGCGCACCACCTAGACATCGTCATCGGCTACTCCGAACACCTGGACCACGTATTAGATGCACCCTGAGATCTAATCGCAAAAAACTACGGAGCGCACAACCTAGACTCCATCATCGGCTACCTCAAAGACCTAGACCACGCTTTCGATGCGTTCGAATAGCTAGAGATAAAAAACTACGAAGCGCACCACCTAGACGTCATCATCGGCTACCCGGAACACCTGGATCACGTATTAGATGCACCCTGAGATCTAATCACAAAAAACTACGGAGCGCACTACCTGGACTCGATCATCGACCACCTCAAAGACCTAGACCACGCATTCGATGCGTTCCAATACCTAGAGATAAAAAACTACGAAGCGCACCACCTAGACGTCATCATCGGCTACCCGGAACACCTGGATCACGTATTAGATGCACCCTGAGATCTAATCACAAAAAACTACGGAGCGCACTACCTGGACTCGATCATCGACCACCTCAAAGACCTAGACCACGCTTTCGATGCGTTCCAATACCTAGAGGTAAAACGCTACGGAGCGCACCACCTAGACATCGTCATCGTCTACCCCGAAGGCTTTACCTCGAGTTCCTCGGGTACAGTTCGGATGAGCTTCGAATTCACCTGAAGCTAGCCGCGGGTGTGCCTCGGAAGCCGCGGTAAACCCGGGGCTGGAGGCGAGGTCCGAGCCGAGGTAAAGCCGAGGCTCGACCGATGTATGGCCGAGGCTCGACCGAGGTCCAGCCGAGGCTCGACCGAGGTCCAACCCAGGTTCGACCGAGGTGTCTAACCGAGGTAAGAACTCAATTGAAGTTAGCCGCGTATGGTTTAGGGACATTTTAACGCTCACTAGATTACAAAGGAGAGCGCGCATGTAAGTAGACCCTAAGACCCCCGCCTCATAAGACTCCCGGCACATAGGAACGATCGTATGCGAACGGACACGAATACGCCTGGCCGCACGCGGAGTGAGTGCACGCGCTCGCTTTTTTCATTGGTCGTCGTAGTTCCCAACCAATGAGAGAAGCGAGCCCATGTGCTCCCTTCGTCAATTGAGTATTATATCAAGCGCTATACAAGTAAGGAAAACATATGCATTTCGATGAAATTTGATGTCACAGGAACAGCCTCGGTATTTCTGCCACTGTGAACGCACTCTAACTCTTTTACAAAAAATACAAACAAGAATATTGGAACTTATAAGTAAAAACAAATATCTAGCAAATATCCCGTTAAATGTAAATCAACTATTTACGCTTGAGGCTCTACTTTATCACTACGAAGATTTGTCAGAAATATATAAAGCAAGTACATCTAAGACTAGAAAAAAGGGTATTCAGTTACCTAAAACAAAGAAGGCTATTAGTAATAAGAATAGCTACTTAGTAGCTTTAAAAACCTTCAATACCCTGCCAATGAACTTAAGACACTATTTGTCAGCAAGAAAAATAAGTCTAAAAATTTAAAAAATAGATTGAAAAACTCTATATTTTAAACTGATTAAGCATAGTAGCAATTCTAAGTGAAATATTGAATGTTAATACTGTTTCTTTTTTAATATAAGAGTAATATATTTTGGTGAAATCTTAGTAAGTAAGTTATGTAAGTTATTTTTAATGTTTCCTCCAGTCTATGTACAGGTAGCTACGTCTACCTTTATAGAATTACATACCTGTAATTAATCTGGATAAATAAATAAAAAAAAAATATATATATATATATATATATACAGCCAGTGGATATAAAGTCTTACTCAACGCCCAAGAGTCGTAATAGCTCACAGTACGTCTACAAAACTCTATCGAACCTACGCACTTTACGTACGCGTCGGCGAAAATTATTTTAATTATATAACTATTCAATAAGCGCTCTCTACAAATGGTAATAATTTTTTTCATGACTATACAAATAATACTATTATTAAATAACATAAAACTTTCTACGAAAGTATAAAATAAGGCAAGTAAAGAAGTTTTATCTGTATAATCTACTTACCTCCCTCTCTTTCCCCCTCCCCTCTCTCTCTCTCGCAATCTCTTTCTCTCCCTCTCTCTCTCAACATTCGTCAAACTCTGTATACTAAAAATTTTAATGAGAGCTTAAATATTTTTTTAAACAATCAAAACATTTTTTAAAAAACTAATTTTTTAAGTACGATTTAACAACAGAATTTGTCTAGTCCTTTTATTTCTTCTAATCTCATCTATTCAATAAGCACTTTCTACAAATGGTAATAATTTTTTTCATGACTGTACAAATAATAATATTGTTAATATAAAACTTTCTACGAAAGTATAAAATTGTATAGAAGTTTTTTGGTCTATTAAAAGAAATCAAATAAATACTAGTGAAAAAGCCTTTTACTTCTTCGAGCCAATATATCCTCAACAAATTGTATTTAAGAGGACGTCGTAGATGGAAACAAAGATCCCTGTTTTACCCTCTATTTTTCTCTATTTTAGTAGTTCAAAGTTTTCTCGAAAACCAGAATATCAATTGACGTGAAACTTTGGGAAGTGAAATTAAATAAAGAAATGAAAGGGGGACAGGTATTATTACATCGAAATGAGCAACAAATATTTTTTCTGTTATTTATTGCTTACCGACCGCGTTCCAGCGTAACAGTGTGTACGCTATGCCTCCTCTTTTGCAATATTTTTATAGTTAATACTGATCATTTTGAAAAAATGCGTACTTCTCCCCGCTCAGTTAGACAACAAAGAATGTTTACAAATTTGTGACATACCTTTTAGTGAACTCAAAATTATAAAAACCTTGAACTACTGACGAGGTGATTGTGCCGCTTGATTGAAATAGTGGAGCAGGCGACGCCTACCCACATCTAATTTTGCTTGGGATACGAAACATCGATAATAATTGCGTGAAAGAATAGCTATCCCCGCTCACTACTACACTAAAGAACCTTTTATATCATATCCTGGCAATAAATAGTACGTAAATTTTTCACAAACTTTGAATTACTCCACGAGGTGGCACACAGATGAGATTGACGGGCAGTGGTTATAGAGGGCGCTTGAGTAATATTCTCTCCTCTCCATGCGCTGTCGCCGGTGTCCAGCGCGCGTCCGTTGCTTGCATGTCCATAAGTTAATAAGTACGACGATACGCACCTACATACACTTTATCGTCACCCCGTTTCCTTTCCCTCTACACGCATGCGAGTAAATAATATCAAGAAGGAGAGAGAGAGAGAGAGAGAGAGAGAGAGAGAGAGAGAGAGAGAGAGAGAGAGAGAGAGAGAGAGAGAGCAGCAGGAGCTCTCGCAAGACAAGACCGAGTTGAACGTCCATCGCGCGGCGGCGGTAGCAGCAGCAGCAGGCCCAAACGCTCCTCATCGTCATCGTCCCCTTGGCGTGTGCAACTTTGCGCAACCCCCGTGAGTACCATTAGATTCGTACATTGGTTGTTTGGGAGTTCTGGGAGAGGTAAATAATAATCGCCGGTTTTGTAGGTTAAGATGCCGGCAGCAGTGTCGCCGCCGTTTCTCCGCTCGCGGAAGGTGCGCGCGCAGAGGAAAGTGCGAGCGTAAAAGAAAGAAGTGAAGATCGCCAGGATGGAGAACCCGGAGCAGGTGCTGCAGGTACTGGACGAGTTCCAGAAGATGCGCACATCGGAGATACCCAGAGAGCTCGAGGACTATTTGTGCTGGGTGGCGCGAACTGGTGATCCGATTTACCAGTGTAGCCTGGTCAAGGCCTTGTTCAGAGAGAAGCTGATGCGAGTTATGACTGAGTTCTACAAGAACTGCCCAACGCTAGACCTCACTCCCTGCCCCGACGTAGAGCAGCTTAATTATGATACAATGAAAAGTATTCTACTGGATAGGTTGTAGAGCTTTGTCAATGCTCCGTTTACTGTGCAGAGAATCTGTGAGTTGCTTACAACACCAAGGAAAGAATACAATCGAATCGATAAGTTCATGAAGGCCATTGAGAAGAAGATTCTGGTGGTGTCTACTAGAGAGCCTGGACCGCATGGAAGGAGAAGTGAAAAGGAAATGGTTTGGTCAATGGTTCGCTGGGGGATGAGACCTCTCATCATGTCCAAGATTCTAATGAGGTGGAGATAGAGAATTGGGTAAAAACCTGTACAGCCACTGCAGCTACTCTAGTACATGCAGCAAGTCAAAGTGAGGACGTGTTTGTTGAAAATGGTCTGAACTCGCCATCCAAAACCATATTTGAGAAGGACAGAGTTGAGCACCATATGTCTGTCATCGATACCACAAACTCTAGTTTGGTTTCTTCCTCAGATTTTTGTTTCTTTCTCAGATTTTCAAGTAACAACTTCTGTGCATGAGGCAGCCACTGTATAGAAGTTAACTACGGCTAACCATGAAGCAGCAGCTATTGTTGGAGATGTCTGACGTAATCATGAATTAGGATACCAGTTCTCAGCCCAGTTTGGAATTGGAGAATAGTGATGATAACAGCAGCAATTCTAAAAAGCTGCAGACTACTTTCTAAGCAAAAGACTTTACATTGGACGAATCTAGTCAGCCCAAAACATACTCAGAAGTACTCAAGGGTGCTAAGCCAGAAAGTACTGAAAGCACTGACAGCACTGAACGTATTAAGGTAGTTCATCACACATATATAGCAATATATATAAGCTTTTCGTAATGAATTTTTTTTGTTTTGTCTTTTATATTTGATACAACCAGATCAAGTTTATTCGAATGATGGGTGTCTTAAGAAGTAGAAAACACTTTTTTCATACAAAATTACGTAATATTGGCGCTAATATGAACAATTAATTATTTTGAAATGTTACTAACACGTCGCTTCTATGCAAATTTTTATGATATATGCAATCGTATCGATCAAAGTCTCATTTTGTTCCTTATGAAATTTGAGGGTAGGTTCGCGGTATCTAAACGGCGCTAGATCTCATTGTTTATCGAAATTCCAGTGAATTTCGTGAATTTTCGATAAACAATGAGATCTAGCACCGTTTAGATAGGTTATGGAATAATATCGTTACCGCAAACCTACCCTCAAATTTCATAACGAACAAAATGAGACCTTTATCGATACGATTGCACGTATAATAAAAATGTGCATAGAAGCGACGTGTTAGCAAAATTTCAAAATATTTAATTGTTGATATTAGCGCCAATACTACGTAATTTTGCATGAAAAAAATGTTTTCTACTTCGTCAGACACCCATGATTCGAATAACCTTGATCTGGTTGTATCAAATATAAAAGAGAAAAAAAAAAAAAATTCATTACGAATAGCTATATATATTGCTATATATGAGTGATGAACTACCTTAAGGAAGAAGAGCCACTTATACAGTCTACCTATTCGAGTGAGAACAAAAATACAGGTGACTCGCAGAGTTCTGAGAAGTCAGACAATGCAGCAATTCATTCCATTCTAAGTAAAGCCGAACAGACTGATAAGAAGCTTGTGACTGAACCAGAAACTTCTGAAGCCACAATTGCAGAAGAAGAAATTAACTACAAATCAAACAGGTATTTATAAAATATTGATTAGTAGTTATTAGCAACTTAGTAGTCCCCGTGAATAGCTACTGGTGACCCTGATTTTTTCATCGATATATTCACTTACTCATTTATTCACTTTTATTGCATAAGAAATATAGCTTGTGTATTTTCTAGAATGGTAAAACTAAGAAATTGTTGTAAAATACTCATAAAACATCACAAAAACAGGGCAGAAACCTCATTAACTATGAGGTTTTTGCACCCGAATTTATGGAATTTCATAACGTCTTATAAGTATTGAACAACATTAATTATGCATAATGTCTTCCCATATTGCTTTCTAAAATTGCACCTACTTGCAGAAAGATAAAGACAAGTTAACAACACAAGAGCTGTGTCCGCTGTCACTACAAAGTTCGAGAAGAAGTCTGAGCAAAGCAGCAACAGCAAAAAAAAGAAGAAAAATAAGCACAAACACGATGACAAGAAGTATAAGGATAAGCACAAATATAAACACAAAGATAAGGACAAGGTGAAGCACAGTGAGAAGGGTAAGAAAAACAAAGATTATGAGACTGAAAAGAGCTTCATAAATAAAAAGTTTTGATTCGCGTTTTGTATAGAAATATAGCTTATAAAATTTCTGTTACAGTAAAACTGAGTTTTATTGTACTTTTCCAGTTTTATTATACTGGATTCCACATTTATACAAAATTATTTAAATATAAACACTAAAATTTTATACTTTTGATTCTTTTTTATTCGTTGTAAACCTAATGTATTTTTTGTACATTAGCTGTACTGAACCTGTTGAGCTTTCTTTATCCTTCTGCTAGTACGTATAATTATATAAAGAAATGGAGTGAAATTATGTTTTCTAGTCAATTAGTTTCTCAGTTCAAAGTCTCAGTTCGAAATTAGTTTCTTAGTTTCACCATAATAGAAAATGCACAAGCTATTTTATGTAAGAAGCCAAATAAACAATTTCCTTTCAAAGACAAAGCCAACAAGCTTGCTTATCATTTTAACATTTGTAGACTTCTTCCCTTTTTGTAAATTGGTTGGCTTTGTAGGAACGAATTTTTGTTTGGGTTCTTACGTAAAAGATTTTTGCTTATGTAGGTTGCATTTAGCTTGTGTATTTTCTAGTACGGTGAAACTGAGACATTGCCTAATTTCATCCCATTTATTTATAAAATTATGCCTACTTGAAGAAGGATACAAACAGTGATGCCAGAGATAGGTTATTGAATATTCTATCTATAAGATCTACTCTCTCTCTCTCTCTCTCTCTCTCTCTCTCTCTCTCTCTCTCTCTCTCTCTCTCTCTCTCTCTCTCTCTCTCTCTCTCTCTCTCTCTCTCTCTCTCTCTCTCTCTCTCTCTCTCTCTCTCTCTCTCTCTCTCTCTCTCTCTCTCTCTCTCTCTCTCTCTCTCTCTCTCTCTCTCTCTCTCTCTCTCTCTCTCTCTCTCTCTCTCTCTCTCTCTCTCTCTCTCTCTCTCTCTCTCTCTCTCTCTCTCTCTCTCTCTCTCTCTCTCTCTCTCTCTCTCTCTCTCTCTCTCTCTCTCTCTCTCTCTCTCTCTCTCTCTCTCTCTCTCTCTCTCTCTCTCTCTCTCTCTCTCTCTCTCTCTCTCTCTCTCTCTCTCTCTCTCTCTCTCTCTCTCTCTCTCTCTCTCTCCTCTCCCCCCCCTCCCTCCCTCCCTCCCTCCCTCCCTCCCTCCTCCCTCCCTCTCCCTCTCTCTCTCCCTCTCTCTATCTCTCTCTCTCTTTCTCTCTCACTCTAGCTCTCGCTCTCGCTCTCGGCCTGCTCAGAACAGCGGAAAAAGAGGAAGGGGAGAAAGTTAAAAAAGGAAATGCAATAACAGATGAAGATACTAAGAAGGAGAAACGTGATATTAAAAACGAACAAACGATTAAAGAGGAAGAAATACAGGTAAATTTTATAAATTTCTAATTCGATTTGTATTTTTATTATCGTCTCTCCTATTCGTACGTCAGATCTGACGATGAATTAAAGAAGCGAGGACAAAAGAAGAAAGACATTGAAAATGAAAAAGGGAAAAGCACTGAAGAGCGATCAGTAGAATATGCGCCTTGTTGTAAGGGCTTTGTTGAAGTTGTCGATAGACTTAAAGTATATTATGGGCCCATTCATGAATCAAAAGTCACTTATGAAGCAAAAATTATCGATAAAGAACATGAAGGTATTTACATATTTATACAAAATCATTAGTTTGAAAAAAGTAGATTTGTTTTTATCAGTACAATAAAATTGTTAAATTAACATTATTACTGATACTAATAAGATTACCAACAAAATATGTTTTATGAAATTTAAATTTATTTTTAGGAAAAAATTAACAAAATTAATTCTGAATTTTATACCTTATTTTATATTTTTTAAGCATATCGTATATTTATAAACATTAAATTAATCTTGAATAGTGAATTTGTCTCTATATTTGATAATAAAACTGTACAAAGTTTGATTGTATAAATTTTTACAAAAGTTTAATTTGTAATCTGTCAAAAGTTATTGGTAATTCATGTTGAGGTACTGACATTGGCTGAATATAGTAATCTTTTCTTGATGAAAAATTTCTTTTATAAATAAAGTTTAAATATTAATATTTCTATCTCTTTTACGTTAACAGATATGATCAATGGATGAAAAGTTCCAGAATAGCTCATAATTTCACTCAAGCTAAAGGTCGAGTAAAACCCGTGAAAACGACACCTCGCCCTCAAACTCCAAGTTTAAACTCGTCGACCAAGTCTTCCAAGACTACAACAACTCTGAGTACAAGTAGTATTACATCATTTTCAAGCGATCTTCAAAGTCGTCGGCGAGCACAAAGTGATGCACCAGCGGGTTCATCTAAAGATTATCGCAAACAAGATCGTGAAAGTAATTCTGCGACTCGTTCAATGACGCCATCGCCTCTCACTTCTTTTAGTTTGCGTACTAAAAGTTCAACAACTACTGCAAATAGTAAGCCCATGCGCGTTACTAGAAACGCGAACTCGTCAAATGTCCTGGGCCGGCGCACCAGACGAGGGCCAGGTCACGCCGATACCATAACCGCCGAAGAGGCTGTCAAATTAGAAATTACCAGCGTTCAACCGGAACCCGAAGAAGAAAAAAGAGAATTACCCTCACTTTACACAAATAAAGCAAGAAAAGGCCGAGGCTGAAAATATTCCAGAAAAGAAGGTATAAACAATTTAATTAGGTGTACCACCCCTCTGCAGTATTTGTAAAGATGCCGCGAGTCCATGAGTTAAATTCTCAGGTAGAGAGAATCACTTGCTACGCTTGGGCGCTTATACACGCCGTGCCGTAAAGTACGACTTAAGCTACTAGTATCGTAATGTACTACAATAAAAGACAGCAATCTTTTTTATTTTTCATCCTATTTCAATTTTGAAGGTCTCATTTTGTTACA
This sequence comes from Torymus aiolomorphi, assembly GCA_036365515.1. Classification (NCBI taxonomy): domain Eukaryota; kingdom Metazoa; phylum Arthropoda; class Insecta; order Hymenoptera; family Torymidae; genus Torymus; species Torymus aiolomorphi. Next base: position 82,291,982 of record CM070876.1, read on the forward strand.
TTTCTAATTTCAAGGTGAGGTACCGAAATGAAAATTAAAAAATTATCAATATCTGTAAAGTTACATACAATTTTTTATAAGAATTCATAAGATTTTGATAAATAATTGAACGTATCTTTGCAGGTATTGATAATTTTTTAATTTTCTTATCGGTACCTCATCCTGAAATTAGAAATGTAACAAAATGAGACCTTCAAAATTGAAATCGGATAAAAAATAAAAAACATTCCTGTGTTTTGTTAAATTTTTTTTAGATGACGGTATCTTGTTAATCAATATTTAAATTTGGTTTTAAAAAATGTTTCTCTTTGGTCAAGTACCCTTCTTTCCAATTACATCATTACTCATATTGTAATATGCGAAAAAGAAGTTGAAAAAAATCTTATTGTATGTATCTCTCAATGATGGACCATACATACCATAAGTAATTATTTAATCTTTGTAATCAGTTATATTTTTAAAAGTAAAATCCGCTTGAAACGCGCAGTTTGAGCGCGCACCTGGACGGGCCCCAGTACGCGCGGCACGAGTCCTCGATGCCGTATCCACCCGTGCCCCCTTCACTGCGAGGGAGCGCGCCAACAATTGCTCGCACTTTTTGATCACCACGGCGCTATATTCCGTTCAAAAATTCTGAAAGAAGTAAAGGGAAAATCGCTTACAAACGGAACTGGACTGAAATTGGACCTCGTTTGAGCAGAACAGAACAGAGCAGAACAGAACAGAGCAGAACAGAGCAGAGCGGAACGGCGCTTATATACATTGCCCCATAGGGAGGAGGCACAATGGGCGCCGTGCTCTGCACCGCATTCAGCGCCGTGCTCTGCGCCGCATTCAGCGCCGTGCTCCGCAGTACTGTAGGTGTTTCGCTGATTGGTCAATTCTTTTTGAGTAACTGCTGGCATGAATGAAATTGACCAATCAGCGAAACACCTAGAGTCATGCCAACAGTTACTCAAAAAGTACAAATAGAATTGACCAATCAGCGAAACACCTAGAGTATTGCGGAGCACGGCGCTGAGCGCGGCGCAGAACACGGCGCCTATTGTTGCTGAATAGTCAATGATTATTTCAGCGAGAATGCTGTTAGGGATATTGAAAATGGATTCTATTGGGGGAGGAGTAGAAATACTTTTTTTTTAACACTGTTTGTTTATTTTGGCTTTAAGAGCATATCGACGGCTGAGAGGAAGAATAACGTATCTCGGCGCGCGGATAAAGAACGACGTATCTCGGCGCACGGATGAAGAACGACGTATCTCGGTGCGCGGATGAAGAACAATGTATCTCGGCGCGAGGATGAAAAACGACGTATCTCGGCGCTCGGTTGAAGAACGACGTATCTCCGCACGCGGATGATCTCTTACGGCCAATGCACGGCCAGTATAGCGGCGAGATACGTCGTTCTTCAACCGAGCGCCGAGATACGTCGTTCTTCATCCGCGCGTCAAGATACGTTCTTCTTCCTCTCAGCCGTCGATATCTTTCTTTGTTCTAAATAGGATATTGCCGTAAATGTGTTCTATATCCCAACAAACGTATCTACAGGAGCATGAGGAAGAATTGATTAGGTTTTTACGGTACATACTGGCTGCAAGTGAGAAGTGATTAGAGCAAATTCTGTTTATGGTAACGATATGGAATCTTGAGAATTTGTCTTTCTGGAACCATGGCTTTTCTGAACACCGTGTTGGCTATTGGGAAAGTAGTTATTTTTTCTATAAAGCGGTTAAGTCAAGCACCGAGTTTAAAAATGAATATTTATTCTTGGGGTTTAGGTTATTTATGTTTTCAAATTGGTTCTTCCTTTGATTATCGTTGTCATCGTAGGGTCAGGGTTTAGAAGTCGAATTAAATTTTGAAAGGACTCCCTACGTCTTGAGGACTTACGGTAGCCATGGGAAGTTTATTCTTTTGATTATTTCGAGTTGTCTTTGTTTTGTCTTAGTATATACACGGTGTCTCATTTTAATCTATGCAGCCGAATATCTCCGAATGCAGGTCAGATACAGAAAAATGGTTCAGATGAAAATTGTTCGTGACGATGGGGGTCAACTTTTGGTCACCTTAAATTTGACCTTGAGATCATTTTTCAAGGTCATTTCAAGGTGAAGATGATTTTTGTCAAATTAGAACCCCTATTTCTGACGTCGGAATCGGATAGAGCGGGAAATTTTACGTCCAAAACCGTTCTTTAAACATTTTTTTGTGACCTCCACAAGGTTATATCAAGGTCAAATGCTTAAAAATTGGTAAGAACGCGAAATTTCATAGTTGTCTCAAGCAGAACAAGCCTTGATAAACCCAACCAATCAAAGGATGTCTTCTTTGTAGATACAGCTCAGCATGCCGCCTAGCTGCTGCACGATAATTGCCATTACATTGCTCTAAAACCATTATCATGTCAACTATTTGATCAGCTGGATAATTCACAGATACAATAAAATAGGGATCTGTCCCCAACACCAGACCCATCAACTCTTATGAATTTTGATGTGCTAAAACCGAATCTGGGTCCAGAATTATGCCATCGCCTTCCATTTTTTATTAAAACTCAAGAAATCACCATCCCACTTACGAAAATTCATGATTTTATGGGAATAAGCGTTACGTAAAAAAATATAAAGTAAAAGAAATTTTTATCTTTATCACAGGAATAACGATGTCAAAAGTTTAAAATCTAATAATTGATAACAAGATTAACTAAGTAAGAGGTTAAAATATAAGTGTTAACTATTGCATTGTTGAAAATAAGCAAGAATTGAATTTTCAACAATTTGTATTGAATTTGTAACTTAAGTTAAATTTCCAAGACACGAAGGTTTATTTGTTCTCAATATTTTAAAAATTAAATCTTTTTCAATTGCCTCGTCTATAAGTAAAGTTACATCATGGCTGATTATCCAGTTGATCAAATAGTTGAAATGATAATGGTTTCAGGGCAATGTAATGGTAATTATAGTGCAGCAGCTAGGCGGTATGCTGAGTTATATCCACAAATGAGACATGCTACTGATTTGACAATGAGAACTTTAACTCAAAGAGCTCGCGGTGGCCACCTTATTGGTCAGCGCAGGCACCACGAATACGATGAAGACGATGCTCGTGTCGTGACTATTTTAACAATTGTTCATCTCGACCCGCATATTAGCACACGCCAAATTGAAAGAGAAATTGGTATTTCCGTCCGACGGTTTGAAGGATTCTGAGAATTATTGACTAGCATGCCTACCATATAACTTTCGTTCAGGAACTAAGGCAGAACCATATTCAATTGCGCATTGAATTTTGTCACTCGGCTTTAAGAATGATAGAAAATGATCCAGACTTTTTCAAATACGTCCTTTTTTCGGATGAGGCAAAATTTTGTAGCGATCGGCGACTGAAGAGGCACAATTGCCATTATTGGTCAGATGTGAACCCTCACTGGCACAGAGCAATGGATCATCAAAATCGGTGGAGCATAATGGTGTGGCGTGGAATAGTCAATGGTTACTTGATAGGTCCCTATTTCTTTGAGCGAAATGTCGATAGAAACAGCTATTTAGAGTTAATAAGAGATCATTTGCCAGTACTTTTGGAAAACGTCGACGTAGCTACAAGACAAAGAATGTGGCTTCAGCAAGATGGTACAGCACCACATTTTGCACGAATCGTTCAAGAATTTTTGAATAACAACTACAATGACAGGTGGATTGGACGAGGAGGTCCCGTTAACTGGCCTGCTAATTCACCAGATATGACGTCACCAGATTTTTTCTTGTGGGGGTACGTAAAAAATGTAGTTTTTGCTCAATGGCCTACAGCAAGGGAAGATTTTATGCATAGAATTCGTAGCGCTTGCGAATCCATTTCTAGAGCAACGTTGCCCAGGACTGTGGATCATTTCCAACGGCGATTACGCCTGCGCCTGGAAGCCAACGGAGGTAACTTTGAACATGTACTCCGTGGATAGATAATGTCAACTGCAGTAATAATGGTGAGAGGCAAGGGGACTCACGTTAGACAAGCACCCCAGTGAGAGGCAAGGGAACTCACATTAAACAAGCACCCCAGTGAGAGTCAAGGGGCTCACGTTAAACAAGCACCCCAGTGAGAGACAAGGGGACTCACATAAACGAGCACCCCAAAGGAAACAGGCCTTACTACGTCCGCGTCGTTGTTTCTGGGTAACGCTAAAAGTAAGGACCCAGTATTATCAAAAAGAACTTAAAGCCAATAGAGCAATGTTGCTGGAACTTCTGTAGATAAGTGATCACGAAAACTCCCAGGATAGTATTTTTAGCGATTTTCATGGAAATTGGAAAATTGACCCCACTTAAAGCGATTCAATCTCCAGGTGGTACTCCGGCGTCGCATCTGACTTTGAATTTATAATCAGCGACCCCTGAAGCTCTCAGAATGTGTTTTTAGTGATTTTCATAGTGATTCAAAATGACCTCATTTGGGATATTTCAGCCTCCATGCGGTACCATCGCATCGCACCCCACAGAAACCTAACATCATATTACAATTGGCGACCACAAAAATTTCTTAATTGGTTGGGATTATCAAGGCCTGTTCTGCTTGAGACAACTATGAAATTTCGCGTTCTGACCAATTTTTAAGCATTTGACCTTGATTTAACCTTGTGGAGGTCATAAAAAATCTTTAAAGAACGGTTTTGGACGTAAGATTTCCAGCTCTATCCGATTCCGACGTCAGAAATAGGGGTTCTAACTTGAAAAAATGATCTTAACCTTGAAATGACCTTGAAAAATGATCTCAAGGTCAAATTGAAGGTGACTAAAAGTTGACCCCCATCGTCACGCACAATTTTCATCTGAACCATTTTCCTGTATCTGGCCTGCATTCGGAGATATTTGGCTGCATATATTAAAATGAGACTTCGTGTATATAGATTAGTAGAGTTAGGAGACTTAGGTAGGCTCATTTATTGACTTTTTGGAGTTTTTTTAAATATCTTATTAGTAATTTTTTTCGCATGCTGACCTTCGAAAAATACAGATTGCTTTATTTTGTCAATTATTTTTAGGTTTAATAAAACTAATTCTTTGCTGGAAGGTGGCGTTATACAATAAATACGTTTATTGTTATAATATAATAACGTGAAATTCTCAGTGTGTTAAAGTCAGTTTTTTTTCTTTTTTGTAAGTTGGTTGGATTTATATAAAAGAAATTGTTATTGCAAATTGTAATGATACTGCTTTTCTTTTTCTATTTATATACAATAAAACTGACTTTTGGATGTTATGGTAGTGAGTTTCCATTTTTGTATGCTCCCAGAGATTTTCTACTCAATCATTCGAAGGTCAACACAGACAGCAGCGCACTAGATGACAACATATCAGTATTGCATATGCAACGAATGCAACTTTTCTTTTATCGAGTAGGGTATTCCTGCAGCTATTCCAGTGCTTAGGGTACCTCACTTTCTTCCTAATAGGCAATCTGAGTTGCTGATTCTACTGCTGTAGATAGTTTATACTGTGTTTACATAGTTTGGTAAGTCAGGGGTAAGTCGAAGGTGCCGACTGAACTTTTGAATGAGATTAAGATAATAATACCTATAAGTGTAGTTAGCAAATTTTATTAGCAATAACTGATAGGTTATTTATGAATGCAAGTAATGAAGTGGTAGCAATGACAGTTTCAGAATCACTCACAAAACCTAAATAGTAATTTACAGAATATCAGCATCGATAAGTTTCACCAAACACTTGTACAGATGCCAATGCTCTTTCATACTTAAGTCAATTTTATAAATAGATATTTTTTTAATTAATTAAAAACATCTGTTTTTTGTGTTATTTAAGAGTTTTATTTCAAAAATTTTATTTATTAATAAAAAAAAATCATAAAATATTTTAAAGGGATTCTAAAGGGAAATTCTTCGCCATCTAGAGGTATTTTCTGCGATCTGTTGCTCTCTTCATCCCTACTGCTTGACACGTTATTAATATATTTTGTTCTGCCTAAAGCGAAGAGCTCCTGCAGAAGACCACGTGCCTTCATATGATTCTGCTCCCTTCGAGGGTAGCCGACGCAGCTACCACTTCACGAGGTCATCACCGAGGCAAACACGACGGGGAAGCGACGGCGATGGTGCAGTTCAATGTATTTCGCGCTCCTGCGATTCTCGAGTAAGTACTTCGCTTCGGATTGGGTCTTAATTCTATGGTTTAGCCGAACCTATCCTCCAAATTTCCGTCTGTCTGCTCCCTTGTTCCTGGCAGATTGATACTTCTCTCCTAATCCCTACTGCTTGACACGTTATTAATATATTTTGTTTTGCCTAAGGTGAAGAGTTTCTGCAGACGACAACACGCCTTCATGTGATGCTACTACCTACGACTACCAATTTCTAAACGATTGAGAGCAGCGACGAGGTGAAACGTTCTTGTGGTGTGTCTGTACAGTTGCTGTGTATACGAGTCCTCCATCCAATGTATTTGAGATAGGAAAGTAAGGCGAAAAAACATGGAAGGGTATGGATTGGATTGGAATTAGAGCGGGCAACAATAGAGTATACAACTACTATACAACAAGAGGACAGTATTTATTGATGTATACAGCTAGTATACAACAAGAGGACAGTATTTATTGACTACAGGTGGTCTTAACCTATAAGTATTTACAAAGGTGAAATCGTGCGTATGCTGTATGCGGGGAGCGTGGCCAGAGTAGGTCATAAATCATAGAGGGGTTTATGATGTCAAAAGACACGCAATTTTGATGCGCGCGAACTTAAAAATTTTGTACATTTTTTGCTACGAGCTATAAAAAATTTTATTATATTAATCCGTATCGCTCTTAGGTTTTTTGGAAATATTGGATTTACCATACTGCGTACAGATGCAAGAGCATCTATCCAGAATACAGATTTAATTTAGCTGAATGATAATTTAAGATCGTGTATTAGTTGCTTAATGTAACCTGGTAATTGTATTAAACTAAATGATGATTTATTAAAATATATGTGTGCTACCATACTGCAAACAGATGCAAGAGCATCTATGCAGAATTCAGACTTAAATTAGCTTAATGCTAATTTAAGATCTTGTATTAGTTGCTTCATGTAACCTCGTAATAAATAATTGAGAAAGTAGAAATATATAAAAAATATATTGGATGTTAGCTGGCTGCGTACAGATGCAAGAGCATCTTTGCAGAATACAGTCTTAGTTTAGCTGAACGCTGATTTAAGATCTTGTATTTGTTGCGTCATGTAACTCGGTAATAAGTAATTGGAAAAATAAAAAAATATTAGAATATATTGGATGTTACCTGGCTGCGTACAGGTGCAAGAGCATCTCTGCAGAATACGGTATTAATTTATCTGAATGCTAATTTAAGGACGTTCTCCGAAAAATCAATTTTTTGTGATTTTTGAGAAACATGTTGAGAAAGCTTAATTTAGTGTCCTTAGTACGTGCTTCAAAGCCAGGCATCCAAAGCGGTATTTAAAATAGAAATATTTGACTTTAAAGTTTCAGCGTTAACATGGGATCTCTATCTAAGCTCGTTTGAAAAATACATTTTGATTTACTGTAAAAAAGTTTGTTTTGTTTTTTTTTTTCAACCGTAAGTCATAAAACTTGAAATCAAGGGGGATAATGTGGTATAATTTTCAATATAGCAAGCGGTATTAATTTCAGAGACATAGCAATATAAAGAAAAACTCCATGTTATTTGTAAGTGGTATTTATTTCAAATATCGTATTGATAAGTTTTTTCTTACACCGTCATTTTGTTTATTATTTTTTAAGTGTATAGAGGCTCATGAAGGGTTTCCATCATAAATAATATTTAGATCAAAATTTTTGCGAATTCATGAAGTTGAGCCGAAGAACGTCTTTAAAAGATCTTGTCTCGGTTGTTTAATGTAACCCAGTAATAAATAATTGAGAAAATAAAAAAATATTCATATATATTGGATTTTATCTGGCTGCATACAGATACAAGAGCATCTCCGCAGAATACAGTCTTGATTTAGCTGAACGCTAATTTAAGATCTTTTATTAGTTGCTTAATGCAACCCGGTAATACATAATTGGAAAAATAAGAAAATATTAAAATATATTGGATATTACCTGGCTGCATACAGATGCAAAAGCATCTTTGCGTAAATGTTTCATAGATATTCGTTTAGATTAATTTCAATTGGAATACTAATATGATTGAACGCTTGAAAACTATTGTAACTCTAACATATATACACATATATAAAATTAATTATATTTTATTTAAAAAATGGGTCTACCAAAAATTGAGCATACATTGAATATATTCGAACAAATTAATTTGAAATGAAAAATTAGGGAAAGCATAAATAGCCTTTTGATGGCTATAAAAAATCGTTGCATCAGAAGCATCACTGTTATTATTGGGATTCACTACAAATCAGATTATTGTTTGTACCGGTTGCTTTATTTATTACTGAACAGTCTTTTAAACATTAACTTAACGTTAAAAATGGTCAGTAATAAATAAATACATAAACCCCTTTATGATGGTCAGCGATATTTTTATTAGAAAAAAAAAGATTCGAAATTACTAATTTCCGCAGTGCACATTTTTTTTATACAACACTCTATAGTTTTATTAGTTCTGTACTATGAAATCCTTGGCATCCGGGAGCGCAACAATAAGTAAACATTAGTTTACGTATGTTGATGCATTTTATTTACATGTTTATTTCCAACATAAATTGTAGATTATTTGTTATAAACAAATTGCTAGTTGATAATAATTTAAAAACAATGCTTCCACATTGTAAAAGTTTTTGTTATGATACCACGCGTAAAGTATTCGGTTTACTCCCTGATTTCAGGGAGTAAAACCCATATGTACTCTCTCCTGACAACTGCCACGCGCATTCACTTTTTTCTACTTTTTATCAATAACTTTCCGCCGGGTATGCAAAAAAATTGTATATGCACCTAGGGAGCAATGATGGCTATGAACCCCTGCGAGTTGCAAGTCCCTTGCGGGCGTCCATAACCTACTTTACTCCCTAGGTGCATAATCTACTATTTTGTTTATTTTAGCAGTAATTTGTTTATAATGATTAGTTTAATGACTTATTCTATAATACGCACTGTTGAAATTATATTTTCGTTTCTTGATTTGATTACCGTGTTAGGCTATTATCTAACACGGCGTGCAAACAGTAACTTTAATTCAAGGTAAAATGTCGAGAAAAACGCGACCGGCAGAATTATGTCTAATAATTAGTAGAATCATAATACATTTTGCAAAACATCATACCTGATTGTTTCTGAATATAAACCGAATCGAATGTTATTTTCACAAGGTGCGCATATCTGTTTTCGAGTTTCATCGTGCTTATTACGTATCATATTTATGTCGTGTTATACCGTTGAAAGACTACGATAAATGATATCAGTATGGAATGTGACTATAGGTATATGTTTTGTTTACATTCATTATATCTTTAATGAAGGTTATGTCTCTATATAAATAGATAAAAGTATATGCATATGTAAAAATATTATACATACGCATGTGTACACAATTTTCAGTGTAAACAAAACTAGGGGGGCCACCCCGCTGTCTACACGGTGACCCATTTTAATAGCCGCACCCGGGTTTCTCGGAACCTAAGCCAGATAGAGAAAAATGGTTTAGACAAAAGTTATAGGGGACAAAGGGGGCCACATAATGGCGCTAACGTCTTTGACCTTGAACTTGACCTTTGAGGTTATTTCAAGGTCAAAGTGGTTTTTTCATATGGAAACACCTAGTTTTGACCCCGGATTCGGAAAGAGCGGGAAATTTTACGTTCAAAATCATATTGAGAAATTTTTTCAAAGGTCATTTCAAGGTCAAATCTAGGTCAAACTCAGAAAAGTCCGTTTAAAATCGTTTTTTTTCATGAACCACAGGCTAAGCTGGTTCAAGTTGATCGTAGGCTTAATAGAGGAACCCACACACCCCAAACCTACACACCCAAAACTTACACATCCTAGTAAACAAAGCTCAAACTCGCACATCCTAACCCCATACACTTCATGCCCTCACATGCTGAACTGTTACACCCCGGTCCCACAACCATACCCCGCACCCCCCAGTCCCACACATCCCTACCCCACGCATACTAATCCCACACATCCTGAACCCTGAAAAATTTTTCTCAAGGGAAAAATGATTTTTTAACGGAAACTGTAAGATCGTTGAAGCTTCTGTTATAAATGTATTAACCTTACTTTTGCGCTACCCAGAAACAACGACGTGGACGTAGTAAGGATTGTTTCCTTTAGAGTGCTTAATTAAAGTGAGTCTCTTTACCTCTCACTGTTCGGGGTGCTTGATTAAAGTGAGTTCCCTTGCCTCTCACTGTTCGGGGTGCTTGATTATAGTGAGTCCCCTTGCCTCTCACTGTTCGGGGTACTGGATTATAGTGAGTCCCCTCGCCTCTCACTAATGTAAATAAATTTTTATTTAACCTCGAAGCAAGTGTTCGAAATTACGACCATTTGCTTCAAGACACATAGTCAAACGCCTTTGAAAATGGCGAACTGTGTTCTGCAAAGTTTGTCTCGGAATGGCAGCGCATGCTCGACGAATCCTATCCTGCATATCTGCTCTTGTAGTGGGTTGTTGCTCATAAATAGCATTTTTCAAATACCCCCATAAATAGAAATCTGGTGATGTAAGATCGGATGAGCCAGCAGGCCAGTTAACCGGACCTCCTCGACCAATCCATCTGTTACCATAGTGCTCATTCAAAAAAGCCCTTACAATTCGAGCGAAATGTGGTGCTGCACCGTCCTGCTGGAGCCACATTCTTCGTCGCGTTTCTAAATCAACATCTTCCATCAATCCAGGTAGTTCATCTCTTATTAGCATCAAATAGGTATGTTGATTTACATTTGCTTCAAAAAAATAAGGGCCAATCAAATATCCATTGATAATCCCGCACCATACCATAATACTCCAACGTCTTTGATGGTTTACAGTTCTGACCCAATGAGGATTCACATTAGACCATTAATGGCAATTATGCCTATTCAGTTCCCCATCACTTTGAAATTGTGCCTCATCAGAAAAAAGAACAAAGTTAAAAAAGTCTGGATCATTTTCTATGGTTTGTAAAGCCCATTGGCAAAACACAATACGCTGTTGGAAATGCTGAAACTGTAGCTCTTGAACCAAAGTTATATCATACGCGTGATGTTGAAGCACCTTCATAATTCTTAAAAAAGTATTTCTTGGAATACCAATTTCCCTTTCGACTCGACCAGCGCTAATATGTGGGTCAGGATGAATTATTGCAAGGATAGTTACAAGTTCAGGATGAATTATTGCAAGGATAGTTCAGGATGAATTATTGCAAGGATGGTGTCTACGTTGGCGAACCATGTGTCCGCCACGAGCTCTTTGAGTTAAACGTTTGATAGCTCTATCGCCAGGATGTCGTTTGTCAGGATAGCGTTCAGCATAAAGTCTTGCCGCACCACGATAATTATTTTGGCTTGCTCCTAAAACCAAAATCATATCAACGATCTCGTTGGGATTTCAGAGCCAGCTATTAATTACTATTAAATTTAAATAGTAAAATGGTATCAAAAATATTAATAATTATAAGGCTTGCCCGTATACGGTCGCGCCTAAAAAGGAAAAACGTTGCAAAATTACGGTAACTTTAATTAGCTAACTGTAATTGCCATAAATACTTCATTTGTCACACTTTTTCATTTTAAATTTTAAAATAAAAGAATCGTTAAAACATTAAAGGTATTCAATTCAATAAAGCATTATTTCTTATTTTAATTGCAAATAAAACTAAAACTTCCTTTTATTTTTTTGTTTTATGTAAATAATGTGAATTAGTAGCGTTCGAACCGGGTATATGAAAAATGCTATTTTTGAGCGACAAGCGACTACAAGAGCAGATATGCAGGATAGGATTCGTCGAGCATGCGCTGCCATTCCGAGACAAACTTTGCAGAACACAGTACGCCATTTTCAAAGGCGTTTGACTATGTGCCTTGAAGCAAATGGTCGTAATTTCGAACACTTATTTCGAGGTTAAATAAAAATTTATTTACATTAGTGAGAGGCGAGGGGACTCACTATAATCCAGTACCCCGAACAGTGAGAGGCAAGGGGACTCACTATAATCAAGCACCCCGAACAGTGAGAGGCAAGGGGACTCACTTTAATCAAGCACCCCGAACAGTGAGAGGCAAGGGGACTCACTTTAATTAAGCACTCTAAAGGAAACAATCCTTACTACGTCCACGTCGTTGTTTCTGGGTAGCGCAAAAAGTAAGGTTAATACATTTATAACAGAAGCTACAACGATCTTAAAGTTTCCGTTAAAAAATCATTTTTCCCTTGAGAAAAATTTTTCAGGGTTCAGGATGTGTGGGATTAGCATGCGTGGGGTAGGGATGTGTGGGACTGGGGGGTGCGGGGTACGGGTTGTGGGACCGGGGTGTAACAGTTCAGCATGTGAGGTTATGAAGTGTATGGGGTTAGGATGTGCGAGTTTGAGCTTTGTTTACTAGGATATGTAAGTTTTGGGTGTGTGGATTTGGGGTGTGTGGGTTCCTCTTTTAAGCCTATGATCAATTTGAACCAGCTTAGCCTGTGATTCATGGAAAAAACGATTTTAAACGGACTTTTCTGAGTTTGACCTAGATTTGACCTTGAAATGACCTTTGAAAAAATTTCTCAATATGATTTTGAACGTAAAATTTCCCGCTCTTTCCGAATCCGGGGTCAAAACTAGGTGTTTCCATATGAAAAACCCACTTTGACCTTGAAATAACCTCAAAGGTCAAGTTCAAGGTCAAAGACGTTAGCGCCATTATGTGGCCCTCTTTGTCCCCTATAACTTTTGTCTAAACCATTTTTCTCTATCTAGCTTAGGTTCCGAGAAATCCGGGTGCGGCTATTAGAATGGGTCATCGTGTATATAAAAACTTCTTTTTTACATATGAGGCACGATCGCTACTATTCAGGAGCACCTTGTATCTTTGATACTGCCAAAGCTGTTACATCTTAAATAACAATATATTATATTTTGATGAAAACCGTAACGCATTCATGAAAAATTATTTGTTTTCTATAATGGTTAAAAATCCATCATTTTGATTGTGTTCAAGCATTTTTAATCCTTCTTTTAGGTTTAACTTACTAGAAATTGTTTTACGTAAAATGTTCATCACTAAAAAGTTGTTTGTTGAGGTCTACCACTTTTGTATTCGATATTTCTGTGTTAAATCAAATCCTATTAAATGATAAAATCGACTATTTAAGTATATTTACGCGTTAGAAATTGTTTCTACAGGCTTACATCGTCAGAATAGATTATACATGGAAATGTTGAATAGAAATAGTACATTACGATACGTGGGCCGGAAATTGGATTTCCGCGCCGTGCGTGGTATGACGCCCGAGGCGAAGCCGAGGGCGTCATGACGCACGGCCAGGGCATCCAATTTCCGGTCCAAGTATTGTATACTATTTTTCTTACTCCCCGGCCGAAAGTACGTTCTGTAATTGTTAAATAATTGATAAAATTGCGTTGTCGTCTGCTAGCTGTGTTTGAGTGTTAGTTTTTCTTTCGGCCCGCTCGATAGTACTGCCTCTGTCTGCCGCTTTGGGTAGCTCGGTCGATATTACCGACTATTCTTTCTTTCAGCCCAGCATGGAGAGCTGGTTTTTTGGCCGTCTGCTACTTTCGCTGTTACACAGATGGTTTGATGCCCGCCCGACATTTGCAAGACCGAGGCGAAGCCGAGGTTTTGCTGGTCGGGGCGGGCATCAGAAACACATTCATTAAAAAAAAAAAGAAATAAGGTCATGAAATAAGTACAATAAAGTTTGATTTTAATAATTTAAACTTTTTCAATATATTAACATCAAGTATTAATACAATAATTAATACAAGATTTACATTTAAATTAATCAGCTTCGGTCTTAATAATTTTAACTTTCAATATATTAATCTCAATATAAAATAAATTTTTTTTGATTTTTTTTCTTTACAAATGATTTTCTTTATCAGATTTGTAATTGTTAATATTTACAATGAAATTGCCGTTGATAATACAATTTTTAATTTTAATATATTTGTTTAAAGTTGAATTTATTTGATCATTCAATGAGTTATTCTGATCTTGATTTTGATTTTTATCTGCATTCAGTGATTTATTTTGATTTTGGTTTTGATTTTTATCTTGAATTTGAGGATTTAAATTTTTAAGAATTCTTTTTGATTCATTGGTGTTGATTTGCGGTTGAAGAGTTGTTGTATTGCTTGTTGTCGTAGTAGATTTTTGATCTGAAATAAAGTTTGTTACGTATGAAGAGTAGTACAGGGGGCATCGACTCTATACATTAGTATTTTTTATGCTTACCCGAAGTTGAATTGAAGTTGTTCGTAGTGATTTCTTCTTCGAAATCTGACCAATTTAAATTGTAATCAGATTCATCTTTGTCGGGTGTAGTATTTGTCAATGGTTTCGAATGAGACATTTCATCTTGAATTTGAGGATCTAAATTTTCAAGAATTCTTTTTTTACATGGAGGTGGTTGAGTAGTTACTTTATCTTTGAATCCTACTTTCACTGGTGTTTTTGGAAGAAATTTTTTACTGTTGTGGTTTGTCGAGTATTAATTTTCATTCTTTTCTGGTGTAAGTATTTTCTTATTGCTGGCTGTGGTAAAGTGGGGTTGTTGGTCTGAAATAAAGTTTGTTAAGAATGAAAGATAGTACAGGTGGCATCGAGCAAACTTATTTAGTATATTAATATTTTTTATGCTTACTTGGAATTGGATGGAACTGGTTCGTAGTGAATTCCTGGTTGGAATGCGACCAATTTGAATGGTAGTCGGAGTGAGTTTCATTGGTTGTAGTACTTGTCGATGGTTTTGGATGAGTGTTTGTCGTAGCTGTACGGATAATACCATTGAAAATCGGCGGAGTGCACCACAAATTCCAAATGTAAGTATTACCTGTGAATGTTAAAAATATAGTGTAAATTAACCAAGTATAAGAGTATTAATTGCGAAGTGAATATATAAATAATGAATTACCTCTGTGGCTAAATACACTTGATCATTGGCTGTTGTCATAAAATTCATAATTTCAGTCCAGATTTCTTCTTCGTCTTCAGAACCATCGGATGAGGATTCATCTGTGTTTGTTTCTTTAAAAGACATTTTTTTATCTCAATGGAAATTGAGAAATTGCACGTAATTTTATTGCTTTCAATCTTGACTTGTTTAGTTAAGCACGTTTTAGGTTAGAACGCGGACACTACGACTGCATGTGAATGCAGTATTTGTTGCTACATTTCTCGAGAGAATTTGCAAAAAATAACAATTCATTTTTACATTTCTCGAGAGAATTTCAGTCAGAGTGCGTGTCGAGCTATTCATTTTTCTGTAAGATATCGTGCAGCCAGAGTGCTGGGACTTGCTTAGTGTGTCACTTAATTGTTTCTACACGACTCGAGAGTACGTGCAATGAAAAAACTCTAGCACAGAAGACGCACAAAACGAGGGACGTATTTTGTCCCTTCGGTTTGGCACGGCTGTTGTCCCGTAACGGTGCTACTGAGTCCCCCTGGCGGCGTGTATACCATATCTTAAGGCGAATTTAGGTTAGGTTTTAAAAGTATCGGTAATATTTGGTATGTATTACGTGCCAGAAGGGGAGATGTGCTGTGCCGAATCCAGGGACGAAATAAGCTACTCGTTTTGTGCGTCTTGCGTGCCAGAGTTTTTTCAGTGTGTAGAAAACAAGAAAAAAAACAATGACCACGATCAAACAACACCACTTTTTATTTCAACTAACTCTTTTTTCTCGTCACCCGTGCACTTTCCTTTGTTTATTTCGTACACGTCAACTCGCGCTCGAACGTGCGAGTGAGACAGAGTGGCTCATGCGCACGAGCGCTCAAGCACAGCGGGTCGGGAAATTTCAGCAGCCAATCAGAGCGCGCGGTTGGTCTAAAATAAGATGCGAAAGTTTCTCTTTCGGCCCGGAGATGCGGGCCGGAAGTACGTACTTTCGTGTCAGCGAGTAAGAAAAAGTATTTTTCATTGTTATTCATAACTTTTTGATCGAATATTTTTGTGTAAAGTTAAATACTATTGAATAATAAGTTAAGGAAAAAGTTTTATTTCAATATTATCTTTAACTTTTGCATTCAACATTTTTGTATAAAATCAAATCCGACTAAGTTAGAACCGAATATCGATCATTTAAAGTAGATTTCGATGTTAAAAATCGTTTTTATGGATTTAACTCATCAGGAATTGATTGTACAAAAAAATGTTTAAAAGAAAAAAGGTTTCCTTTAATATTATCTATACCTTTTACATTTAACATTTTGTGTAAAATGAAATCCTGTCAAGTAACGAAGAAAAGCAATTATTTTGTTGATTATTTCACTATTGTGTTTACAAATATTGTTCTTGAAAAAAAGTTCAATGTAAAAAAGACGTGTTTTAATTAGTTTTAGCAGAAGCATGTGCTAGATTTTTACTGAAAATTAATTTTCGATGCGAGATTAAAAATCTGTTTTGTCAATTTTTATTTGCTCTGGCGTTTTTTAGGCACGACCGGTTCTCGGGAGAGCCTTATATTTTTAGACACGAACGGTTCCGGGGGAGCCTTATATTTTCACTAAAACGAAAATTGTAACGCTTCAAAAATCAATAATCTTTTATTGTATAAAAACTGTTTTCCACCAAAACTGAGTCCATTTATGTGTTCCCCATGATGTATGTATGTCTGTACGTATGTACGGAACCATTCTTTTACATTATCTTATTGAAAAACAGTCCTACTTTGGGACTGATCCGTTCAAAAATCTAAAAATACGAGCACAATTAAAATTTTGAAATAATTGCTTTTTTAGTGTAATGCATCGGAAATTCATTTTTAGTATAAATTTCACACATGCTTCTGCTGAAACTAATTAAAACACATCTTTTTTATGATAATCATTTTTTGCTACGAGCAATACTTGCCAACACAGCTGCGAGAAACGGCTAAAAACATAAGAAATAGACGATTTTCAGCTATAACTTGACAGGATTTAAGTTTACACAGATATATTGAATATAAAAATTGTATATTATAATAAAACAAAATTTTTCTCATTTAACATTTTCATGTACAATCAATTCCCAACGAGTTCGATCTATAAAAACGACTTTTTAATGTCTAAATACACCTGAAATAGTCAATTTTCGCTTCTGGTTCTAGGATTTGACTTTACACAAAAATGCAAGATTTTCCTGAGAAGCACGGCGTGCCTATGATGTAAAAATGAAGTTTTTACATAGACAGCAGGGGTTGGCGCGCGATAGTGTGCAGGGAGCGCGGCCCCTCTAGTTTATTTTTCGATGGATTCGGCTCAGTATAGAACTGTCCAGTACTTATCGTTAGACTAGTATCTGGCCAAAAATTCGTTTAGATCCGTCGAAATTTCTTTGAAATAATTGGGTTACTTAATCACATACATATGTACAAACATACATCCTCGGAAATCCTTAAAATGTACTCCTTTTTGGGGAAAATAGTTTTTATGTTGTAATTTTCGAAGTTTGAAGTGTTACAATTTTCACTCTGACGAAAATATAAGGCTGTCCCGAGAAGCGGTCGTGTCATGTCGTATATTACGTTCCTAGGCCGGAAAATAGGATATTACATTCGTGTGTAGGTTGCCGTCCGAGGCGATGCCGAGCACGGTAAACGCGTGAATATGATATTCTATTTTCCAGCCCAGGTGCGTATACTATTTTTCTTCAGACCCTGGCTCGAAATTTCGCCACAACATGCACGTTTTTCAGCTGGGAAATTGCAGGTTATAGTCACGTCATATTTTGGCGAACTTTCGGCCGGGGTATGGTGAAATAGTATATTACCCAACTAGGGAGGAAAAGAGTTGGCCAGTCCAGAGCACGTGTAAATTGCTACCCGAGCCGAAGGCGAAGGATGGCAAACAGGTGCTCTGGGGTAGCCTTCTTTATCCCCGTGTTGCGCAATATACTAATATTCATTTTAAATAGATAATTGTTAATCGTTTAAATCGTACAAACTTATTTTTTATTTGATTTGTTTCTATCTTATTATTAACATATTAATATGTAAAATCATAATCAATTGTGTTTGTTAATAATAAGAAAGAAAGAAATAAATTAAAGATAAGTTTATATTATAATTTGAATTATTAACAATAGAAGTATTTGAAATTAATAACCTTTTTTTGTTTACATTAAAAATTGTTTACATACGCGTATATATCATATTTTTACATATATTCATATCAATTTATCGTAGTCTTTCGACGATATAAAACGGCATAAATTATAAATATGATACGTAATAAGCACGATAAAAATCGAAAAAGGTTTGCGCACCTTGTGAAAATAACATTTGATTCGGTATATATTCAGAAACAATCAGGTACGATTTTCTGCCAAATGTATTATGATTCTACTAATGATTACACATAATTGTGCCGGTCGCCTTTTTTCTCGACATTTTACCTTGAATTGAAGTTGCTGCTTGCACGCCGTTCTAACACAGCAAAATATCGCTGATTCACTGACCTATTGATCCAGAGGGCGTAACCGTCTTCTTCTTCATGGGTTCCCATGAAAACACGTAGCTTCCTCAAACTTACTTTATTGATCCCTTTAATTAATTTTTACTTCTAATATTTAAAATTTAATACTTTATCTTGTACGGTTAGACTAAGTAGGAGAAGGTCATGGGTCCAGATTCAGCTTAAACTGTGCGTTATATCTTTTTTCGTAATGGACCGATTTTTTTGGGCAACGAACTTGATCTGAAGATATATAAAAGCTACATCTGTGCCAAATTTCAGAACGATTGGGTAATTTTTGCTCTTGTTATCGTGCGACAACGAAAACGCAAATTTTTTCTAAAATAATTTTTTTCTAAAAAACAAATGAAGATATTCTCCTGAAATTTTAACCAAATATAGTCTTCTGTAAATTTAATAAGTGATTAAAATTTTAAGTCGATAAATCAAGTATTTTTTGAGAAAACGCGATTCGAAAATTAAAAAAAAAATTTTTAACCTCAAATATCTTTTTTCGTAATGGACCAATTTTTTTGGGCAATGAACTCGATCTGAAGATATATAAAAGTTACATCTGTGCCAAATTTCAGGACGATTGAATAATTTTTGCTGTATTTATCGTACGACAATGAAAAGGCAAATTTTTTATAAAATAATTCTTTTCTAAAAAACAAATGAAGATCGTCTCTTGAAATTTTAACCAAATATAGCCTTCTATAAGTTTAATAAGTGGTTAAAATTTTAAGTCGATAAATCAAGTAATCTCTGAGAAAATGCGATTCAAAAATTTTTAAAAAAAATGTTTAACCTCATATATCTTTTTCGTAATGGACCGATTTTTTTGGGCAACGAACTCGATCTGAAGGTATATAAAAGCTACATCTGTGCCAAATTTCAGGACGATAGGATAATTTTTGCTCTAGTTATCCTGCGACAACGAAGACGCAAATTTTTTCTAAAATAATTTTTTTCTAAAAAACAAATGAAGATAATCTCTTGAAATTTTAACCACATATAGTCTTAAATTAGTATAATAACTGGTTAAAATTTCAAGTCAATAAATAAAGTATTTTTTGAGTAATTAATTTATGAAATATAAAAAAGTTTTCCTTAATAACAATTGACAGAGTGAAGATATTTTAAATTTTAAAAAAGGAAAATATAAGCAATTTAAATTCCTTTCAAGAGAAGTTCATATTATTATGTAATAATGACTGTAAGATATGAAAACATCAAAAAAACTAAAAATTTAGAATCGTTTTTTGGTTATAAAACAAAAGAAAATCAATAAAAACTCAAATCCATCAAGGTATCGTTCTTTTCCCGTGAGACGAAGAGAATAAGCTTTACCCGACGAAAATCGGTCGATTCGTTTCGGAGATAGTAAGAGTTCAAACACACACACACACACACACACACACACACACACACACACACACACACACACATACACACACACACACACACACACACGCACACACACACACACACCCATCCACACACGCACACACACACACGAAAACAAAACTGATCAAAATCAACTAATATACACATATCGGTAAAGCAGTTTTTTTTTCTTTATATTTTTAAAATCTGCCTTACCAGGCACTCAGTTACCTACTGAGCTGCACAATACTTCGTTTTCTGGTACGGCATCCTCTTAAGAATATTATTATTTGTATAGTCATGAAAAAAATTATTGCCATTTGTAGAAAGTGCTTATTGAATAGATGAGATTAGAAGAAATAAAAGGACTAGGCAAATCGTGTTGTTGGAACGTAATTAAGAAACAATTTTTGTCAAAAACGTGTTGATTGTATTAAAAAAATATTTAAGCTCTCATTAAAGTTGTTGGTACAGAGTTTGACGAATGTTGAGATAGAGGGAGAGAGGGAGAGAAAGAGAGCGAGAGAGCGGGAGAGAGAGATCAATACTTGCCTCAGTTTAAACTTTTTTAAACAAGTTTTTCTAGATAGTTTCAGCAACTTTATAAGAGAAAATAATAATATAAGAGAAAAAAATAATGTAAGAGAAAATAATAGTTAGATAGTAATAAAACGTTGTGAGAGTTTATTATAATATATTATTGATAACATTATTAAATGGTATTATTGTCATTCACAAAAGTTTTAGATGTAAATGTTTTTAAGAAGCTCGAAAAAATGATTCTAGTAGTAAAATTATTTGTAAGAATATAATCAAACGTTAGATTATAGAGAAAAAACTTAGATACTCGCCTTATTTTATACTTTCGAAGAAAGTTTTGTTAACAATATTATTATTTGTACAGTCATGAAAAAAATTATTATCATTTGTAGAGAGTGCTTATTGAATAGATGAGATTAGAAGAAATAAAAGGACTAGACAAATTGTGTTGTGAGAACACACCAAAAAAATTAGCTTTTTTAAAGAATGGCTGGATTGTTTTGAAAAGATATTTAAGCTCTCATTAAGGTTTTTGGTGCATTGTTTGATGGATTTTGAGAGAGTGGAAGAGGGAGAGGGACTAATAGTTGCCTTAGTTTAAACTTTTGTAAAAAGTTTTTTTAGATATATTCCACAACTTTATAAGAGAAAATAACAATTATATAGTGTGAAAACGTTATGAGAGTTTATTATAGTATATTATTAATAACATTATTAAATGGTAGTATTGTTATTCACAATAGTACATTTCGACACAGATGCGAAAGGTGATTATTTAGCTCATCTGACGTTCTTCGCACGAGCAAAGCGAGTGAGAAAAGTCACATGATTTTATATTCTATTAAACGATGCATTGCTTCAGGAGGACAGAGATATCTTATATTAATATATTGTTTAATTTCGTCGTATTGAATTTCGGTATCACTCTCATCGATATTATTTTCATTATTATTGAGCTTATCATTACTTACTTACATTTTCATAAATGAACAGTCGTGTCCTTTGTAATAATATTTGAACAAATATTTAACACGTAATACAGTTCAACAAATCTCTATATTGAAATGTGCGTTATACTTTAATAGTAAATATGGATTATAAGGAACAAAAAATCTATTATCTGCTCATTTTTTATGAGAAAAATTTATTATTGTATTATCTTTTCTTCATCTATATAAAGGATATCCAGTAGTTGTTACGGTAGTATTGTTAAATTTTTTAGGAAAATCTTGTGATGTTGTACATTTTTTTTACTCCTTGAGTTATCTACCACAGGCTGTGCACTTATAATATTGTATATTTTCCTGTTAGTATGAATTGTATAGGAGTAAGGAAAAAGCGTTTGAGAAAGAGAGAGACAGAGAGAGAGAGAGAGAGAGAGAGAGAGAGAGAGAGAGAGAGAGAGAGAGAGAGAGAGAGAGAGAGAGAGAGAGAAGCCGCCGAGGTCGCCACAGAGTAAGTACGCATACTACATTGAAATGGACCAAAAAAAAATAGAGTTTTTTAGTTTAATTAAAAATATCCCTTTTGCTGAATTTTTACTGTTATATATTAAATAATTACGCTATTCAGTTATACATTGCAAATATATTAATTAATATAGAGTAATAATATATGTTACGGTTAATTATATCAAACGCGCTAATAGTATTTCGAGTCAAATAAGAGAATATTATTTCCGAGTATTTTGAATAAGAATAAATTTCATTCGAGTTAAGAAAAGATAAAATTTCACAATTGATAGACACACGGACGCAACGGTTCTCGGAATCAAAACATTGCGTGCGTGTGTGCGTGTGATCAATTGGAATAGTACATGTATCGAGGGGCGCAAGAAGAACCATGTACGTTTAATTATCGCCGCGGATTAGATAGAGAGGGGAGTAAGATGATAGGCATAGAGTATGTATGTGTGTGTCTACTTTTCCCTATATGTATAATAGAGTTGTAAATATGTTTGTGGCGCAGCGGTGCTAGTAATGAAAGATGTGAAGTGGGATATGATCGACCGGGCAATAGACTGCCGAATTTGATATCGTTAGTCTGTGCCACGGAGCAATACAGTGTACACGCTTTTGCTTAACTTAATAGTTTCTTATGTGACTTGATTCCATGAGACATAAGAACTATTAAGGGAGCTACCCTTGTATGCTTGTACATTTTAGCTCTTGCACATTTAAAAGATAAGTTTATTATTTGTAAATACTAGTATTAAACAAAATCTAATAAATGGAGAGAAATGGAAGGATTTTTTTCCATATAGCTAAATTCATGTTGAATGATTTCACCTAAAAGACCATAAAACTCCTAAGTTTTTCCTTGATCTCGGACCTGATTAATATTCATTATCCAATATAAACATAAAACCAATTAAGCTGTTACAAGTGGCGATCCTGTCAGGATCAATGTTTTTAATGAGAAGTTTATTACTGTAAGAAAAATAAAAGAAGAGAACAACCTAAGATATGCGAGACATCGTCACAAGGTTCGGCATAGTAGATGCGAAAAATCAAATTGGCGCACTGCTACTGGCCGAACAAGAAATCAAGGATCTCTGGAAATCATTTGAAAGCAGCGAAGAGGATATTGAGAACCAGAGCCAATGGATACAGTATCTTCAAGAAGAAAGTAAGGAACGCAAAGAGGAGAATGCGAGGCTTATAGAGGAGAATGCAAAACTATGAGACGAGGTACGTGAGGTAGGAGTGGTAACTGGTGAACATCTTTCAGAGATTTTTGGTCGGCTGGACACGCTTGAGAGAAGAATCGATGAGATCACCATCAAAATGCGTATCTGAAGCTGGAGTAAGAAAAAAGAAACATAAAAAACTAAAAAGAAAAAAACAAGAACAACTTAGCAAGTCGGAAAAAGCCGCGGAAACGGGCTTTTTCGTGAGTGACGAGTTGGTGTTCTAACCGAAATTTTTGAATGAGAATGCGTCGATTCGCAGATGTCCTTGACTTATAGTACGAGGGTCGGTTTCGATTAAATTCAAATTTAAAAATTCCGTTAAGCATCAGCAAGTGGCATTCAGAAAACCGTTAATTAAAACCGAAAATTGAATACGTGAGCAAAATGGTGAAGACGCGGAAAAATGATTATAGGCCAGTCGGAAAGGACGAGGTTCAAGGCCACAGAAGCTAGAGGACACGTTTCATGATCTATCCGATGCCGATGGAGAAGATGTAACGACAGCATGACAGAATTCCATCCAGACAAGCTTAATGGGGGTCGTGGCTTATGTCGACAAAAATGAGAGAAGAATGGAAGAAGTAGAAGGACACATTCGCGACCTCCAATAGGAAATTGAGCGTGTAACTGACAATACCACAAAAGACTGCACGGATCATATGCATGGCAACGAAAGATACCAGGACCTGATCAGGCGGAAGAAGTTGAGCGTACTCGAGAAGAAATTTGACGAGAGAATCACAAAAATTGAAGAGTGCGTGATCAAATTACAGGATGGTGCACTGCCCCCAGGAGCTGAAACGCTGCTCGGTCAAGGGCCTCTACAAGGAGAAAGTGATGGCACAAGCTTCCTAGACAGCGCCAACCAAAACGTAGTTATGATTAAAGCCTGCTATGGCATGGTAAATGAAATATATAAGGCAGAGTGGAATAATCACGTCGCCGGAGAAGTCAAGAGGCTCATGCAAAACGAGATTCGTACACTCACGAGCGACGTGAACATCGCCTGGGAGAGTAGTTTACGCACTCGAGAAGACCTTGAAACAGTAAACGCCAAGATCATTGCCCTACAAGAGGAGCTTAGCGATTTGAATAAAAAAAAACAACTGGCTTGAAAATGAAATCTCGATATTACAGAAGATTGAAAAAGAAAAAGCACATCAGGCAGAGGAGTTAAGCAAAGATATAAATACCCTTAACCGTCAACAACGGACACATACTAATGCGCATGCACAAGATATAAGCTTGGTGTATAAGGAGAGCAACCACTTACGTGAGCGCATAAATTCTCTCGAGGAAAAAAAGGAAGAAGCCGCAGCACCACGGGAACTCCCGGGTGAGCAATCCTTCTTCCTCCGTAAAAAACCAATGAGTGTGCAGTTTCAAGAAGATATTGGCTACTTACGTGCGAGCTCTCGGAATAGATCACTATTCCCTGTAAGTCTTACCAAAACAGACAACACGTTACGTCCTCTCGACAATACAATGCCTCAATGTTCAATATTGAACAAACTACCTCAAATTTCGCCCTAAGAAGGGAAAAAATTCCTGCACCAATATTCCAAGGAGAGCTCACAGAAAAACCTATTAAGTTTCTTAAAGAAATGAGAAGATATCTCCAACCAAATGAAGCATCAATCGATGATATGAAATATGTGATATCGAGAAGCCTTAAAGGACATGCTGCTTCATGGTGGTACGTGATGGAAAACTCGATTCATGTTTATGAGGAGTTTGAAGAGCTGTTTGCGGATAAATTTTGGTCTGAGGACGTTACCGATGCGTTAGTACGCAAAATCGAGTATGGAGCGTATACAATGAATTGTCCACTATCGAGAGTTGATTATACGATAGAGATCTCATGAGTGTTGCCCAAGATCTAGGAAAATACAGTGAGAATGAGTTAGTGAAAAAGTTAGCTCAACACCATGACCTTGATATTAGATTTACCGTTAAATCTCAGAATATCAAAGATAGGAAAACGCTTATGAGTCTACTCCAGTGCAAGGACGTAGAAACTCGACGGGACAGAAGGCCTAGGCATGTTAACGTTCAGGACAAGGGGGCACCTGCAGGTCAACCTCAGAAAAGGAAACCCCAAGACAATGCAAGGACCTCTTCATCAAATAATAATGGGAGGAGGCCACAAGAAGAAAGAAAAAGTGCCTCACATGAGAATGAAAAAAAGAAAATTTCCAAAAGGCATCGACAGGAGCATACCCAAAGAAGGTCGATGTGGATGATCTAGATAGAGAGGTCACACAGAATCCAGATCAGGCATATGGCACAAACAAGGGAAACTAGAGGCAGTTGCATTGCAAGCCCCGGATCCAGTCACGCCTGTGAAGATACGTGATGCAACCGATAAACTCTCTCATATCCACACTATTTTAAAAGATCCAAGGAGCAGATTAACCTCAGAATCTGAAGAGAAAGAGACGAATGAAACAGTTAACTGCCCAGAGATCGATATAGGAGTTGAAAACGTCAGAGTGAGAGGTTTAGTGGACATCGGAAGCCCCATTACATGTATTTCTGAAGATTTCTATAATGAAAATGTAGAACTACTCAAGGGTTGCGCAAAATTATTGATAATCGGTCAAATTATAAAGGGAGCGATTGGGACTAAATCGGCAAGAATAAAATTCCAAATAATGGCCGAAACATAGAATTGACCTGAAAAAGGCAGATAATATATCTAATTATTCCAAAATTAGTAAGGGATTGCATCTTAGGCATCGATGCACTAAAAGAGTTCAATTTCATCGTAAATTTGAACAAAAAAGAATTACAATAAGTAACCTGGAAGGAGAATTACACCTACGATATTCTGGAGGACTATGTAAGGTTGAAGAATTTGCAAAAAAAGAAATCCTCATGATTAATGAAGAGTTTGAGAGTGGCGCTGAAGATGAAGATGAAGACATCGGGAACGTATCTGAGGAGGAAACCCCATACACTAAAAATTGGGACCAAATCAGATCTTTACCTGAAATATCTGATACCAAAGAGTCAGAAATTTCGCGAGGAAATATGAATGAGGCAAAAGACCCCTATCAACTTACCATCGAGGAAATCGACGAAAAATTATCTAAATGCAAAGCAGAAAAGCCTTCAACAATCGAAGCTCTTCGACACTTATTATGAAACTACCGTGAAGTATTTTACAAGAAACCAGGGAAAATTAAAGAATTTGAATACGAACTCCAACTCAAAGATACATCACCTTGTTTTGTGAAGTCATACTCGATACCGATAAACTACCGTATCCAAGTATGCACAGAAATTCAGAAAATTCTGGACTGGGGAATAATACGACGTTCTAACAACAAATATATAAGTCCACTCATGACGAGCGCAAAAAAAAAGATCACACCGTGCGAGTATGCATTGGCGGTCGTGAATTAAATAAAAAACTATTAATGGATTATGAATCACCCCGAAATATGGAGGAAATTTTGCAAATATGCGATAAAATTCAGGTCATGTCCAGTCTGGACCTAACGAGCAGCTTCTGTCAAATTCCACTTAAAGACGAGAACAAACAGTATACCGCCTTCATGCATGAAGGAAAAATATGCGAGTTTGAAGTCTGCCCCTTTGGGACCAAGGTCATCACCGTAGCACTGGTGATAGGCCTAGATTATGTACTTTGCGGGCTCCGAAATAATATTCTGAATTTTGTAGATGATATTTTATGCCTCTCAAGTAATGAAAAAATGCATCTGGTTCACTTAGAACAATTCCTGCAAAAAATAAAGGATTACAACTTCACCCTTAGTTTTAAAAAATCAAACTTCATGTGAGGAAATTGGTTTCTTAGGTTTCATCCTAACACCAAAGGGGATAAAGCCATAAAGCCACAAGAAGGGAAAATCGATTTGATTAAGAATTTTCCTAGACCCAGGAATCTACGCCAACTAAAGAGATTTCTAGGGGTTATCACGTTTTACTCAAAATTCGTGCGAAATTTCTCGGCAGCTCTTGTTCCCTTCCACCAACTAAGTAAGAAAAATGTAAAATGGGAGTGGGGGGACAAAGAGGATGCTCAATTTCAACATGTGAGAGATCTTTTTGAGAAACACATTGTTCTAGCACACCCAGATCCAACTAAACCCTATATCCTCCGAACAGACGCTAATAATAACACCCTAGGAGCGGCATTGTCCCAACTAGATGAGAATGGGAACGAGTTAATTGTCACCTGTATTAATCGCTCACTGCGCCCCAACGAATTCGCATATATAACAACAGAAAAGGAGTTATTGGCTATAGTATGGAGTCTGCAGAAATTAAGCACTTATCTGAGGTCCTCAAAAATATATGTAATGACAGACCATCAAGTACTTATATTTTTGCAAAGGTGTATGTAAATTTTCAACGGGCCGAATACGGCGGTGGATGTTCCTGATCCAAGAATTCGACATTGAAATCGAGCACGTGAGATGGAAGGACAACAGCGTCGATAGGTGACATTACGCTTGTCAATGAGCCGTCTCAGCTCAGGACCCAACTAGGGAGCATATTTTTTGCTAGGACATACTGATTTTAATGGAGCTAATTGTTCTATTGCTAAGTTCATGTTAGCGTTGAGATTGTTTAAAGCTTCCCCCAGATCAGTTTCGATTGAAGGTATGCTTGCCCAATTGCAGCGAGACAACAGCTCATTCAATGAGGACGGATTAATGTTTTTAAAATCTCGAAACGAAAAAGTATTGTTCGGGGATGCCGCTATGAAAATATCAATGGTTACATCAATGATGGCATGCTTACCAAAACTGGGCAGGTACTCATTCTTGTGGTCAAGTATTTCGTCATTCGCGTCCGTCAGTATGAGGTCAATCCATGTGTGGGTGTTGGGGGTTGTATGGTGTGTGAGACCATGTTCAACAATCTGTAACGAGAGCTCCTTGGCGAGACGCATGATCGTTTTTACATCTGCATTATTTGGGGATGACAGGTCTGAATTTAGATCTCCCATAATGATTTTTGGACCGTAGTCACTACTTAGCTCTCTGAAGGTGTCAAAGAAGTCTGATGTTTTCTGCATCGCTATGCCAAGACGTCGGTAAATGACACCAACAAGGATCGGCGGAGAGCTACCCTGCTGTACGCTACAAAATAAATATTCAGGCATATCAGGTTTCTCTAGTATCCCTATATCCGATGATGCTACTTTCTTTACGACAAAATATTTGCGCACATACAAGGCAGCTCCCCCTCCATGGATATTTCGATCCTGTCTAATGACCGAGTAGCCTTTGATCTGAATCAAATGATTATCAACTTTTGGACCCAATCATGATTCAGCAATGCCGAAGATGTGATAGGAGAGATTGTCATCTGAGCGAGTTCGCGGTGAGAAACCCTGTCCTTAGAAAACTTTCTCCCCTCGTCCCTCTTTCAGCAGTCGAACCTAAACTGAGAATGAGAAAGCATAGCTACTGCCATGACCCTAGAGTAGCAGTGACACCGCCTGGCCGTCTGATAAGTGAGCCGGAAAAGCGTAGCGAGCAAGCGAAAATCGAGAACGCACAGCACGCCCAAAAGGCATAGTGGCCGTATCCTTTTTAGGCGTAGCTGAGCGCGCGCAGCTGAGCGAGCCCAAACCGAAATATGAATTGAATGAAACTTTCCGGCCTGATAACCAAGATATTTTGATTCCCCGTACACAAAAACATAAGAAACCTTTAAGAAAAGAATAGAATAGAATAGAATAGAATAATGTTTTATTTTTGGCAAATTCCAAAAAAGGATACAGTCATATACGCAGTCTTAGTTAATATATACATTATGTAGGGGTGAAACTAGGATATAACAAGGCAGTCAATTATTATAAAATATTAAACGCAATAAATAGATAACACAGTCAAGAATCAAGCAACATTATACAAATAAGATATCTACAATATGCAAGGAAACAAGATATATACAATGTAGATATGGAGCTCAGTCTAGAGTTATTACAAATCAGTCAATTATCACAGAATAATTAAGCGCAATAAATAGATAACACAGCCAAAAATTAGTCTAGATTATATAAGTAAGATCGGAAAGCATTATTAAAACGCGATAGACTAGAAAGATATTTGATTTCTCTAGGAAAGGAATTCCTAGGAAAGGACCTGATACCAAACTCAGAGTAAACCTTTGGAATTTTAAGGACTCCAGTAACCTCCCTTGCCGGACGCTGGGATTCTCGCACACTAAACAGATGGAGCAAATACGACGGAGTGTGAAAATTAAAAAGTTTGTAAAGGAGTATACCGGTGAAGTATATTCTCCGGGTCTCCGTGCGCATCCAATTCAAGCGTCGGCGGAAGGGAGTCACATGAGCATCCCATCTCAGACCATAGATGTACCTGATAGACGAATTTTGCAACTTCTGTAGTCTGATTTTTTGATCGACAGTGGCGTCAAGTAGGATTGTGCTGCAGTAATCTAAATGAGGGAAAATCAGCGCCTGAACGAGACGCTGTCGAAGGAGCTCAGTGGTACAGGATCACATAGTTCGGAGAGCATACAGTACGCGATTCGATTTAAGAATCATACGGTCTATCTGCGGTAACCAGCGATCTAGCTCCACTCCAAGGCTATCGACGGTCTTGGAAAAGGGTATGTTTATGCCTGACCCAAGGTCAATCCCAGAGAATCCCATTTTATCAGTTTTACCTATTAAATGCGCAGATGCGAAGAGGATTGCCTGCATTTTGCTGGGATTGAGACAAAGGCCACACTTCACTGCCCACAAAGAAATTTCCTTGGCAACTAGAGAGAGCTGAAAAATCCCCTCTCGAATCTTATTAGGTGGTACTTGAACGTAAACTTGGAGGTCGTCAGCATAGAGAATGTGACCTACTCCGTTATTAATGAAGAGTTTGTGTACGTCATTAATATATAAACAGAACAGTAATGGGCCCAGCACGGAACCCTGTGGAACACCCAAATTTGTCGTAACCCATTCCGAGGTTCCCTCTTTGTCACGACTTGCTGTTCTCTGTCCCAGATGTATGAGTGTATCCAGCAGAGCACCGAGCGAGAGAAACTCATGCTGCCCAGCTTTCTCAGTAGTGTCGTATGCGAGATAGTGTCAAACGCTTTGCTGAAATCAAACAGCAAAGCAAGTGTGATTAGCCGTTTATCAAAGCCAGATCTAATGTCCTCTGTCAGCTTAAGGGGGCTAGACACCTTTTTTCTCTGAAATAAGAAGTCACATTTTAATACATAAATGTAAACTAATTATTTCATACTTTTTACATATAAAAGTGGGTATATTTACCTTACCTTAAAACTTTCTCCGATGGGCCTTTTATATGGTCCAGAACCATAGTCATCGATGAAACAAGTTTTTTCACTATCCGTAAGCTTTGAAATTTTCCTGTGGATGGATTGACTTTAGATTTGAACTAAATTACTCCTGAATAGTATAATTCTCATATGAGTGTAGGGATTTTTGATCTAATGAGAAAAAAAAAATGTGCTATTTTTCAAGAGTTTTTTTTTAATTTTTTAAAATTTTTTATATTTTTTCATAATTTTTCTGATGTAAAAATTTTTTCCGACATTTAAACCTAAATCCCTACACTCATATGAGAATTATACTATTCAGGAGTAATTTAGTTCAAATCTGGAGTCAATCCATCCACAGGAAAATTTCAAAGCTTACGGATAGTGAAAAAACTTGTTTCATCGATGACTATGGTTCTGGACCATATAAAAGGCCCATGGGAGAAAGTTTTAAGGTAAGGTAAATATACCCACTTTTATATGTAAAAAGTATGAAATAATTAGTTTACATTTATGTATTAAAATGTGACTTCTTATTTCAGAGAAAAAAGGTGTCTAGCCCCCTTAAGCAGTGCGGTTGAGGTGGAGTGATGCTTACGAAAACCCGCCTGAAGTGGATCGAGAATGCTTTTACGAGTGATGAACTCCAGAAGTTGGTCATGAACGACCCTTTCCAGAACCTTGGAAAGAAAGCTCAGCAATGCGATTGGGCGAAAATCGCTAGGCGACGATGGCGCTGATTTTTTTTTTAATGGTATAAGCTGAGCCTTCTTCCAAGTCTCAGGAAAAGTAGAAGTGAAAAGCGAAGAGTTGAAGATTTTCACTAGTAATGGACCAATCGACGGAAGAGCTTTTGCTATGACACTTTGCGGGATATCATCCTTCCCTCGAGCTTGTGAAGAAAAGTGAGCCACCGCCAGAATAACATCATTAAGAGAAACAGGGCTGAAAGAAAATCCATCAGATGGTGAGTGTTCCAGCACTGTTAAGGCGTCTTGTAAATTCTCAGAGGAGGAGCATGATACCTTCGCAAAGTGCTTATTTAATTGATCTGGAGGAAATCCATGTAGGCTATCACTCGCCTTCGGAAGAAGCTGCTACTTACGCATTTCAGCCCAAAAATTGCCATTGCAATCAAGAGTCGCAGCTAGTTTATTGCTAATATAGCTGGAGCGCTCGCGTGCAGTGACTTCAGAAACTTCCTTGCGTAACCTG
Organism: Torymus aiolomorphi; assembly: GCA_036365515.1. Classification (NCBI taxonomy): domain Eukaryota; kingdom Metazoa; phylum Arthropoda; class Insecta; order Hymenoptera; family Torymidae; genus Torymus; species Torymus aiolomorphi. The sequence continues at coordinate 82,323,701 of CM070876.1, forward strand.
AAGTATTCGTTCCGAAGACTAGGATCACTAGTCCTCTTCAGGCGTCTTAGGACAGCATCACGTTTTCTACGCAAAAGTGTGATGTTCGCATCAACCCAGGGGAGCTGACGCTTCTTAGGGATAACAATCTTCGTAGGTGCCAGTATGTTAATTACCTCAGATAGATTTTGAGTTAAACAGTGTGTCAATGTCGTTGGATCGGATGAGGTAGCGTTGAACGGAACCCAATCACAATCAGACAACAAGGAATTTAATTCCTCAGTACTGATTTTGTTGAACTGACTGAAGGAGAATGACTCGTTAGGAAGACTAGGAGCACTGAAATTTAAAACAACGTCAATGATATTGTGCGGACTGTGATAGGGTTCCGTTTGATTACTAACAGAAAGTATACTATTGTTGATGTTTACAAAAATTGCATCAATCCATGTACCAGGATCAGTAGCGAAGTGCGTTGGGCCGTGTTCTACTACTTTAAGGCCTAAGAAACCGTTAAATTACAGAGGAGACCTAAAAATGTATATGACATAACCTCCTTAGCGTCCGGATTAACAAGACGGACGAAAGCATGAGCGCCACACCTTATAGTGAGTAAGCAGCAGTCTCCCCAAGGGCGCGGCTACTCCGGTCGAGGGCGCGCTGGCCAGACAAAAAGGCACATCCACTGCGCCTTTTTCGAGTTAGCTAACACGTCCACGTTACGTGTGCTAATTACACTCTGAGTGTAGTAGCTGCGCTTTCTTTCTCTCAGTGTAGTCAAGAGTTCTCTACCGGCTTGACCGCCTGTGCTGCCCCCTGCCTCTCACCAATTTTGTTATTCAATTCATCGTTGTTATTCGAGTTTTTATTAGGCAGATGTTGTTTTGGGTCAGATTGGCACGCCATTTGTTTGCAGTTGCGAAAACATGCGTACGCTCGCCTTCCTTACGTCTAGCCCCTCCTCCCCCCAGAACACACAGTAGAGGCCCCGAGGCCCGGCCGAGACGATGGGCATACTTGCACTACGTTAGTGCTGGCAGTGTAAGTGGAGCTGTCAGTGGAGTCTCACATGTATGGCTATTTTTCGCTAAACTGTCTCATTGCGCTGGTTCTCTGTAAGCACGCTGGAGACCTTCGAAGCTGCTCAGCGCTTTGTTTAAATTAATTTTTAGCGAGGAATTTTTCTCGAGAAGCAGCTAACACTCGGTAATTAAAGACTCAAGTAAGCAATTTTGTTTGCTTACTTGTTCTTCGACAACGGTGACACGTGTGGGCAGCTCCGCATTGATATTAAAATCCGCATCATTACGTACGGTGGTGGCGCTGCTCGACACCAGGCTCCGGTTCTCAACGAGCTTCAGCTCGTCTAGCTGCCACTCGAGCATGTCAAATCTTTGAAAAAAGCTCCAGCATGCTTACAGGAATTAGTACATTAGTCAAACCATCCAGGTTTACATCCCCCAGCGGCGGAGGCAGTACCTGGATGATGGCGGGAGATTGCGTAGTAATCGCACTTGTTGCTGCCGATGAAACTTCCTTCATTTCATCGCCTGCGTTTGGATGGGGCGATGACGGCGTCTGACACCAAGTGACACGCCCGGCACTGTCACTCAGTATAGGTTTGGGTGCCTGCGGGCAGTTGACCCACTCGGCCCCTCTCTCTGGCGCTCCATGCCCCTGCGCTCCGGCTACCTGCCCCCCAAACTCAGCGTTAGTAGTAGGTAGTGCGCGACACGTGCACGCGCTGCTGTTAGCGAAGACAGCTTAGCAGCGGACGTCGACGAGCCAAGAGGCACGCGATGATGGGGGGCGGCAATAGAATTATTTGGCGTGCGTCGCACAGTGGGCTGAAATGGACCTCTTGTTTCAAAATAAAATATCTCAGCCGGGAATCGACCGATTTGGACGATTATTTTTTTTAAATACAGGTAATAAGAAGTACTTTAAAGGAAAACTATAGACAAATTGAATAAAAAATTTTTTAGGTCATTTTTTAGATCAAAAGTGATTTTTTGTTTTTTTCAATAACCAATCCCGCGTAAAAATAATTCATATATACTTGTATATTATATATACTTATGTATTATATATACTTACATATTCCATATATATATTATATATATGCATATATTTGTATGGAACGTGACTTATGCAGACAATTTCTGAACTGGTGCGAGACTTATGCTGACTTTGCGGTATTTATGCGGATGTCCGCACGTGTTAATTTTACATAAGTATTAACACGCGATGTCAACATAAGTCCTGTTTCATATATATATATATATACTTATATATTATATATACTTATATATATATATATATATATATATATATATATATATATATATATATATATATATATATATATATATATTATATATATATTCATATAAATATATGAAACGCTAGTAATGCAGACACTTTCCGGAACTGAAATAGACTTATGCAGACGGAGACCGACTTATGCAGACGTCAGCATAAATAGAGAGATTATTTCTTTAGTCACGCAAGACTTGTGCAGAAACTTGTATAAACGGTATTACACTTATGCAGACGGGTCACATGGTCTTATACATTGCTGTCAGTATAAGTCCATGCTCATATGATTATATATACTTATATATTATGTATACTTGTATATATTTTATATTTATATATATATATATATATATATATATATATATATATATATATATATTCATATAAACTTATATATTATATATACTTATATATTCATATATACTTATATGTGCAATTCCTCCAAAACAGACACAAAAATGGTGTTGAAGAAGGAAAAAAAATTTTGGGGCACACCTAAAAAAGAATAAAAGTTGAAGAATAAAGCTTTAATTGGAGATGTGAATCGTTAAAATCGGTCGATTCTGTGCAAAGTTACGTGAATTTTAAAATGGCGAAAAATGACAAAAATGAGCGATTTTTTCAAATCCACGTAATTCTTCAAGTTTTTGTCATTTTTCGCCATTTTAAAATTCACGTAACTTTGCACAGAATCGACCGATTTTAACGATTCACATCTCCAATTAAAGCTTTATTCTTCAACTTTTATTCTCTTTTAGGTGTGCCCCAAAATTTTTTTTGCTTCTTCAACACCATTTTTGTGTCTGTTTTGGAGGAATTGCACATATAAGTATATATGAATATATAAGTATATATAATGTATAAGTTTATATGAATATATATATAATATATATATGAAACATATAAGTATATATAGTATATAAGTATGTATGAATTATTTTTACGCGGGATTGGTTATTGAAAAAAACAAAAAATCACTTTTGATCTAAAAAATGACCTAAAAAATTTTTTATTCAATTTGTCTATAGTTTTCCTTTAAATTACTTCTTATTACCTGTATTTTAAAAATCCAAATCGGTCGATTCCCTGCTGAGATATTTTATTTTGAAACAAGAGATCCATTTCAGCCCACTGTGTGCCGCCGACGCCGCCGGAGAGAGACGAGCGGCGCTCTGTCTCTCTCGCTCTCACGGGCACTGCTTGAGCACGCGCTATTCAAAAAATACAAATTTTCAAATGGATTTTTCTCAGCAACTATTTCACTTAGAGACAAAAATTTTTTTTTAATCAACATGCCGCAATCAGATCTACACGATTGTGCTAATGGCATTAATAAAAAAATCTTTATTTTCAGAATTATTTACGTTTAAAATTCATACTTTTTCTTTATTATTTAAAGATTAAAATAAAACATAGAAAGACACACACATATATATAATTATGTATATACTCATCATGTTTGTTGGGTAAAATAAAATAATAACTAAATTTAAATAATACACCAAGGATTTATTTTCAGAGTAGTTTTTCATTTATTTATATACAATACAAAAATAAAGTCTATTACAAAATTGAATAATATATTACAAAACATAATAAACAATCCCACATACATTAATTTCACGTTGGACATTAGTTAATTCTATTCTAATTTGTTTACAGGGCGTTTCATAAGTTGCACCGTCGTCAGTGTCATTAGAAGATTCACTAAATGTGAAATCAAGTTCAGGTTCAGTTAATTCTAATTCCCCTGGAGTCTAATTCATTTTCCTCTAAATTAATAATTTTTTCGCAATTTGAACATTCGCCATTACAATTAACACAAAAGTTTGTACATTTTAAGCCGTGTTTCACGCAACAACAATTTTTGCCGCAATCTTTTGTGCACCGACACCTTATATCCCGCAACACATCTTCTGGTACTAGGGGATCGTTTGTCTGTATCGGTTGCAGTCCATATTGACTGACTTACCATCCCCATTCAACGGGATTTACTTCCTGTCGAAGCCATTGCTGAACCTGGTAACGTACTCATAAACTATGTTGAGCTGCGGCAGATTCAGTCGGTGGTCAGTTTTCTAATTTGAAACTGGTTTTAAAAGTACATTTTTTGAAACAGTTGTACCTATATTCATTTAAAGAATGGCAATTTTTTTCGCTCCATATAGATCCATAATCATGTATTTTCCGACGCTTATAATATCATTCTTTGCGGTATTGGCAGTATTGAAAACTTTAACTTTTTCGACTAATTCAGAATTACTTAACAAGGTTTTTATAATTTTCGTTTTACCTTGATTATAAAAAGCGCTTGTTGTATCGCAACCTGTAAAAGCATGCATAAATGCTATTAAATTTTGTAACTTGGGGTTACTTAAACTATTAGCAATATACATTTTTTCACAGGTTTTTCCTTTCCCTGGATTAAGGAAATAAATGTTTTGAATAGTAGGCGCTAGTTGTGACAAAATTACCAGCAGATCAATATCTTCGCCAACAATTACAACATTTTCTTCAAATGCTGATCCATGAATTGCTGTCTGAAAAATCAATGTATCAGCATCTTCAACCGCTGCTTTCGTACGAAAGTCAGCACTTAATAATTTTTCTTGTAAAGCACTTATTAGTCTACTTTTATTTTTGTCGTTTGATAAAAATTTATCCTGCGATGTAGTCACTGTCATGTCTAATTTAAATTCAATTTCTCTACTTATTTCTCTAGTTTGTCGTCTCAATCGTTCGGCTGTTTTTGTAAACAAATTCGAGTTCATCGGGTTGCCGTCGAAAACTATAATGCTGTTCTTCGAATAATGTTTCCTGACGTAACTTACATACCTATCCAGAATATTTTGAAAGGTGTCTTTTTGATGCCAAACAACGGTATGCAATAAAAATCCACCATCAATTAGATAAGATGGGTTTTGTATTGAAAAATTTTCTGACAATTGTGTAAAAGCGTCAAATAATTTTGATTTTGTGGTTTTCCGCATTTGTCCGTTATCAAAAATTGAAATTGGGTATGGAGCTAACTCATAGCTTAAATAATTTTTTAAGTCTTCTTTATCTTTCAATGCTATCGAAATCCTTTGAAATATTAATAATGGATTTACAAGCATGTTTGGGAATTCAATAATTTGAATTCCCGCGGTTACACTCAGCTCGGCACGACTCACGGCGCTGCCACGGCGCGGCAGCACCTCGCGGCCACCCGGCGGAACAGCCGGGACGCTACACTGATTAACAAGGTATATTCGCGCTATTTCGGTCTCTCTCGCGCTCTCACATGTAAATGTGAGAGGAATTAGTTTGATTCGCGAAGTGAATCGTCAAGACCAAGAAGAAGGAAGTGGATCAAGGCCTCGCTCTCTTTTTCATCAGCCGTGCCACGAGGAGCATCTCTCCGCTGCGCACCTGCAAAATCTCATCGGTTGTTCTCAAGTTTTTCACTGGCTCAACTCAACACTGGATCAACTCAAACAGGCTCTACTCAATCTCTCACTGAAAACTCACATCACTCCTCACTCACGCAATACTCAAGGTGCAACGACGATTAGTAAAATCGACTCTATTGCAAGGTAAAAACTCTCACCATACTAGAGGTTATGTTGCCAACCACGTGTTGGCACAGGCGGCAAGTGTAACAGTGAACATGTGTGAATTAGTAAAACTCAAGGCAGCAATTCAATTACAATTGTTTGCCATTCCTCATTTTTGACAGCTTCATTGTGCGTGAGCCCAGGAGGGAATTTAAGGAAAAACTCAAGGAACTCTCAACGGACAATCTCATTACACTCGAAGACATACTCAAATATCACAGGTTAGTTGTCTCTAGTGAGAGACTACTACTCCATTATTGACAGCACTCATATTTTGGAATTGCTGACACACTACTCACCTACAACTTATTCAAATAAATGTAATTTAAACTCCCTTTGTAATTTATGTTAATTATTGAACAGATTTTGAATTTATTAGTCGACGTTGAAATGTATTTATGAACCAAATTTGTAATTTATTTAAGAAGTGACTTTTGTGAATATAATTTCTACTTTCAATTTACTTCTGGGTGTGAATTAAATTTATTTTAACACCCACAGCATGTTTACTCACATATAATTATGGCTTACTCAAACAATTTGGTCCTTCGAGCCGGATTTACATGCTGTGGTGTGACTCGAGCCAGTGAATAAACACTCATTATGGAAATTTATCACAGGTTATCATCATGGCACACTCAAACCAGGATGACCTCAAGGAGTTGGAGCAAGCAGGCGCTGTCGCTACTGAAAGGGAGGATGTCATCGAGAAGGAGAAGGAGGATGATGCGACTCCAGCCACCTCAGCGGCAACGAAGGGGACAGTGAAGCGGACTGGCAGCCGCCCACTCACCATGCCTGGACTCACTGTGGTTGACACTCACATAAGGACTCGCTCAAAATCTCCAGGGTCAATTCCGGCTTCTTTTCTCGGGTGCATACGTTGGAAATCGCAGCAGACTCACCAACATCCACTCAAAAGCCGGCTAACACTCAAACCTCAAAGACATCAAGGAGTCTTCACGTCACTAGTCCAACTCAACCACGGCAAGACTCACATAAGGTGACACACTCACCTCGGATTGCTCAACATCCATGCACGTATTGTGGTGACTCGCATTTTATTGTGGCTTGTCAAAAGTTCAAACTGCTGACTGAACAACAACGGAGAAAATGTGTAATGGAGAAGCCGCTGTGCTATAACTGCCTCGGTCTGCACTCAGCCAAGAACTGCAAGTCACAATATAAGTGCAGGCATTGCAATGGAAATCATCACACCATGATTCATGGGCCTGAAAGGAAAACTCAAACCAACTCAGCATTCGGATCAATTCAAAATTAGGACAACGGCGCAATCATCTTACATCACGGTCAAACTCAACATGATTACTCAACTCCTCAACTCACTTTACTTGCAACTGCATTGGCATGGTACGACTCACCGGTGACATCTCATAAATTAAGAATACTCATTGACTCAGGCTCGGAACTCTCATTCATCTCCAAGGATTCTGTGGATTTACTCAAAATTAAGCGGCAACACTCAACTATACCAATCCTTGGAGTTGGCGGCACACAATCAACAAAAACTCTCGGAAAGGCTCAACTCACCTTACGCACCATCTACAAAAATCTCACGTTTCGGATAACAGCTCATATTATACGCCAAGTCTCAACACTATTACCATCAGAAGAATATGAGCAACGTCAGTGGCAACATACAGAGAACCTCAACTTGGCTGATCCGACATTCTGGAAACCTCAACCAGTAGATGTACTTATCGGAGCGGACTATTACGGCCAAATCATCAAACCGAACCTAATAAAGAGGAGTGCGATTGAACCTATCGCACAATTGTCAATTTTCGGTTGGCTGCTAATAGGTCCATCAAACTCAGCTGTGCAATCCAAGGTAGTCCATCATACAACGGCCTCACTCAACACTGAAGATTTGCAGGAACTACTCACACGCTTTTGGGTTCAAGAAGAACCACCGCCAGCATCTGCAGTCAAACTCAACAAGGAAGAAGCATTGTGTGAACAACACTTTGTTGACACTCACACGAGAGATACTCATGGACGTTACCAAGTCAGATTACCTCTCACAAAATCTGCAGACGTACTTGGAAACTCATTTGGAAAAGCTCAAGCGTGCCTCAGGAGAATACTCACAAAATGCAATCAAGAAAGCATCTACAAGGAAAGGTACTACGCTTTCATGGATGAATACTGCAAATTGGGCCACATGGTGCAGATCCCTCAACAGGAAATCTCCGCCAAACCATCTTACTATCTTCCTCACCATGGAGTATTACGAGAAGATAGTTTAACGACAAAACTCAGAGCAGTATTCAACGGTTCAGCACTCACAACAAATGGAAACTCACTCAACGACATCATGCATACTGGACCTAATCTCTCACCCAACATTGTGGATGTTCTCATCTGGATTCGAACTCACCCATTTGTCTTCTCAACTGATATTACAAAAATGTATCGTCAGATCAAGGTTCATCCTCAAGATTGGAATCTGCAACGCATTTTGTGGGTAGATGAAACGGGTCAACTCAGTCACTTCCATTTGACTACAGTCACCTATGGAACACGAGCAGCTCCTTACTTAGCAATTCGGACACTTCTTCAGCTGGTAACGAATGAAGGAGCCAATTATCCACTTGCCATAGATTCACTCCTATTCGGAAGGTATGTGGATGACATCTTCGGTGGAGCTGCATCAAAGGAACTTCTCATTGATAAGGCCAAGCAGTTAACCGCACTATGCAAGGCGGGCGGCTTTCCATTAGCAAAATGGAACTCAAACTCATCCGGCTTCCTCAAGGAATTTCTCAAAGAGCCAACAGCTGAAGAAGCTGTGCTTTTAGATGATTGCGCGACAAATATACTCGGGATGAACTGGCTCCCAAACTCGGACAAACTCACATTCAGAACAACTCTGCCACCTCTTCAGGAAATGATGACAAAACGGATTATACTGTCAGAAGTATCTCAACTATACGATCCCATTGGAATAATCTCACCGGTCATAATCACATCAAAAATCCTCCTACAAGAACTGTGGCTACACAAGCTTTCTTGGGACGAAGCTTTGCCAAACTCAATCGTGAAGAAATGGCTGCACATCCGAGAAGATCTCACTCACCTGAAGACAATCGCCCTACCCAGGTGGTTAGGAATTCAGGAAAACTCAATTGTAGAACTTCATGGCTTCTCGGATGCTTCACAACAAGCAATGGCTGCAGTTCTATACATTAAATCTACAACACCAAACTCTCACTCAACATCATCATTTCTAATCTCCAAAACAAAGGTGGCACCACTCAAACGACTGTCAATCCCACGATTGGAATTGGGAGCGGCAGTACTACTCACTAAGCTGGCAAAACATGTTTTGAACTACTCACGATTGCCAATCTCACACACACATTTATGGACAGACGCAAAGGTAGTACTCACATGGATACGCTCACACCCCTCAAAATGGAAGGACTTTGTTGGAAATAGAGTTGCCTTAATTCAAGAACTCATTCCAACAGCACAATGGAGACATGTGCCTGGAGCAGACAATCCAGCGGATTGTGCCTCGCGCGGATTACTCACTTCACAACTCAGAGAGCATCACTTATGGTGGCATGGACCAAGTTGGCTCTGCCAGGAAGAATCAGCTTGGCCTTCTCAAGCAACCTTTATCCAAGAAACCAACCTTCCAGAAATGAGGGCTAAGGTCACACTCACCGCAGCCAAGTCAAACTCAAGCAAAATGTGGGACATCATCGATCATTACTCATCACTCACTCAACTCATAAGAATAACTGGATGGGTAATGCTCGCATGTGATCGATTTAAGGCTAAAGGAAAAACTCACCATGAATCGAAACTCACTACGGATTTACTCATCAAGGCAAAACTCTTTTGGGTCAAGAAAATTCAGCAGGTTCATTTACACTCAGAAATTGCTATGCTGGAAAATTCTCAAGTCCCAAGACACCATGTCTTCAACCGATTGACTGCCTACATAGACTCAACAGGAATTGTTCGAGTAGGAGGGCGGCTTAAAAAAACTCAACTCGATCATCACTCAAAACACCCAGCAATTATACCACGGGGCAGTCAACTCACCACACTGATCATTCGGAACGCTCATCTCTCAACTCTGCACGGTGGCGCTCAACTCACTCTGGCACACACACGGCAGGAATTTTGGATAATCGGAGGCAGAGCACCGGTCAAGTCACATATTTTAAAGTGTGTGACTTGTGCAAGGTATCGGGCTCAACGGGCTCAGCAACTCCCGTGGCCAGGGTCACCCCATCACCACCTTTCACTCACACTGGGATCGATTACGCCGGGCCAATCACCATTAACTCATGGAAAGGACGTGGATCCAAAACATACAAATGCTGGATTTGTATCTTTGTGTGCTTCTCAACGTCAGCTGTTCACCTAGAACTGGTCAGTGACTACTCAACGGACGGTTTCTTAGCGGCATATAGACGGTTCACCTCAAGGAGAGGGATACCCTCCAAACTATACTCAGACTGTGGAACGAACTTCATCGGAGTAGCAAGGGAACTGAAGACTCTATTCTCTCAACACCAACATGAAAACTCAATCTTGTACAACTCACTAGCCAACGAGGGAACCCAATGGATATTCAACCCACCTGCTGCACCTCACATGGGAGGCAAGTGGGAAGCAGTAGTGAAATCAGTCAAATTTCACCTGCGACGGACCATTGGGGACACTCAACTCAACTTTGAAGCTTCAGCGACCTTGCTCACTCAAATAGAAGCATTACTCAACTCGCGGCCGCTAGAACCACTCAGTGAAGACCCAGAAGACATAAATGCACTCACACCCGGACACTTTCTCATCGGCAAGGCATTGAACTCAGTGCCTGAACCAAGCTTACTCACCCTCAAGGAATCAAGGCTTTCCAAATGGCAACTCATTCAACGGATCACTCAGCAATTTTGGAAGCATTGGTCAACTCAATACGTTCAACGGCTTCAATCAATTTCAAAATGGCATCATCCCTCTCATGAGATAAAAGTGGGTTCCATGGTACTACTCACGGATGAACACTCACCACCTAGCAAATGGCCACTCGCAAGAGTCACTCAACTTCATCCTGGAACTGACAATCTCACCAGAGTTGTAACAATAAAGACGGCCACCACTCAACTCACCCGCCCAATTGCAAAACTCGCCATCTTGCCAGTGCCAATCGGAAATTAAATCAACCTGGCGGTTGATGGCGGGCGGAATTTTTGGGAATTCAATAATTTCAATTCCCGCGGTTACACTCAGCTCGGCACGACTCACGGCGCTGCCACGGCGCGGCAGCACCTCGCGGTCTCCCGGCGGAACAGCCGGGACGCTACACTGATTAACAAGGTATATTCGCGCTATTTCGGTCTCTCTCGCGCTCTCACATGTAAATGTGAGAGGAATTAGTTTGATTCGCGAAGTGAATCGTCAAGACCAAGAAGAAGGAAGTGGATCAAGGCCTCGCTCTCTTTTTCATCAGCCGTGCCACGAGGAGCATCTCTCCGCTGCGCACCTGCAAAATCTCATCGGTTGTTCTCAAGTTTTTCACTGGCTCAACTCAACACTGGATCAACTTAAACAGGCTCTACTCAATCTCTCACTGAAAACTCACATCACTCCTCACTCACGCAATACTCAAGGTGCAACGACGATTAGTAAAATCGACTCTATTGCAAGGTAAAAACTCTCACCATCTAGAGGTTATGTTGCCAACCACATGTTGGCACAGGCGGCAAGTGTAACAGTGAACATGTGTGAATTAGCAAAACTCAAGGCAGCAATTCAATTACAATTGTTTGCCATTCCTCATTTTTGACAGCTTTATTGTGCGTGAGCCCAGGAGGGAATTTAAGGAAAAACTCAAGGAACTCTCAACGGACAATCTCATTACACTCGAAGACGTACTCAAATATCACAGGTTAGTTGTCTCTAGTGAGAGACTACTACTCCATTATTGACAGCACTCATATTTTGGAATTGCTGACACACTACTCACCTACAACTTATTCAAATAAATGTAATTTAAACTCCCTTTGTAATTTATGTTAATTATTGAACAGATTTTGAATTTATTAGTCGACGTTGAAATGTATTTATAAACCAAATTTGTAATTTATTTAAGAAGTGACTTTTGTGAATATAATTTCTACTTTCAATTTACTTCTGGGTGTGAATTAAATTTATTTTAACACCCACAGCATGTTTACTCACATATAATTATGGCTTACTCAAACAAAGCACAATATCATTATCCAATTTGATTGACGTTGCAGCTTGTTGAGGCAAAACTTTATTTTTTTTTTTCGAATTTCAATTTATCAAAAGGAACACCAACGGATTTATTCATTAAATGTACTCCAACCGAAAATGCTTTATGAGAATTAATTTTAGCACCTCCTTTAACACCTGTACTTATGCTCATAATCGTACTCGAAGCCATAAACGGTTCATGATTATTGAAATAATTTAATAATTTTTGTAAATCTCCAGCATCTCTCTTTTATTTAAATAATAAACAAAAAGTATGAATTTCAAACGTAATAATTCTGAAAATAAAGATTTTTTATTAATGCCATTAGCACAATCGTGTAGATCTGATCGCGGTATGTTGATTTAAAAAGAAATTTTTGTCTCTAAGTGAAATAGTTGCTGAGAAAAATCAATTTAAAAAATTGTATTTTTTGAATAGCGCGTACTCAAGCAGTGCCCGTGAGAGTGAGGGAGAGAAAGTGTTGCGCGAGAGAGACAGAGCGCCGCTCGCCTCTCTCCGGCGGCGTCGGCGCGCGTCCCCGCTGAGCGCGCGCAATACTTTTTTCTCTCTCGACGATGATTTCGGAAAATCTATCAATTATTTTTTATGCAAATTTTGGAGAAAGTTATTGTATGGATTAAAGATACTACACGCGCAAGCCGGGAGCACAATTTTGAATAGAACGTCTGGAATCGCTGCAAACACGTTTTCATCGATAGCTCCGAGTCTAATGATCGAATCATAAACTTTTTTTTTTAGAAAATAGCAAAAAATAAGCCCTTTCCAATGGTGTACTTCCAATTCCGAAAAAAAAAATTAAGGACGTGTTTTCGACTTTTAGACGTCGCGTCTAAAAAGGTGACCGCGTAAAAAAGTCGATAAAATCCATAAAAATCAAAATTTCTTAATTTTTCAAAATGGATATTAAAGTTGAAGAGTTTTTTTATACGAACAATTTTTCCTCACTATGAGAAACGATTTTTGTAGACGTGGCGCAATTTGCAATTAAGGACAAAAGAAAAATTCGATCTTCAATAACATCGCCAATATTCAATTTACAGTTCTGGGCTTTGGCGTACACTTTTGCATTGACAAAAGCTCTTTGTAAATAAATGTTCAAGTCCATTCGTTGTTTTTTTCAAAAGTTATTTAATAATGAAAAAAATGACATTTTTCAACTTTAGCGGTCATTTGTAAATAAACTATTAAAGTTAGAAACTTCGTTCAGGTCTACTTTTGTAGCAAATTTAATAACGAACAATTTTTATGCAGACAATTTTTCGCTAAAACGAACCAGAACCGAGCCAGAGTGAAAAAACCAAAAAAAGTGCCAAAATCGCTCCGTTTTTGTTAAATAACAAAAATTTCACACAGTTTTGACACTGCGGATAACAAGAATCTTATTCGGGATGCTAAAACAAACCGAAAACAAAAATAAAATAGCCTGTGGGTCGAAATGTCCACTCAAAATGTCCACCGCCTGGCCTAAGAGGCAGATCGACGGTTTGAGGACCTATGAGAGCCGAAACCTCGTAGCGCGGAATGTTTCTGCATCCTCAGCAAGAGCTGAGGAAGACGAGATGGTTTTGGCAGCTCGAGTTTCGGCTCTCGAGGGACAAATCGCAAAACAAAATTCTTTAATATTAGACTTCAAATCGAAGTGTGATCTGCTTCTGGAGTGCAATACTACTTTTAAGAAAAATCTCAATGACACTAATGATTTCATTAACGAATCCAAGTTGCTTGCTGTACAATTCATAAATTAATATCTAATGCTAGTAGCATTTAAACAATGATTCGACATGTAGAGATGACTCTATGGAGGCAGCACTATCCATCAATACGGAAAATTCTGCCTCTCACAAAATGACTCTTGATGTGAGTAAAAGTGCTCTGGCTAAACTCGACTCGATTTCTAAGTTATTAAATATTATACCATCTTTGAAGTCTGCCATAAAAACTTTAAAAAGTAACTTAGTAAAAATAGAAAATCATTTAACTGGTCAGAATGATAAGCAGGATGCATTATTGATATAATAAATAATAAAATTCAAATGTTAGAACACAATTCAAGAAAATTACGAGATGGAACCATAACAGTATTAAAACAATATTAAAGCGTAAAGTTAATTCGCTCCAATCCCGTATGCAAAATGATTTTTATGAGATGGATGAAAACATTAAAGATGTTACTAATGATTTTGCTGCCATCATAGAGCAGACCGTCAATGATATTAGTTCAGATACCTCAATCAATGAGGAGATCTCAGGCGCAAACGCACCAAAATGCAGTGATGAGGGCAGAGAAATGGTAATTTCCTGCAGCGCAGACTGCGTCAAAATCAACATGCAGCCGGAGGATTTTAGTTTCGCTGTATTCAACACTTTACTTCCATCTCTTTCAAAATCGTACATCAAAGCCGTTAAGCTGCTATCATCGCATAGCAGTGAGTTAGGATCTATCCAACGACACAACAAATTATCTATAGCATCCAAAATACTCAAACGAGCGATATCTTTGACGGTCCAAGAAGTCTGCTTTCTTTGCTAGTTAGACTATCTCTAGTGAAGAGTTACTTGCGCAAATTTTTAAAGAAAGAAAAAATTTCACGAGTTTCACTTTAATGGACATAAATCCTTCACTTCTTGGTGATATCTTAACGACTAGGCTAAGCAAAACAAATATATTTTTAAACTATTATTTACAAAAGGAAAAATATAATGATTTTAAAAAATTAATAATTTATGTAAAGAAAATTGGTCTTAAGTGTGTGTGGCATAGAGGTGGAAAATTTCTTACCAAGAAGGGAGACGGGGAGAAAGAATACGTTTTTTCTACAAAAGGAGATTTGGATAGCATAGTCTTACGATCAGACGTAGAAGACAAAAACAAAATTATAATCAATAAAAATGTTGAATGTATTGTAACGTGAAGCCGGGGAGACTATTTCGGTTAATCCCGCGATCCGAACCCCAGAACACGATTCCGTCGAGTGCTGCTTCTACGACGAACACTCGGCGTTGATGTTCTCTGGATCCCTGGTTACAAACGTCGAGTTCACGGTTGAACTCAACTTTTCCGTGTACCGGAGAGGGTTAATACTCGCGCTAGCTAGTCGCGAGGCGCGGCTACTCAGAATGGTCGTCGTTTCGGAGCGACGATCCCGCGGAGGCGGCGGTATCCGGGAGAAGTTTAGGTTGCGGTCAAGAAATGAAGAATAACATCAGTTACATAAAACCACAATATCAAGGTCTATTCTAAAAGCTTTACATCAAATAACACGTCGCGTTGCGTGCAGACAAGAAGAGGGGATCCTCCGCTCGGCGCGGGCGGATCAATGTATTTATTTTCGCTGGGCCGGTGAACGCACCACCGGCCGCTCGCCGCTGCGAGCCGTAAATACAAAAAGACCGTTGCGCGGGATATTACAAGAAGTCTTACCGGGAAAGGAGTGCACTCCTCTCGTCGCTCGCTTACGAATCGGCTCCTGTGGCAGGCCTTATCCTTCGGTCGACTTCGGAGTGTTCAGGCCGAGTTCTAACATCCAGCGTTCACCTACAGATACTTCGGACCCCAAGTGGCTCTGATTGTTCGCGTGCGCTGATCTTCGTGAACGGTACGTAGACGGGCGCTGCGCTGCACAGTGGACCCAAATGAACATATCTGGACAAAATAAAATATCTTCTTTCGGAACTGACCGATTTGGATGGGGATACTCTTAAAATGAAGGTCATAATAAGTACTTTGAGGGAAAATTGTAGATAAAATGTTTAAAAAATTTTCAAGGTCAGTCCAAGATCAATATATAAAAATTTACTTTTCCTTAATGATCAGAAGAAGCTGGGCTGTTACCCAAACAAGCTGAATAGATTTGTATGGGATTTTCGGATCGCTGATAGTAAATCAGCTGACAGAATTGTAAAATTCATTTGTTTAAACAATAATTTTCAAAATTTTCTTCTATTAAGTGTTAAATTAAAATAATAATAAATTAAAACACGAATCATATATAAAAATAAAAAAATAATTATTTTGATTCAAATTAATCTAAATAATTTTTTGTTATTGTAATATTCCCTTTAATTACCATAATAAAGCGTACAACTTTATGAAAAAATTAGTACAGAATACAACTTGTACATTACGTACAAGTTGTATCCATTTTATATTACAATTATATTCGAATTATAATCTATTTTCATTACATAAGTGAAAAGAAATTCCTGCGAAAAAATAATTCGTATATAGTTATATATACTTATATATGTTTATATATGTTTATATATCCTTATTTTGTCTTTTATCGGTTTTGGAGAGTTTTTCAAGATATTATATACCGGTTTTGAAGAGTTTCTCCGGTTTTGAAGAGCCTGTTCACACTGGAAAAGGTATATATGACCGGTTTTGGAGAGTTTTCGGCCATTTTCTAGAGTCTATAACCCTAGGGTCCATATTTCTTTAGTCACGCTAACATAAGCAACTCTGAGAAAAAGAATTATACCTCTTCAAAACCGGTTCACCCACATACTTATATATGTAGAACACTATATATATATATATATATATATATATTTCATGACTATGGGAATTGGTATATTTGAAGAGATATCAACGTATAGATCGATACTTTTGAAGAGATGTCGGCATTTTGAAAATACTTTGAATATCGTAGAGATTCGACAGGTATAAGAATAGTTAAGCCATCAGTAATTTTCTGTTACAGAATTTTTTAATTGTAACAATAAGCATAATTCTCTGATTGAGTTCGATGATTTGCATCTGTTACATTTCAGAATTTTGAAATACCTTTTTCGCTTATGGGTTACTCTTAAAATAATACAATCATTTAATCTTAATTAACGCTTATAAAATAAATACATAATAATTACTTGTTTAATATAAAAAGTCGTATCAATCGCAATTTTCGTATTCTGATATTTTGAAACTAACTTTCATATCCTACAGTTATATTTCGTAAAAAGATTAATTTTATAATTTTTTAGTAATATTTGGCTATTTGTTCTAAACGTGAATTTTCTTTTTTATAATTTTCAATTATTATAGTGCGTATTTCTTGTGCGATTATTATAGTGCGCATCTAAGAAAATGTTTTTATAATGAATCTGTAATTAAATTATAAATAAATTACAAAACTTTCGATGTAAAAATAGCTTGAAATATCATTAATTAATATGGTTTGCATTTATACATTAGAATTTTGCATAGAAATATATACCTTGCCTGTATATAGAATTTCGCACAATTAAAATTTTTTTATTAAAAATCGTTAAACTCTAAAGGCAAAGAATATTTTGTTTTGCAGTATTTACATAAATTACAATTGATTGACTAATTTTTTAAATAATGTGTATATTAAATAATTCTGTAGTGAATACAAGATAAGGAGAAATATATAGGGAATGATTCAAGTGATCATTCACTTCCCTCCCTGCTGAGAATTTTGGCAAAAGATATATTATTTTGTCCTCTTTGTTTAAGTAGAATAACATTAAAGAGCTTTTGATATTACCATTATAAAAATATTTCTCAACCATATACTGAGAAAAATTATAATTATTTCCAATAGAAAAATTTAATTATACGTAGCATGTAGGAATTTTTTTGTGAAAAAGAAGGTTAATAGGTTGGAGTGATTTTGGTAAATTTTTACTTGTTATTGTTCTTATGCATCATTGTATTACCTTTCTTTGAAAATCTCAGCCATCTTAAAAGTTCATTTTAAAACTCAAAATTTTTTCTAGCATAAGTAGCATTCACATATTTGCATTAGAGAGTTGCAGTGCGTTAGAGTAGAAAATTATTTTACTCAATACAGTGCCGAATAGTGTATCTTGTAGGATGATCATGTCAGTATATGATGAAACTGATCACTTCCAATACATTATATTCGATTTAATCTTAGCAATGTGAGTAC
The DNA here is from genome assembly GCA_036365515.1 of Torymus aiolomorphi. NCBI lineage: Eukaryota > Metazoa > Arthropoda > Insecta > Hymenoptera > Torymidae > Torymus > Torymus aiolomorphi. The sequence continues at coordinate 82,341,790 of CM070876.1, forward strand.
AGCTACCTGAATTCATTCTTTCTTTTGTTCTTGAACTATTCATAAAATTCCTTTTATGAATGCGAACCATTTCTCTATAGGCAAATACAGTTTGATTTTGCATAAAATTACAGTCAAATTATTTTTATCTATGTTTGTTAGGGTTGCAAGGTTTAGGAATGGTTTTATTTCGTTTTCTTTTGGAATAGTTCTATATTTTCTTATTCAAAGATAGATAGAATAATAAGTTATTAAATTGATCCCTCAAATGTTTTCTACTTTGTGACTAAATAATTAATTAAATATTTCTATTATTTAATAACACATAATTTTTACAAATAAAACTTGCTTGTTTCATTAGCAAACAAAAACTGAGGTATTTTAATATGTAATCGCAATATTTTTGTTTGTTGTTGTTAAAAAAGAAAAGAACAATATATATTTTTTTTAATGATGTTATTGTTAGTTGTAGCGTTACTTCTACAATCTTTCATGTATGAATCTTTTTGCTGTCTTCGTAAAAATTTCTGAGAATTTCATTATTCAAATAAGTTTGTCTTATTCCGATCGCATTTTTATAAAATTGTTCACTTTCTTAGGAAATATAGTTGCTTTTCACAAAATTCTGACAAGTTGATACGAACAATTGTAGACAAACGAGTAAGTGGTTATAATTTTAAATTGTATATTTGTTAAAATCTGGATCACCTTAGGTTTATATTCTAGTTGAATAAGAAGTAGGATGGTTTTGCTTCAAATGGAAAAGTTCAGCTGCAATTATAATTTTCTATTGCTGTATTAAATTTTGAAAAATAAGAAGAGATCATGATAGATGTTAATATTGAGTATGTTGTCCATATCCTAAAACAAAAATGTTATGTTATTATTTGTTATAATATTGTCTTTGCTTGTTTCCCATAATTGGATAAAATATTATTTTGTTCATTTTAATAGCGTTGAAAATTCTTATTAGGCTGATCCTTTTGAAATTTATTCATATTGGTTCTTTAATAGGCCATGTTTTGTCTCCCTTTTTAAACTTTTTTCTGATATAGTAAATTTATTGTAGTAATCTTTAGATTTTAATTTTAATCTTGTATTTTTTACAAATTCTTTAAAATATTTTTTATAATAGATATCCATTTTAGTTTTTTGAAGTTTTTATTAAATGTTACTTTGGTTAAAACTAACTGCAATTGGTGTACTTTATTAGGATTTGTATATAGATTTATTATTACGTTATGATCTTAATTATCAAAGGTCTCTTTTAGTTGACTTTTATTCTCAAGCTGTTCTTGGTGTTCTTGATTATCAAATATTTTTAGATGACCTTTATTCTCTAGATGGTTTTTGAAGTTTTTGATTATCAAACATATCTTTTGGTTGATTTTCATTTCCGAAAACTACTTTACTACTATTTAATAAGTTCTTCAGATTTTTTGTATCATTTAATAAAGATTCTTCAGAATGTATTGATCCTATATTCTCTTTTAACAAATTTTCAAGCGAGTTTTGTTGGAATTTAGTTTCCATTTGATCATCTTCGGAATCAAATGGTTCAGCTAAAGCAAAAGTTATGTCTAAAATGACTTTAAGATCATCATAAAAAGTTACTGTTTCTAACGAATTATTGCCTTCTTTATTATTTTCATTCTAAATTGCATTCTTTTGGTTATTTATATCAGATTCATTAAAATCAATTAAATTAATTTCATCACAATTGTAATGGACGAGTTTTCGTCCATTTACTTAGAATAATTATTATAAATTGTAAGACAAAAATCAATCAATGCGGCAAGTGTTTGTAAACCTTGGGCACGCGCGCGAACAAGAAAAACACCGACTCCAAACGCCAAGTACGAAAGCCAGGGAACTAGAAGAGTACCAGGGATGAAATTACATCAATAAATTCGTCTTTTTACGAGGAATAAAATTACTCTATTTACAAGAGTAAATATTAAAAATTTACATCAACACCGACGCAGTTTATTAAAACTAAACGCGCACTCAGAACGCCGAATTCGAGAGCATAGAGAAAAGGAGGCCGGAGGAAGGGAGGAGCAAGTAAAACGCCATATCCAATAGGCATGCTAGAATCGAGGGAGACAGCGAGAGGGGAAGCCACAGTATAAGAGAAAGAAAAGAGAGAGACAGAGAACGAGAAAACGCGGCGCCTACATGAGAGAGGTCTGGCGTTTGTCAAGACCAACGCGGTTCCGATTTTCCCTTACCGAGGCGAAAAAGCTGACATGTCGTAAAAAGCCGAAATTATGAGTCCAGCTAAGTGCAAGGTGACAGCCGCACTTTTCGGCTGGTGGGAGCGATCGGCTACCTACCAAATGTATGAAAATAGATACATGGAAGGATGCTGAACCTGGGCCACTTGACCTTTGCGGCAAGCTTTTCTCGGGAACGGGCGGTGTCTCCAAAGGAAGTCAGGAGACATCTTTATGGCTTTGTTTTTAACCTTATCGACCAACCACGGAGTTGCGATATATGGAGTTATGCACGGCACAGGAGCGTTTAATAGACAATAGTCGAGAAGCTTCTGTGTACGTGAAAATCGGGTATAAAAAGGCCGAATAATGAAAGCACGGCGCGCAGTCCACCACAGTAATTTGACAAGGACGAATCTCTGCTCAAGGCCTCCAACGGAACATAGAAAAAGTACGACGAGCAACATTTAGAAGAAATCTGGAAGAGAGGAAACCGTGTCGGACTTCGTCGAAAGTCAAGAGGCTCTCGCTGCGCCCATCATCTGAGCCTTCACCACATTCATCTTATCCGATCTACGCAGCGGCAATCACCACATCTGCTGCCAGAGAAGAGAGCTTAAAGGGAGCGGTCATCTCGCGCTGAAGGAGGGACTGAACCACCGACCTCGTTCAACTAGCAGGGTGCAAAGCCCAAAGGTACTGAAATCGATAAATGTAATCAAATTTGTATTTTGTCGCGGATTAAATAAAAAGCAAATTCATTATTTTATTAAGAAACCTTATAAATTTCTGTTTATTCCGGGATTCCGCATCCTGGTTACGCATAGCGCTTTCGGGCGTTGGCGAAAAGTAAGGGATCCGAGTACGCATGGGCTTGCCCAGTGCCTACTCTTATAATTTGATTATAAGGTGAATAATCTCGACATAACAGATTACTAATCTTATAAGTTAAAAATTGGTGCATCGGCCGGGAAAATAATATTTTTTTTTAGGGAATAAACAGAAATATTTTTAAATAAAAATATATATTTAAAAGAAAGCAAAAAGCGGGATTTTTCAGAATTTTTAAGATTTTTAAACATTTTTCTTTTAAAAATATAAAATAAAATGACTAAGAAAATATGCCGAAGAAGCACGATAATATAAATGCAAAAGGAAGTGATAAAATAAATTTGGTATTTGCAAATTCTTTACTATCAAAATTTAGAAATAAAGAGGAAGAATTACATGATAATAATTTAGGGGAAAATCTGAATAGCAAAAATTTAAAGAAGGAAGTTTCCGTGTTAAAGAAAGAAGTTGAAAGAACTTTCGCGGGGTTAAATATTGATTATCAGGGTAATTACCGAAAAATTGAAAATAAAACTGATCTCTCAATTCTCGAAGAGACTGATGATACTTCAAATGATAGTAGCTTTAGAGAACTCGAAGCTGATATAAAAGAAGGGAACCAACAGAAAAAAATTATATTAAAATCGCCTAAATTAAAACTAAATAAAATTGCATTGAGCGAGAGTCAAAAAGAAGCTGGTAAATTTTTAGGCACCGAATTTTTTAGAGAAAATTTCGCGCAAATCAATTATCGAGAAAATTACTTGGAATTTAATGGCCAAATAATTCCATTTGAGAGTATATCTTATAGAAAGAATGAAACAGATGAAGTACATGAAAAACAAAGTGAAAAAGATTTTAAGAAGCCTTATGTTGATTGTGGATTTTTACAGACAAAGGAGGAATTGATTGAAATCACAATCATCATTATTTAATGATGATTGTGACTTTATTAATAATTATTTTCGGGAAAAGAGTGTTCTGAGAAATAAAGAGGAACCAGAAAACCAATTTAAAGCATTTTGTGAAATAAATGATGTGTACGGAAGTTCAAGAGAAATGGAAAAAGATTTTTCTTTGGGAATTAATAAGTGGGGTAAAAATGGTGATCGTTATAAAAGGAACCGCGACGTGAAAGTATTTGATGTAATGGAAGATAATGTCGTATCTTTTTGTGAAGAAAATTGTGTTGATTTAATTGAAGATGATATTGACGAAAAAAATGTTGAATATAATTGTGGTAAATTTTATGTCGGCGGTAATAAAAATAACGGATTAACAAATAAGCCATGCGAAAATATATTCGAAGAAAAAGAAATTTTTGACGTACATGATGTTTCGAGTAAAAATGATAAAAGAGTGATGGAAGTGTTAAATAATGAAGAAGATGAAATAATAAACGTTGATGAGGAGATTGAAAGTTTTGAAATTAAGAAAAATAAAGGTTTATGTGAAAATAATGTTCAGTGTAATGAAACAAATGAGGGTTTCGGGAATAATGAAGACACGCGTTTATGTGAAGTTCAGGGAGAAATAATTGAGAGTTTCGGAAGTAAAGAAAATGAAAAAGGTTTAAGAGAAAATAAAGTTCAGGGTGAACAAAATGAAGGTTTCCTGATTAATGGAAATAATCTATGTGAAAATAATTATAATGATGTTATTGAAAGTAATAAAGATGTTTGTAATGTTTCGCGTGAAAATGAAATATGTAATGAAGAGAAAAAAAATAAAGATGAAAACGAAATTTTGTATGAAGAGTTAAATGAGGAAAAATTATTTAGTAAATCGGATGAAAATATGGATTATAAAGAGTTAAGTCACAATTATCTAGAAATTTATGAGAAACCTTATCTTAGACAAATTCAAGACGAACAAATAATGCAGACGTACAGTTTCGATGAGAGAAGCGAAATTCAAAATACACAAAAAAAATATGGTGATATTTATTATAACAAATTTAAAGAAAGAAATGATTTTCCAACATTTCACACTGAAAATAACTTAAAAATGGGGAATAATAAAATATTGCAAATTGCGAAGGCTGATATAAAGGAGTTAAATCGAACGGAAAAATTAAAGTCAGTTCTCAGATATAAACATTTAGAGACAGAACAAAGAAAACCTATTGAAGAATTAATTGAGAGATATGCCGAGTGTTTTTATTTGAAAGGAGAAAAACTCGGAACAACTTCAGTCATTACGCACAAAATACCAACAATAGATGATATACCAGTAAATGAACGACCGTATAGGTTCCCGCATGCGTTAAAGTCAGAATTGGATAAACAATTGAAAGAAATGCTCGAAAATGACATTATAGAGCCATCTTGTTCCAATTATTCTTCACCGGTATTTTTAGTTGCAAAAACGCCTGATAGCGCTGGTAATAAGAGGTATAGATTAGTCGTCGATTTTCGTCAGTTAAATGATCGGACTGTAAAAGATAGGTATCCTTTACCAAATATTTTGGATATCATAGATCAAGTAGGAGGTGCGAAATATTTTTCTGTTTTTAATTTAGCACAGGGATTTTTCCAAATTCCCTTAGACCGAGCGGATCGGCATAAAACAGCTTTTGCTTCTTTATTTGGCTTATTTCAATTTAAAACGATGCCTATGGGTTTATCTAACAGCCCAGCTACCTTTCAACGGTGCGTTGATTTAGTTTTCGATGGCATGCAACAACGAGAAATATTTTTATTTTTGGACGACGCGGTTATTTATGGTGAAACAATTGCTGAACATAACGAAAAGTTTGAAAGATTCTTATGGAGATTACGTAAAGCCAACCTTAAATTACAATCCGACAAATGTGAATTTTTAAAAACAGAAGTAGTCTATTTAGGCCATGTTTTGAGCGAAGAGGGAGTAAAACCCGACCCGCGCAAATTAGAAGCAGTTCATGAGTTTCCACGACCGCAAAATATTAAAACTATAAGACAATTTTTGGGATTAGCAGGTTATTATCGTCGTTTTATTCATAATTTTTCGGGAATAGCAAAGCCATTGAGTAACTTGTTGAAAAATGACACGCCTTTTACATGGAGTGAGGAGACACAGAAAGCATTTGACCTTTTAAAAGACAAACTATGTACTCAGCCTGTTCTTAAAATAGCAGATTTCTCATTACCTTTTATATTAACTTGTGATGCCAGCGGGGTAGCGATAGGAGGAATACTTTCACAAGGGGAAATAAATAAAGATAGACCTATTGCTTATATATAGTTTTTTAGCAGCAAATGGCAGTCAAATTAGAATATATTGTAGGATAGGACGTTAATGGTTCTACTGCCCATGTGGTAAAGAAAAACAAATACCAATTATTTATCCAACGTTTCGGACGATTTATTTTTGTCCCTCTTCAAGGTCAAAACATATCGTAAAAAACTATGTTTTGACCTTGAAAAGGACGAAAATAAATCGTCCGAAACGTTGGATAAATAATTGGTATTTGTTTTTCTTTACCACATGGGCAGTAGAACCATTAACGTCCTATCCTACAACCTATTGCTTATGTATCTCGAGTACTCTCCGACACCGAAAGAAAATATGATACATATTCACGTGAAGCTTTAGCAATTATTTATTCTGTTAATCAATTTCGACCTTATTTACTTGGGCGTAAATTTACTATCGTTACGGATCACAAACCTCTTATATGGTTAAAAAATTCTACGGATCCCACTTCGCGAGTCAGTCGATGGCGTATAAAATTAAATACATATGATTTCGATATTGTTTATAAAACAGGTAGAACAAATTGTAATGCGGACGCATTGTCCCGAAATCCAGTAGATAATAATATTTTAGTAGTACAGACACGGAGCAGAACAGGGAAAGTAGATATTCCGAATTACCGGGATAAATGACCAAAGAAGCCAAATAATACTAAAAATAAGATATCAAAGAATTCTCTCGAAGTTCTGCATGAAAACGAAAATGAGCCATATGAGATCGTTAATAGTAACAAAGAAATGAAAGACATAGAAAATATAGCGGAGATAGATGAACAACACCAAAATAACTCATTAGATAATAATTTTGAGGAAATAATTGAATAAAAAAATCCAATAACTACAGGCCCGTGTAATATTAAGGAAGAAAATTTCGGAGAGGAAATTTTTACCAAACAAGGAGAGAAGTTTAATTGCGGGAAGCTGTTTGTCGAATGCAAAGAACAACTTCTTATGAGAAAGGATAATTACATATATTTCATAGCGACCGATGGTACACCGTGCGATAAAGGTTCATTGCACATATCCCAAAGAAAAGAACTACCGCATTTTTCACATTTAAATCCCGAGGAAATTAAAATTACAAATAAGAATCATAAATTACATTTTGCACTTATTATCAAAGAAGAGATACATGCAAGTACTATAGAAGTCGTAAACAATATAACCACGGCCTTAAAGGTTTTAAAATCAATAATCATTAAGGAAGATTTACGCTCTATTAGCATTGCTAAGAGTGAAAACATTGAAAATGTACCATGGAAAGAAATTATTTCCAAAATGAGAAATATTTTAAAAGGACTATCTTTGAAAATTATTATATGTAATGGATTAATAAAATACGTTCAAGAGAAAGATTGCGGGAAAATAATTGAGGAAATGCATCATTCAGCTGTTGGAGGACACAAAGGAGTAAACAAAACTTATAGGAGAAGCAAACAAAAATATTTTTGGGAAAACATAAAAGATGATGTTCAAAATTATATTCGTAAGTGTTTAAAGTGCCAATTAAAGAAACTTGTGAGAGTAAAAACTAAGCAACCTATGATTATCACAGATACGCCTATGGCACCACTCGAAAAAGTTAGTCTTGATATAGTGGGTCCTTTCCCAGTATCGAAAAACGGCCATAATAATATTTTAATCATTCAATGTAATTTCTCTAAATATTGTTTAGCAATCCCTTTGAGAGATGCAACCGCCGAGTCGGTAGCGGACGCATTTATAAAAAGGTTTATCTGCATTTTTGGTTCTCCAGTAACGATGTTAACAGACTGTAAGGTTTTAATAGTAGGTTCTGTGGATAGGGGAGGGAAAGCCAGGTTAGGAGTCACCTTAAGTGCAATGGTGACTTAATGTGCGCGTACGATGATTGAATGCTGAAGATATCGGTGCTGCTCGCTCTGCTGTTGATGTCCTCAGTCGTTAGATAAATGATTATAGTTATATAAAGATTCTCAAATAATGAATTTAATATTGAACGAGATGTTATAAAATATAGCAATATTTGTTATATTAAAATTACTTATTGTAGATGAATTGTTATAAAATAGTAATATTTGTAATGTTAAAATTACTTAACCTTGACAATCTATTATAAAAATAGCACTAATTGTAATATAGAATTATTTAATATTGAATGAGATATCATAAATAGCAATATATATATGTAATATTAAGTTTATTTAATATTGAACGAAATAGTTAATTAAAATATTCAAAATAATAATAAAAAAGTTCAAAGAGATTTTTGATAATAATAGTAATAATTAATATTGTGCTCGCAAAGGTAAGTGTCAGGAGATAGGACACGGTGGGGGAAAACGCCCAGGTAAAATAATATTAACAATAATGATATTCAAAGATAGGTATGTTTATTATATTCCCTTGCTTGGGAAATCACTGAAATATATATATATATATATATATATATATATATATATATATATATATATATATATATATATATATATATATATATATATATATATACGTATGTGTACAAAATAAAAAAAAAATATAATTATTAAATCCCAATATGGGTTTGAAAATAAGGCTCTATATAAATCAAAAGTCCTACAAAATAGGATTCTCCAAACAAGAAAGTCTAACCTACACGCCGTCAGCAAGGTCACTCGTCCCCTTCTGTTATGTTTACGCTTATCGACGCGTACATAGATGCCGACATGCATATATCCGTAGTTGTGACCCATATGCCTTGGTGGACAAGGTTAAAGCCATCAACACCGACGATGCGCTGTTCTTATGTCCTAATTTCGTGTCTCGATTTCCAGATTATGTATGCGTCGTATACACTCTCGGTATTTGAAAACTTACGCACGCCCTCGAAAGTCCTTATATTCTACTACTAAATTTTGGATAACTATCAACAAATTAAATAAACGATTGAGTGCGATGCTGACCATCTGAACAAAACCCGAAAATTTATAGAAATCGCACTCAGTAAAATAAGCCGTCGCAACCCGGGAAATAAAACGTATATAGCGTTAAAGAAAGATTCGCACGTGAATTTAAGATTTCCCGCCGGAATTTTCCGAGATATGGAGCTCGGAAAATTGCACTTTCACTGTGCAGAAATTAAAAGCGCACAATGAACTGAACTCCCGGTAACCGAAATTTTCAATTTCCCGCCGGAATTTTCCGAGATATGGAGCTCGGAAAATTGCACTTTCACTATGCGGGATTTCAAAGCGCGCAACGACTCGAGTTTTCCGCACTTAAAATTTTTTAAATTTTGCTAGAATTTTCCGAGATATGGCACTCGGAAAATTTCACCTTTGCTAGGCGGAAAATGACACCACGCCGCGCACTGAATCTCCCGCGATACAAAAAAAAGAAATCAAATAATTATGTCCTCGATGAGAGAGGAAAGAAAACTGAATCTAACGCCCGGCCTATCCCGCGTCGTGTATATATATATGTACTAACTACGACGGTAATTCCCAAGTCGGAGGGAAACCCTGTCGTCCGTTTGTAGGTTCACCTTGCGCTGAATTCTACCAGGACCGGGAGGGAGGCTATGCCGTCCCCTAGTTTTCTACCCCACTCCTGGGTCCCTAACCTATTGTGCGCCGAGTTGGGTGAACCAACTCGACTCGGTCTGGTTTGTCCCGATAGGATTAATCCCAGACCTCGCGTTCGATGCCACTTACTTAAGGTTACAAGAAGGAAATATATATGGCGTGTGGAATCACGAAAACCGTGCCTCGGCTCGTTGCGCTCATCGTCGTCGTCGTCCACGGGTCCACTCCTCCAAAAGAGGACACCTTGAAGAGCTCTCTGGGAGGCGACCACTTCGCGCTGCTGGTGGAGATCCGACTGCCTCTCTCCTGCCGGTCTGCTCCCTCGTAGCCCGCTGTTGTGTAGGAGTGCCTACCTTTTGGGGGGTTGCGCACAAACGACTTTACATACTTAACGAGTATTCAGTGCGCACTCCCTAGCTGCTCCTTCCCCTCGAGTGCTCCTCCCACGGGCATCCGTCGCTGTCCCCTTGCCCCGCTCGTCTAGGAATTCTTCCTCCCCTTTTTTGGCTCCTAAATAATTGTATTAACACTAAGCACAGGACGATCACACAGCATGCTTAATCATTAACCATTCTGAGAGCCAAATGTTATATTTTAAAAGAAAAAGACTGTAATAAGATGTTAATTAAATATAAGATTAAACATAGACGAATTGTTGGCATAAAAATCAAAATTTTATAAAATTCGTATAGACATTGTCACGTGGGACTGTCACACAGCATGCTCATTAGTTAAGTTCCTGAAATAAATGTTAATGATGTTAATAAATGAGAAAATTGAATTTATATTAAATTGATTAAATATCCGGTTATCGACTTAGCTATATCGATAATCGGGTGCGCGATCGCGATATCGATCATGAAATATATTTTGTTTATTTATATAGGTGCAAATTTAATGGGGAGGATCAAAATATACATAGTCTATGTCGCGTCTCACTCGTACCCAAGTAAAAGGCTATAGCGACGTCCCTGTATTTTTTCTGCCTCAGTCAACATGTGGTTGTGCCGATAGCTATAGATATCGGGGGAGAGAGGCGACATTGTAGTCAAAGTCGAGCTAGGAAAGAAGGCGACACTGTTGCGCATTCCAGCCCTAGGCGCGCGAAAATCGAATTCTCGCGGCGTGCCCTCTAAATAGCAAAAACCGAAATTAGTTAATATTAGTAACAGAAAACATATAACATACCATTTATTTATGTCAGTCGAACATAAATAAATGCTATGTCCATATACACATAAGGTAAAAACAAAGGGAATAGAATCAGAATTCCCCTCAAAAGCAGCTGATTATTCGCCTTAAACAGTATATATACGTCTATGTAAGGGCTTCATACCATATGCCCGTTACAAAACCAAGGATCAAATTTTATGAGTAGTTTAATGAGAAGAGTTGCAAAGAAATTTCGTATTAAACAAATTAAAACTACAGCATATCATCCGCAGTCAAATGGATCGCTCGAAAGATCGCATCACTCGCTGAGCGAATATATGAAAATGTTTATCGAAAGCAATGATACTTGGGATGAATGTTTCGAATTAGCGACTTTATGTTATAACACAGTAGCGCATGAAGGGCATAAATTCACGCCTTATGAGTTAATATTTGGGAGACTAGCACGATTACCTTCAAGCGAGCCACTGGAACCCGTAGAGCAGCCATTAACATATAACGATTATATTACTAAATTAAATAATCAATTACATAACATCCAGAATATTGCGCGGGAAAAACTAATTGAAGCTAAATATAAATCTAAATATTATTATGACAAGAAAACAAATTCTAGAGAATTTAAAATAGGTGATAGTGTTTGGCTATTGAAAGGAGGCAAACCATATAAACTAGCTAATAAGTATGAAGGACCATACACGATTATTGAAATAATTAACGATAAAGGTAACGTAAAAATAAAAATGAATAATAATAAAACAAAAATAGTTCACGTTAATCGTTTAAGAATATCATATATAGATCAGGAATAGTAATAAAAATAAATAAATAAGAACAAAAAAATAAAAAAAATAAATAAATAAATAAATAGATAAATAGTTAGGAAATAAGTATGCATTAATATTTGTAGTATACATGATACTTAGGGAAAATAAGACAGAGAAAAGAGAGTCAGTTATCATAAAAAGATTATAAATAATAACCTTCTCCAAAATACGCAAATTTCCTTTTTCATAGTCGATAAAAGAGAATGGCTAAAGATACGTATATTTTATTACTTCTTTTTGCTAAATAATATATTTGTTACTTTTTGCCTAATACTTATTATAAGAAAAAACTTGATTCCAAGTTTTTTCTTAAGCGGGTGGGGTGGGGAACGAAAAATTCTGGAAGGTTTTTCTAATTGTCAAAAATCATATACCATCCACGCCTGTATAAAAATTTCTTTTTGAAAAAATGTAAAATTTTATATGAAGAATGTAACATTATGTATTGTAATTTTAACTATTTGCATTGAAATTCAAACTGTAGAAATCCAAATATTGTGTTAATATAAGAAAGAAATAAGAAATAGGAAAGCTGAATATCCGTAATAAATTAATTTAGAAATAAGGCCGAAAATTTTGCTTGTAATGATTAAGACTTTTTGAGAATACAAACCTATTTGTTATGCTATCAAGCCAGCATGTAATATAAGTTAAGTAACTTAAAGCAAATATAAGGTATGCATTTTTATGAGAGTATGATAGAATGAGAGAAAAATTAAAATAAATTAAAATAAAAAATAATGTATGTATTTTTATGAGAGTATGATGAATGGGAGAAAAATTTTGTAACATTATTTTAGTACAAAAATAAGAGAATGTAAAAAAAAAGAAAAACAAAAACAATAATGATAAAAAGAAACTACATGTACATTAAATAGATACTATGCAATAATGGAACAAGTGAGAATGAATGAGACAGTATGGAAGTATGTTTTATTATAGTATGTTTTTAGGTTATTTTCTTTTGCATCACATATATAACTATTTAAATTGAGTGCTATTGTTTGTTTTAAATTGATAACAGGGAACCACAGATTTGTACAAAGTAACGTAACAGACATTTAAAAATTATGTATTCATCCACACTTATTGTAAAAATTGCATCATTATTAATTCTCTTGAAAACAATTTTAATTTTTAAAAATATTTATTTTTTTTTTGCTTACGATAAATAAATGCATAATGATGGAATTTACGAACAACGGGTTTTATTTTAAAATCCGATTGTTCTGCGGTGGGCCGTGTGGTGTAATGGACGAGATTTCGTCCATTTACTTAGAATAATTATTATAAATTGTAAGACAAAAATCAATCAACGCGGCAAATGTTTGTAAACCTTGGGCACGCGCGCGAACAAGAAAAACACCGACTCCAAACGCCAAGTACGAAAGCCAGGGAACTAGAAGAGTACCAGGGATGAAATTACATCAATGAATTCGTCTTTTTACGAGGAATAAAATTACTCTATTTACAAGAGTAAATATTAAAAATTTTAAAAACACCGACGCAGTTTATTAAAACTAAACGCGCACTCAGAACGCCGAATTCGAGAGCACAGAGAAAAGGAGGCCGGAGGAAGGGAGGAGCAAGTAAAACGCCATATCCAATAGGCATGGTAGAATCGAGAGAGACAGCGAGAGGGGAAGCCACAGTATAAGAGAAAGAAAAGAGAGAGACAGAGAACGAGAGAACGCGGCGCCTACATGAGAGAGGTCTGGCGTTTGTCAAGACCAACGCGGTTCCGATTTTCCCTTACCGAGGTGAAAAAGCTGACATGTCGTAAAAAGCCGAAATTATGAGTCCAGCTAAGTGCAAGGTGACAGCCGCACTTTTCGGCTGGTGGGAGCGATCGGCTACCTACCAAATGTAGGAAAATAGATACATTGAAGGATGCTCAATCCGGGCCACTTGACCTTTGCGGGAAGCTTTTCTCGGGAACGGGCGGTGTCTCCAAAGGAAGTCAGAAGACATCTTTATGGCTTTGTTTTTAACCCGATCGACCAACCACGGAGTTGCCATATATGGAGTTATGCATGGCACAGGAGCTTTTAATAGACAATAGTCGAGAAGCTTCTGTGTACGTGAAAATCGGGTATAAAAAGGCCGAATAATGAAAGCACGGCGCGCAGTCCACCACAGTAATTTGACGAGGACGAATCTCTGCTCAAGACCTCCAATGGAACATAGAAAAAGTACGACGAGCAACATTTAGAAGAAATCTGGAAGAGAGGAAACCGTGTCGGACTTCGTCGAAAGTCAAGAGGCTCTCGCTGCGCCCATCATCTGAGCCTTCACCACATTCATCTTATCCGATCTACGCAGCGGCAATCACCACATCTGCTGCCAGAGAAGAGAGCTTAAAAGGAGCGATCATCTCGCACTGAAGGAGGGACTGAACCACCAATCTCGTTCAACAAGCGGGGTGCAAAGCCCAAAGGTACTAAAATCGAAAAATGTATCCAAATTTGTATTTTGTCGCGGATTAAATAAAAAGTAAATTCATTATTTTATTAAGAAACCTTGTAAATTTCTGTTTATTCCGGGATTTCGCATCCTGGTTACGCATAGCGCTTTCGGGCGTTGGCGAAAAGTAAGAGATCCGAGTACGCATGGGCTTGCTCAGTGCCTACTCTTATAATTTGATTATAAGTTGAGTAATCTCGACATAACACAATCCTCATGAGTTTTTATATTAGATTCGTTAAAATTCATTTCATCATTAATCTTATAATTTTTTACAGAAGATTCAATAAAATCAATTAAATTTGTTTCCATAATTTTTTCAATTTCATGATTATTTTTGAAAATTTCGTTAAAGTCTATAAAATTAATTTCATTAGTATTTTCATGATTTTTTATAATTATATTATTATCTTTTGGTTCAGTGATTTCATGTATTTTTATAAAAAGTTCGACAATTAAATTGATTTCTTTATCATCATTAATTATTGTAGATTCCTCTATGATATTAGTTTCCTGTTTATTTTTATTTACTTTATTTTCTGTAATTAGTTTATTACCATTGTACCTTTCAATATTCGTTGCATTAATTTTTTTTTCCTGAATTTCTGATTGGTTAATTATTTCTTTTGTGGAATTATGGTATGATTTAACACTATTAATACTTGGATATTGTTTGAGTATCTCACATTCTTGTTTTTTATGATTCGTGCTTTTACAAATTTTACAAAATTTATCTGATTTATTTTGGAGCATCTTGATTTCATGGCAATTGACTATTTGATGTCCATTTTTATTGCAATAAGAACACTTAATTTATGCCATCAGACTTTTTAATTTCCTACAATCTTCCAACGTATGCCCGGTGAATTTACAATATTCGCATTTTATACTTTGTGTATTAAAGTTTCCCCGATAGTTAGTATTTGAATTATTTGAGAAGTGATGACCATTTTGATGATTTTTATCCCCGTATTCATAAAGTTTATTTAAAGAATTGTCGTTGTTGCTTGAGAACGTACTTTGTTTATTATTACTCATTTTTCTACAAGTTTTCGCTGAATGTCCCGGCATGTCGCAAAATTGACAAATTTCTTTATTCTGAGAGTTTTGTTGTCTATTTTGCATAATTAAAACGTTTACGCTCTCGCAATCCGCGGTTTCGTGACCTTCATCCGCACATATCGCACACCACATTATTTTTTCGTTTATAGGGCAGTATTTCACCCACTGCCCGAGTGTATTGCATTTCGTGCATACTGCTGACAAGCAGTCTTTAGGTGAGTGACCCGTGCTTCCGCAATGATCACAATCAAGTTCATATTTCTTTATAACAGGGCATTGAGTAGCTGTATGTCTTATGATTTGACAGTATTGGCAATGAGTTAGATTACTTTTATTGAATTCACATATATTTATAGTATGGCCCTCTTGGTTACAAAGATTACATTTCATTTTATTTTTGAGTGAATCGCAGTAGTATGATGTGTGGTTTTCAATTTTGCAATAAATACATATTGTACATGGGCAAAATAAGGCTTCATGACCTTGATTTTTACAAATTTGACAATGAACTATTTTGGATGTTATTGAAATTTCCAAAAAAAATACTGGTTTGATTGTTTCTTAACATGTTGATAATTTATTCTATTTAAGTAGCCTTCTTTTCCTTGTCTCTTTAGCGTTTGTAGTATTATTATCTTTTTTTTTCATTTTAATATTCTTATTAGTTTTGTAATATATGTATTACGATTTCAATTGTCTTATATGTATCTTTTTTTTCATTAGAATCTTCTTATTAGTATTGTAATATGTATTACGATTTCAATTGTCTCATTTGTATTAGACTGTATTTGTATTTCTCATTTCTCGTATAATGTATTGGTTAGAAATTCATTTGTTTTATAGAAAGTTATTCTTATTCTTGTACTTATCATTTGTTAGACTTTGTTAATAACTCGACGAGCCGTACTCATTTATTTTCGGTAGTTTTGGCAATTCATGCTACAATGAATGACCCCAACTACTTACTGCAAAATGTGAAGCTCGGACTTATTCTATATTAGTTATATTAGTATTTTATTAGAATATTTCCCTCGTCTTTCAAGAACTTATTTTAAAGATTTATCGTTTGATCGAGACGATCTAGTTAACTTACGTTCGATTTAGGGATGGCGATATTAAACAAAAATATCGATATTTGCGTATCGATAATATCGGTATAGCTAATATCGATAATTTCGATACATCGGGTTAAAAATATCGATATTCACAAATATCGATAAAAAAATATAAAAATAATTTTAAAAAATACTTTATTAATTTTCAAAATAATTTTAATAAACATTTGAAACTTTACAAACTATAGATCCCAATATTTTAATGGTAATAAATTTAGAAAAAGTAATTCTTGAAAGTGTTGTGGGGTTAACCGATTCCTATTCTGAACACTAAACGACACTAAAAATTCGAATCGAAAACGAAGACGAACACGAACTGAGCCGCCGTTGCGGTTACGGTGTTGCTAACGTCTAAGCATCTAATATATTCGAAAATCTCTGATAGACGATAGAGGTCGCACAAGCACATTTGCTTTTGCGAGTTACGATTTTCAATTTCAAATAGCGCAAAATATCCTCTCTTAAAAAAATGATGGCCGGAAGTAGTGGCTCATTTAAAGACTCAATGTGATTGGTTATTTGAAAAAAGTGCGAGTATTTGAATTTTTTAGATTGAACATGTGCTAGATTTGAATTTTAACACTCAAATATTTATACAACTAATAAATAATTAAAATAGAATAAAAACATTTGATTTATTGATTGAAAAATGTATCTAATTATCATTGAAACTAATTAAAATTAAATCATAGGGAAAAACAGTGCACATAACCCCAAAAATAAATTAGTACGCGCGAAGCGCGTTTGCATTTTGCTAGTAAATTAAAAATTTTTATTTGGCATAAGTCTATTGAATATCGGAAGCCGATATCTTAAGTATAATATCGATATTCCGATATTATCGGTGACAAAAATATCGGTTACAATTATCGATATATCGCAAGGGAAATATCGATATTTATAAATATCGATAAATATCGCCCATCCCTAGTTCGATTTGTACCGGAACCACTGTGACGTTCCGGAAAATAATTATTTTTATTCTTTTATTTTAAATAGTCAGTGAACTAATGTTCGATTCGTACCGAAACCACTGTTACGTTCCGAAAAATAGTTATTTTTATTTTTTTATTTTAAACAGTCTAGTGAACTAATGTTCGAATCGTACCGGAACCACTGTTTCGTCTTGAAAATTGAGGATATACTCTTATATTTATTGAATTTATTATATTTTTATATTGAATGATATTTGATTTATATTACCTTTACTCTGGGCGTAGGCTCTCGTAAATAATAAACAGCTGATTAGTTAGATACACTATTTATTGGCTAATATAAGTTTTATAAATAAGACAATACGATTTATAATGTTAAAAAGTGAAATTTCATAAGGTGCGCTCATCGACTCAGATTCACCAAAAATCTGGAAGTGTAGCTGGAACATGTACAAATATCATCCTATTTGTGTTGGAATGGTCCAAACACTCATTTTTTAATAAAAGTTATAATATCATCAATTTCATGAAAAATGTGATTTTTATGCATAAGCCAAATGTTCACATTATCACTTTATTCTTCCAGCAATACTTTTAGTATTATTATTGCTTTATGTTGTTAAAAAAATATTGCAAGAAAACATGAGTATAATTTTTATTATATTTGATTTATTAAAAAATGTCCATGTCAACAACAAAGGTTTTATTAAATATTATTAAATATCAAGCAGTGGCTCTGATAGTTTCATCAAAACTTAAAATCATATAATTTCAAGATATTTTATAATATTAACTTAATCAAAATTATTTACTCACAAAATATATATATAATTTAAGCTATGTCGTATGAAATTGATCAAGTCGTTCCATAAAACAGTTACAATGCAGTATAAATATTGTAAAATCTTTATGTATGCATTAAATGGGTTACATAACGTACTTCTTGGCCAATTTTATCAATCATGTCTATTTATAATATGTCACTTCACATAGTCATAACCAAATATTCTTATTTTATACAGGTACAAATTTAGGTGTAGAAATCGAAGGCCTCCAGTATTGCAAGTTAAAACATAATAATTAGTTTATAAGAAATCAATCATTTTTTATCTCAAATCATACTTTTGTTTCATTCTTATTTTAATTACAACACTAACGATTTGATGTCTAGTGAACAAGGTTCAGTGTTATAAGGGCCGATAAATAAATGTATTATATTGAATTAAATATTCTTCAAATTGGACTGCCAAAGAAGCGACGTAATATAATAAATCTTGCTCCCAAGATGGCAATTGATTTTATTAAAATTGTACCAAGATTATTGACAAAAACTACAATTTCTTTTTCCAAATAAGGCAATATAAAATAATCTATTTTGGTTAAATATCACATTGAACATTCATTTACATCCGGGCAGAAAAGCAACATGCAACCATTAAATATGTTATTTCAGATAAAAAATGACTTAATTCATGACCCAGATCTGATACACACTCCTAGATAGTAGAAAATCATAATTGTTAATTACCTGCAAGTACTGCTAAAGTTCAGTTTAAGTTTGTAATAAGTTCTTTCTCATGCCATGAGAACCCTTCAGCTTTTTCTAACCTAGAATAAATAAAAAAGATTTCACAAAGTATCAACTTAATATGAAAATTAAAAATTATTCATATATTATATGATAAAAGAAACTTATCTGAGAATTGCAGTAGTAGAGTACAGTAAGCTTTCGTCTTGTTTTACTTTCCTACATGTAACAGCTGACATGCAGTTCACATCTACACAGTTGCATCTCAGGAGCCTATCGTTATGATATCATAAGTTCATAACTTGCATTTAATCTCTTCTTGCTATTCAATATAAATATGATTTTGAACTGAATGCTAAATTAAATACACAGATGTTAAATTGGCAGGCTGCAGTTATTTACGCTTGAGCAGAATGCATTGTATTATACCTTAGGCCTATTACACGCAAAAAAATACAAAGAACAGATACAAAAAAACATGGGTTAGTAAATCTATATATATGAGGAACAGCGCTTATTCCTCGCTGTTCCTCGTATATATAGATAATAGGGGGAGGGGTACCCCCCTACTCGCTCCGCTCATCAACCCCCCAATTTTGACAAGTTAATAATTTATCTATTTTCAACGTAGATATTTTTCATAATATGGTATTAATATGGTCTTTTTCATATTTTGTATGGATAATAGTTTATACAAATGTAACACTTAAGAGTAGTTCTTAATTCTTAATTTCTGAAACGAGGGAATAGATTATTGAGATTTTTCATATTTTTTATGGATGATAGTTAATACAAATATAACACTTAAGAGTCGTTCTTAATTCTTAATTTCTGAAACGAAATAATTGATTATTGAGAAAACTACATTAATTATATATTAAGAAAATATATTCAAAATTATATATTTTATTCTATTTTTTCCACATCACCTTGCAGGTAAATAGAAAGATGCGTTTTATTTTTCAGTGGTATCCCCAGTAGGCCTAATCCACTATCTTTGTCACTATAAAATTTCAGAAAACATCAAAATTGTTACAATAAAAGTATATTTTTTTATAATATAATATATATTTTGTAAAATTAAATTTAATAATTAAATGCTTTGAATTACCTGATAATAAGTTAAATTCTTCGAAATGTTTTATTCAATTTTTGAATTGTGATTTATTTTTTTTTTTTTTTTTATATTTAATATTTTCTGCCCCCCTCGCCCTCCCTCAGACCCCCCTCGTGACCCTCCCCTCAGACCCCCCTCATTTAAATGTTCACTTAAAAGTTTATTTTTTTCGTGTATTTTTCATATGTTTTATTAATAAGGTAGTATATACAGATATAACGTTTAAGAGTTATTTTGAATTCTTAATTTCTGAAATAAAAGAGTAAATTATTGAGAAAATTACATTAATTATATATAAAAATATATTTTATGTATATTTCATATATTAATTTTCATATATTTCATATATTATAATTCATATATTAAAATTAATAATTTTTGTTTTTCATATGTTTTATTAATAGGGTAATATTTATAGATGTAAAGCTTAGGAGTAGTTTTGAATTCTTAATTTCTGAAATAAAAGAGTAAATTATTAAGAAAATTACATTAATTATATATTAAGATATATTTTATTCTATTTTTTCCACATCACCTTGGAGGTAAATAGAAAGATGCGTTTTATTTTTAAGTGGTATCCCCAGTAAGCCTAATCCATAATGAATTGTATCCAAGATTTAACTCTTTAAGAATGTCGATAAAAATTGTTACTCAGAGGTTTTCGGGGTCATAAAAAGAATGCAACCACAGATATGTGAAGCTTACGAAGAAGTTGACGATCTCAAACATAATAAGATGGTAGATATTTGAGTCCCATGGAAGCAGCATGGAGATTACAAGAATTTCCTTGAAGGGGGGCGAGGGGGGCTGATGGTGGGGGGCGTCGAGGGGATGAGGGGGTGCTCTACCATACTCAAAATAACGTAGAAAAAATCACAATTTTACGTTATTTTGAGGAGTGGCTGAGGGGGGGCTGAGGGGGGCTGGGGTGGCGAAGGGGGCGAGGGGGGTCTGAGTGACACAAATAACGCTTACGACTATATAATATAGAGAGATACTAAGCCATGTTAATTTTTATTTCTGTTCCTTGTATTTTTTGCGTGTAATAGACCTTATCTGGCAAAAATTAATTACATTTAAGTTCAGTTTTCATCAGTCATAGATCAAAAAGTAAACCATGAGAGATGATTGTGAATTTGTGATCGCGGCACTACGAAGCTGCGACCATAGACTATGAGAACGGAACGATAAGCTCCTGACTCCTCAGATGCAACTGTGTAGATGTGAACTGCATGTCAGCTGTTACATGTAGGAAAGTAACAACAAGACGAAAGCTTACTACTTACGAAAGTGTACTCTACTACTGTAATTCTCAGATAAGTTTCTTTTATCATATAATATATGAATAATTTTTAATTTTCATATTAAGTGATACTTTGTGAAATCTTTTTTATTTATTCTAGGTTAGAAAAAGCTGAAGGGTTCTCATGGTATGAGAAAGAAATTATTACAAACTGAAACTGAACTTTAGCAGTACTTGCAGGTAATTAATAATTATGATTTTCTACTATCTAGGAGTGTGTATCAGATCTGGATCACGAATCAAGTCATTTTTTATCTGAAATGACATATTTAATGGTTGCATGTTACTTTTCTGCCCGAATGTAAATGAATGTTCAATGTTACTTATTAAATTACATGATATGTAACCAAAATAGATTTATTTTATATTGCCTTCTTTGGAAAAGGAAATTGTAGTTTTTGTCAATAAACTTGGTACAATTTTAATGAAATCAATTGCCATCTTGGGAGCAAGATTTATTATTTTATTTATCGGCCCTTGTAACGGCCCTTGTAACACTGAACCTTGTTCACTAGACATCAAATCGTTAGTGTTGTAATTAAAATAAGAATGAAACAAAAGTATGATTTGAGATAAAAAATGATTGATTTTTTATAAACTAATTATTATGTTTTAACTTGCAATACTGGAGGCCTTCGATTTCTACACCTAAATTTGTACCTGTATAAAATAAGAATATTTGGTTATGACTATGTGAAGTGACATATTATAAATAGACATGATTGATAAAATTGGCCAAGAAGTACGTTATGTAACCCATTTAATGCATACATAAAGATTTTACAATATTTATACTGCATTGTAACTGCTTCATGGAAAGACTTGATTAATTTTATACGACATAGCTTAAATTACATATATATATATTTTATGAGTAAATAATTTTGATTTCTTTTTTTTTTTTTTTTTTTTTTTTTTTCCGAGGTACTAGGTGAATCTTCCGAGGCCCCCGTCCTTGCTTACAGCATGGAGGGGAGCCCACTAAGACCATCACGAAGCGCCGGGCTCCGCGGTGTGAGGGATTTCTACCCCCTAAACACCCAAAACCTTTCCCGCGGCGTTCACCGGAATCCGGTCCGGAACTGTTATACACATTACTTCGGACCGGTCGGCGTTTCTATGCCCTACGGCAATCTTATATATCTTGTCTGGTCTGTCTATTTTTCGTCTTCTGTATCAGTTTTCAAGGCAACCGTCAGTCTTTTTGAGCCGTGAGTCACGTAGCGTGCTATGTCATCCCAGTTTTGTTTGCTTGACAGCATCAGTGTCACGACGTTCTCCGGTGTGATGTCACCTGTCTTCGTCTGTAGCCTGTGTCTCGCGACTATCCAGCGGGGGCACACGAAAAATGTGTGCTCCGCGTCGTCTCTATTATGTCCGCAGTACCTGCAGGACGGGGACGTTACCTTCCCCATCCGATGCAGATACTGGCGGAAGTATCCGTGTCCGGATAGGAACTGGGTCAGGTAAAAATTCACCACCCCAGCTCCTCTCTTTTGCCAGAGTCGCACGTCCGTTATGAGGCGTCTCGTCCACTTGGCTTTGTCGCTGTCTGTCCATCACGTTTGCCAGGATGTCAGCGTCGTCGTCCGTGCGTCTATGGAGGCCCTCGCTCTTCACCTTTCTTCGCTGTACTCGTAGATCCTCTTCCGCTCGAGAGCGAGAAGGTCTACTGGGACAACCCCTGCGATCACTAGTACCGCCACCTCTGCGACGGTGCGATACGCGCACGCGATTCGCAGCACTCCCAGTCTTTGTACCGCCGCGATCTTTTTGCGGTACTTCTCTATTCGCGTCGCGTCCGCCCATATCTCGGCCCCATAAAGGAGCATTGAGTTGATCACTGTCATAAGCAGTCGTCGTACGCTCGGTCTCGGTCCCTTCGTATTTGCCATGAGGCGGGCGAGGGCGGCGGTCTTTAACGCCGCTCTCTCAGCGACGCCACGTATGTGCGGCCAGAAGGTCATCCTCGTATCCAGGGTCACCCCCAGGTATTTGGCGGACCATCCAGGATACACAACGGACGTCCCCACCGTCATGGGTATCGTCGTGTCTATCCGTTTCCTAGTTAGGTATAGTAACTCCGTCTTTTGCATGGCCAGCTGTAGTCCCCGACTTTGCATCCATTCGTCCACCCGTCTCATGGCTTGGGTCAGCCTCATCTGAGCCAGTTGTGTATCCTTGGTCGTGATGACGATGACCAGATCGTCTGCGTAGCCGACCAGATAGACCCCTGGCGGCATCGGAAGATCCAACACCTCATCGTAACCTACGTTCCAAATATCGGGGCCAAGGATCGAGCCCTGCGCTACTCCCGCCGTCATTTTTCTTTTCTTAACCCCAGTCTGCGTCCCGTACGTAATGTAACGGTCTCGTAGATAGTCCTTGAGGATTCGGAGAAGGTATGGGGGCAGCGGGAAAGCGTCGGAGAATGCTCGCACGATGTCCGTCCACCTCACCGAATTGAAAGCGTTTCGTACGTCGAGTGTTGCCATGAGCACTATTGGCCTGTTCTTGTGGGGTCTAGTCTGTGCTCTGTCAAAGGAGTCGATCACTTTTTGGATCGCTCCTATCGTCGACGGTCCTTGTCTGAACCCGTACTGTCTGTCGTTCAGGCCGCCAGCGTCCCGAACCGCCTGTTGGATTCGCGGTCTCAGGAGCATTTCGAAGAGCTTGCCAAGTGTATTCAGCAAGCTCAGCGGTCTGTGGGATGACGGCGAGTCCGGGTCCCCACCCTTTCCTTTGTCAATGAGGATCAGTCGCGCCGTCTTCCAATCTTTGCTGAACACGCCCTCCGCCAGGCATGTATTATATAGGTTCAGGAGTATCCCCGGGCGTCGTTTTGCAACAATCCCGAGGATTTCCGCTGGGATACCGTCCGGACCTGGTGCCTTCCCCGCCGGGAGCTGCGCAACAGCCAAGCTGAGCTCACCCCGGGTGAACTCATGTACCTCGTCGCCGCCAGTATCGTCGCCCCCCCACCCTTGTTCAAAGTGTGTAGGGAAGAGTCCGTCAATGATTCTGTCCATCGTTTCTTCGTCCCTGACTACCGGTGGATTGTTGCCTCCCAGGTTGCGGGTGACGATCTTGTAACCCGCTCCCCAAGGGTCTGAGTCCACCTCGTTAATCAGTTTGGTCCAACTTTCCTTTTTACTGTCATTGATAGCGCGCCTCAGTTCTTTGCGCGCTACCCGGTACTCCTCCGAGTGGGCCATCGCGTCCGCTCTATCGCGGGCGCGCTGGGCCCTCCGTCGGAGCCGTAGGCATTCGTGTCGGAGGCGCGCGATATCTTCGGTCCACCAGTACACCGGTTCTTTATCACGTCTCGTCCGTTTTCTTGGCATAGAGGCGTCACAGAGCCGTCTCAAGAGCCCCGACGTTTCCTCTGTTAGCTTTTCAGCCTTTTCCCTACCACCGATGCCGCGAGGGATCGCCGTTGTCGGGTCCGGTTCACTGTCCAGCTGTGCCGTCAGTTTGTCAACGTCTAGTTTTTTCATGTTCCATCCCGCGGGAGTTTGGGCGGTCCCTGTTCTGTTCTGTGCTTTGTCGGTCACTCCGAAGATGATGTACTGGTTGTCGCTGGCCGTGTAGCCCTCGAACACCCGCCACCCCTCGACATTTCGGAGAAGTCCAGTCGTCACAAAGGTCACGTCTGGGATGGATGCGCCATAGCCGGGTCTCCTGTATGTCGTCGCCTGTCCCACGTTTGCTACTGTTAGGTCTAGCCTCGCGGCCAATTCCAACAGCAGCCGTCCACGTTTGTTCGTCGTCGTCATGCCCCACTCAATGGCTCTGGCGTTAACGTCCCCCGCGAAGATAACGGGGCCGGGGATGGCCCTAAGCGCGTCCTCGAGGGCCGCCACCTTTCGTTCGAACTCCGCGGCGCTACAGTTCGGAGTAAGATACACGCTGACATACGTCACATCAGACACCCGAGCCCAGACGTAGTCCTCGCCCCTCCCTTGGCTTGTGATACGCGACCTGGCCCGCCCCCGGAACCACAGCGCCGCAGAACGGGAGGTATTAACGAACCAAGTCGGGCTGTCTCTGTCTCTGTACGGCTCGCTTATCATTATAACGTCCGCGTTCATCTCCTCGGCAAGCTGGGGCAGTAAGGCATGAGCCAGGCTACTGTCGTTCAAGTTGCCTTGGAGCACTATCGTCGTCTTGTTAAGTGCGAACGGACCTCTGTCTCGCTCTTGCCTCCGTCAGCGCTGTTTTGAATGCGGTGCAGAGCGCCGTGCCCGGAACGTGTGCTGCCCCTCCGCCTTCCTGTGATGGGCACAAGAAACAGAGGGGAGCACCCGTGCAGGCCCCAGCCCTGTGTCCATTTTTTCCACACTTCCAACAGCAGTCGCGTCTGTCCGGTCCTTTACAGTGTGTACGGTAATGGCCGTAGCCGAGACACTTGTAGCATCTCGGCACCATCAGTCGCGTCCTCACTCGGCAGCTGACAAACCCTATCTTTATACGTCCCATCTCGAGTAGCCGTGTCGCGTCTCGGTCTCCGAGCTCGCAGATAGCCATCTTCTGTCCTCGGCTGTTTGGCCCGAGGACGGAGACCCGTCTATCCGCGCCCGGGTTCAGTACTCCGTCTAGTGCGATTCGTACTTCGTCAGTATCTGTAAGGCAATCCAGGTCCAGTATCTCCAGGGTCACTTTTCGGGTCATGTCCTTGATTGTCCCCTGTTCGCCTAGCATCTCTAGGAGACATCCACTCAGGTTTCCGTGAGTGCTCCCATCTCCTTTGGTGCGTACTAGTGCGGCGCCGCCCTTCGTCTTTGTGACTCCTCTGATTTGGAGGTTGTTATCAGAGGTGTCAACCGTACGTAGCGTCTGCACCACGTCCGCGAAGGTCTTGCCGTCTTTGGGCACGATTAGCACTACGCCGCCCCGTTGTTTAGAGGCCTTGCAGTTTGGACGTAGTGGCGGTCTGGGGCCCTCCATTGCTTTTTTCTTCTTTTTCTTCTTTTTGTTCTCCATAGTTTTCCAGCCTTCTTGGGGATTTTCACCTGTGCCTACTAATTTTGATTAAGTTAACATTATAAAATATCTTGAAATTATATGATTTTAAGTTTTGATGAAACTTTCAGAGCAACTGCTTGATATTTAATAATATTTAATAAAACCTCTGTTGTTGACATGGACATTTTTTAATGAATCAAATATAATAAAAATTATATTCATGTTTTCTTGCAATATTAGTAATGTTTTTTTAACAATATGAAGCAATAATAATACTAAAAGTATTGTTGGAAGAATAAAGTGATAATGTGAACATTTGGCTTATGGATAAAAGTCACGTTTTTCATGAAATTGATGATATTATAATTTTTTATTAAAAAATGAGTGTTTGGACCATTCCAAAACAAATAGGATGATATTTGTACATGTTCCAGCTACACTTCCAGATTTTTGGTGAAGCTGAGTCGATGAGCGCACCTTATGAAATTTCACTTTTTAACATTATAATGCTATAATGAAATTGATTAAGTATCGCTGCACTTATGTAACCTGGATTTTCACAAAATATAGATTTTTTATGACAAAAAAAAGTCCTCTGATGATTTTTTTGTAGAATGTTTCTATTATTAATAAAATGAGTTTGAAAAATGCTAAAAATCATGAAAATTCATGAAATGTGCAACTTTGATGATTTTTAGCCCCGAAAATAATTGTAAAATAAATCTGAAAAAATTCAGGATAGTTCACAACATAGTGGAGAATGCGTAAAAAAATTTTAAGCAAAAAAAAATTTTTCATCTGTGATATGACCGAGAACCGGCCATATGTATTTGCACACACACACACACACACACACGCACGCACGTACGCACGCATATTTTATAAGTAATTATGTAATAAAATAATATTTTAATAAAGTATATTTTTCAAATTTATGTTATTATTAATTTGTTTAATTTCGTTTCGTAAATAATTAATTACTGAGATAATAAAAATAATTTTGTAGTAGAAAAGTTAAAGTCTTATAAGCAAAATACTGTTGTAATAATGAACATTTATTAAAATAATGAAAATAGTACAACAAAAATTATAACTTAACGAAAATAAAAAATTTCCGGAATAATTTTGCTCTTAAGGCGAACGAAATCGTGATATTCGTGTTCATCTCGTCGAGCTACCCCAGATTAACTACAAAGGATTTTTGTGCGTCATTTAGAAGCCGAGATAATGAAGATTTTGAAAGTACGGTCGATTTTGAATGTACGAAATCAGCTTTGCGAGCGCCCGCTCGGCGCTATCCCCACTCTGCTGCCCTCCACAGCTGACGCACGAAGCGCCCGCGCGCTTGACTTTATCACTTAATTATTAATACTAGCAATCAATAAACCATATCCTAGTATTTTTTTATTGAAAATATAGGTATTCGATAGTAACCTCCCACAAATCCCATCGCTCTAACATAAATCGCGTCCTCTAGATTTTTTAAACATAAAAACATTATCTCGGCTCCAGAAGGTCGTAGAAACTTTTTTTTTTTAAATACGTGAAAAAATGTCAGTAATCGATTGCCATAATAGCCATTACTATAAAATAAAAATTGAAAAAGCTATACGAAAAAAACACGTTCAAAAAAGAGGATACGTTTTCAAAGTGATTTTTTGAGCATTAAAATTGAAAAATTCGTTATAATTGTATAATAACATGATAGAACAACTCATCTAGAAAAATAAAAGTGCTCGATCGTTACTGTACGACCATCCGTCGACGAGAAATAGCCAATTTTGGAGAGCGCCTTTTTCTCGAAAAATCGATATATCTCGAAAAATAATGAATATTTTTAAATTTTTCCAAAACGTGCTTTTTATCTTGCCATGAGCTATACTTACAGTAAATATAAAGTATCCAGGCATAGAATTGACCGAGTACTAGAGAACCCGATTTTTAGAGGTTTTTTTGATATATCTCGAGAAGTAACAAAAATCGATATACATGTATTTACATGAATCGATAGATCTTTTTAATAGCTACAACTTCCTCATCTAACTTTTTTTGATCCTAGTTATAGTTTTTTTTTTTATTGGCGAAAAACCGTTTTTTCCAACTTTACGAATTTTTTTGACCAAGTTCGCCACTTCGGCTGCGGTTGTATGAAACAGAAACGTGATTCAGAATTTAATTTCCTATACAGCCATATTTTTTTATCCGGGATGGAATTTCTCTAAATTTAACATTAGGCCGTGACAGATTGCTTGGACTAGAGCAACTCTTGCAACTGTCGCTGTTGGGCCTCGTCAACATCTTGCGGGGGCGCCCCACTCACCATAGCCGCCAGACTACTCTTGCCTCGCTGCGATTGCGTTTTCGGGGACTTTGGCCCCTTGTAGGCTTCGTCTGGTAACAGACTATCGTCCGGATTCGGGGGAGGTCTGTAGTTCCTCTCCGCCTCTCGTAACGCTTCCGCTTCTCGTGCAAGCTCTATGAGCTTGTCTATGTCTGTAACTTTCTCCCGCGGCACTAAGCGCTGGAGACTCGGCAGCATATTTCTATATAGGTGCTCGAGTTGCCTTTCATCATGCCAAGGCTCTTCGAATTTGCTCAAAATCGTAAGGAGGCATACAATATAGTCCCTTACAGGCTCAGCTCTGCCTTGGGTGCGTGCTTGTGCTTCGCTGACCAGCCGTTGCTGAAATCGCTTGTCGACCCCGTAGCAGCGGCGCTGGCGACGCAGAAATCTTCCCAAGTTCGCCAATTTTTGTGAGCTTGGCGGCACCAATGCTTTGCCACGACAGACGTCAGTTCGAACATCGCGTTCAGCAGATCTTCGTCTGTGATCCGCGCAAGCGAGTGACATTCGTTAACTCCCTCGAGAAATTCCTCGATGCCTTTCTCGCCGGTGAATTGCAGTTTTCACTGCCGCACCGTTCTGCCAACGTCCATGTTAATAGACTGGTGGAGCGTGGTACCTTTGCCCGAGTATCTGCTTTGTGATGGGTTTGAAGTTTGCAACGTTGCGATCCAACGAAAATTCGATTTTCGAAAAACCACTTTTTCCCACATGAATCACATAATATACTATAAATAATGGAAGAATACATGAAAATTGATTAAAATAAATCAATTCCAAACTACCCCCCACCCCTAACACGGAATTCGTAAGATGACCTAAGAGAACAAAATTATCTCATTACGGGGTTTGGTATTTCCAAACTTTTTAAAGCTAGAATTACTTTTTGAGCATAAAAACTCACTGCAAAAAAATTATGAGCCAAATCGACTCCCCGAAAACCCCCTAAAAAGCTGATTATATAATCAGGTATATAGGGGTTGTGACCGAAAAAAAATTCTCTCTCAGCGGCGTTTAGCATTTCCAAACTTTTTATTGCTGGAATTATTTTATGAGCACACGAACTACTCGTAAAAGAATTACGAACCAAATCGACTCCCCAGAAAACCTCCAAACAGCTGATTATGTAATCAGATATCTGGAGGTCGTAACGGAAAAAAAATTCTCACTGCTCGGTGTCTGGCATTTTCAAACTCTTTAATGCTGGAATTACTTTTTGAGCATAAGAAATCCCTATAAAAAAATTACGAATCAAATCGACTCCCCGGAAATCTCGAAACAGCTGATTATATAATAAGATATATAGAGGTCGTGACGGAAAAAAAATTTTCACTGCTCGGTGTCTGGCATTTCCAAACTTTTTAATGCTGGAATTACTTTTTGAGCATAAGAACTCCCTATAAAAAATTACGAACCAAATCGACTCCCCGGAAAACCCCCAAAGAGCTGATTATATAGGGGTCGTGACGGAAAAAACTTCTCTCTCAGCGGGGCTTGGTATTTCCAAACTTTTTATCGCTGAAATTATTTTATGAGCACAGAAACTACTCGTAAAAAAATTGCGAACCAAATCGACTCCCCGGAAAACCCCCAAACAGCTGATTATAGAATCCGGTATATAGGGGTTGTGACCGAAAAAAAATTCTCTCTCAGCGGCGTTTAGCATTTCCAAACTTTTTATGGCTGGAATTATTTTATGAGCACACAAACTACTCGTAAAAAAATTACGAACCAAATCGACTCCCCGGAAAACCCCCTAACAGCTGATTATATAATCTGATATATAGAGGTCATGACGGAAAAAAAATTCTCACTGCTCGGTGTCTGGCATTTCCAAACTTTTTAATGCTGGAATTACTTTTTAAGCATAAGAACTCCCTATAAAAAAATTACGAACCAAATCGACTCCCCGGAAAACCCTTAAACAGCTGATTATATAGGGGTCGTGACGGAAAAAAAATTCTCTCTCAGCGGCGCTTGTTATTTCCAAACTTTTTATAGCTGAAATTATTTTATGAACACACAAACTACTCGTAAAAGAATTACGAACCAAATTGACTCCCCGGAAAACGCCCAGAGATGATTATACAGGGGTCGTCACGGAAAAAAATTCTCTCTCAGCGGCGTTTGGCATTTCCAAACTTTTTATTGCTGGAATTATTTTATGAGCACACAAATTACTCGTAAAAAAATTACGAACCGAATAGACTCCCCGGAAAACCCCCAAACATCTGATTATATAGGGGTCGTGACGGGAAAAAATTTTTTTTTAGCGGCTCTTGGCATTTCCAAACTTTTTATCGCTGAAATTATTTTATGAGCACACAAACTACTCGTAAAAAAATTACGAACCAAATGGACTCCCCGGAAAACCCCCAAACAGCTGATTATATAATCAGATATATCGGGGTCGTGACGGAAAAAAAATTCTCACTGCTCGGTATCTGGCATTTCCAAACTTTTTAATGTTGGAATTACTTTTTGAGCATAAGAACTCCCTATAAAAAAATTACGAACCAAATCGACTCCCCGGAAAACCCCCAAACAGCTGATTATATAGGGGTCGTGACGGAAAAAAAATTCTCTCTCAGCGGTGCTTGGCATTTCCAACCTTTTTATCGCTGAAATTATTTTATGAGCACACAAACTACTCGTAAAAAAATTACGAACCAAATCGACTCCCCGGAAAATCCCCAAATAGCTGATTATATAGGGGTCGTGACGGAAAAAAAATTCTCTCTCAACGGCGCTTGTCATTTCCAAACTTTTTATAGCTGAAATTATTTTATGAACACACAAACTACTCGTAGAAAAATTACTAACCAAATCGACTCCCCGGAAAATCCCCAAACAGATGATTATATAGTGGTCGTCACGGAAAAAAATTCTCTCTCAGCGGCGTTTGGCATTTCCAAACTTTTTATTGCTGGAATTATTTTATGAGCACACAAATTACTCGTAAAAAAATTACGAACCAAATAGACTCCCCGGAAAACCCCCAAACATTTGATTATATAGGGGTCGTGGCGGAAAAAAAATTCTCTCTCGGCGGCACTTGGCATTTGCAAACTTTTTATTGCTGAAATTATTTTATGAGCACACAAACTATTCGTAAAAAAATTACAAACCAAATCGACTCCCCGGAAAACCCCCAAACAGCTGATTATATAATCAGATATATAGGGGTCGTAACGGAAAAAAAATTCTCACTGCTCGGTGTCTGGCATTTCCAAACTTTTTAATGCTGAAATTACTTTTTGAGCATAAGAACTCCCTATAAAAAAATTACGAACCAAATCGACTCCCCGGCAACCCCCTAAACAGCTGATTATGAAGATTAATATTTTTAAAATGTATAACTCTTTGAATATTGGTTTTTCGTATATGTTGAATGCAGCATTTTAACTTTAGAATTGCCTTAATTTTCAAAAAAAAATTATTCTGATCTGAAAAGATTGTTTTTATTTGTTTAAATGGCGTTTTTGTTTAAACAAATGCATTTAAATTAAGGTTCCTGCCATTTTGATAAATTGTAAACTAGAAATTTAGATTCTACGAATCTAAATCTATAAAAAAACGGTGGTTACTTTATTCAATTGCAACAGCCGGTATAGAAAAGGAGACAAATGCGAAAACTTTTGCGGCGCCTGGGCTAGCTAGAAGCCGCCGACGCCGCAGCCGCGCGCGGTAGGTCGCGCTTCCCTTCTCCTTCAGCCGATTGCTGTTTGCAAGTTCTGCGTGCTTTTCTCAAGCTTAATTTTATCTAATGCAAAAAAGTGGCACATCATTCTTATGTAAAATTTCATGCCTTACAATTTTTGTTTGGGACTTTTTTCGTTATCTCTTATAGTTCGCGAGTTATAAGCGAAAATTGGTTTTCGGGAGTGGTTTTTTGACAAATTAGGGGTAATGCCGGCGTTTTTGGTGGCTGCATTTTTGACCATCGTTTTTAGACGATGTGTTTTACCAAATATCCAAAATGCAGCCATTCCCTCGAAAAAATCGATTTCAGATCTTCGTTTACTGGCCAGCGTGTCGGCGCTGTCTCGCCGTGGGCAGATTCGGCGCTCTCGGTGCGCGTGCACTCGCGACAGCCGTTGAGCCCTATATCTATGCCTATATACTGTAGGCGCTTGGCTCTCCCGCGTGCGCCGCGCCGTCGCCGCACCTCGAGCACAGGCCCTACTGTTGATCGTCGTTTGCGCTCTCTACGCCTCTGTTGCAGCTATCTCTCTCTCTGCGGCTCCCGCGCTGCTGGACTCTGCCGCTATAGATTCTATCTATACCTATAGCTTGCGGCTCGCTCTACCGGCCGAGTGTTTATGTTTCGCCGCGCTCCGACTTTCGTCGACTTTGTTATTGTCGCGAGCTAGTATACGTTCCGACTATAATCGCTTTTGAAAACTATATATATTACTCTCTCATAATACATATTCCTACTCTTTAAGGCCTAATATATTATTGATTAAATGTTAATCAACAATCAAATACCTTAACAGTAAGAGTAAAATTTCCAATTATCTTACGGTGCGATAAAATTTAAAAAACATTTTTATTCAGAGAATAATTAGAATATCGCTTAACTCTATAACCGAAAGTACGATTTACAACACGAAAAAACAATTCGGCGATGCGCAAAAAAGCCGTTAATTGGTTTATTTAGACGCAAAGAAACTAAAACGACGATCTCAAGTCAAAATCCATACGGGCTAGGATGATGAGCCTAAACGATTTTACAGTTTGCATTTATTTGATGTAATCAGAACACCATATTCCTCTGAATTATAATTAATTATAGTCTATAATATAAAAAAATTTTATTATATTATACACATTTATTACTCTAGTGGAGTTGAAATTTTAATAATGTGAAAATTCATATTTTAGAATAGTTAAATTACATCAAATAATTTTTTTAAATGAATATATTTTAATATAAAATTGCATTCTATGTGCATATTTGATTTTGCATAAATACATTATTCAAAAGTATTTATAAAATTATATTTGAAAACATTTACGGGGAGAAATCGTAATTATTAAATTGCAAATTAAAAATACAAAGATTTATGCCAAAAGTCAAATTCACAAATTTTTTACATGCTTATTGGCGCGTGAATATATCGACGGCTGCGCGGAACAAGGTTGTATCTCAGCGGGTGGACGAAGAACGTTGTATCTCACCGCGCGGACGAAGAACATCATATCTCACCGCGCGGATGAAGAACGTCGTATCTCACCGCGCGGACGTCGTCTCTCCGCGCGGATGAAATAAGGTAAAAGTACCAATGAGCGGCCAGTGCCTAGTATGTGGCGATCTAGATAAATATTCAATTACTTTAAAGAATGTGTAGTAGTTGGATAATATTTTATTCTACAAGATGATTCTAAAATAATTAATGCTTATTGTTTAAATAGTATTATTACTCTTAGTGAAAATTTAATACTTAAGAAGACGATTTGAAAATGCTACTCGCGGGGATCACGGCTTTCTATGAGAGGTCCTTAATGCTTTCGTAAGGATTCATGACTCGCCTTTTAGGTATTTTTAAATAAATTTGAAGTAAATCTTTACTCTTGAAAGTTTTAAGACACTTCTAAGATGCATCGAATTCAATTACAGTCGTTAGGAGCCCAATAATTATTGTTTTTAATAAATATAATTCAAGGTTATCTACTAGTACAGTTTAAACGTCATGTCCCAATGATATATTGATATATTGAGTAGTTAGAAATAGTTCGAGTAGTTCGAACTTTGATCGAGTGGTTTGAAATGATAGGACACTTTGAACTTCCAGTGCATAGTAGTGAATAAATTAAAAAATATTATACATAATTATAAGTAATCTTAGGATAATTATAATTATTATCGATAAGTAGTATATAAATCCGAAAACAAATTACATTCAGCTAATTAAGGGAGTCAGACACCTTTACAATTTTCTTCATAAAATGACCTGAAAAAAATTAATTTTCATAATTAGAAATATTTAGAAGTAATATCCTAAAAATATATTCAATTTATGATAAAATGAGACCCAAAAAAAAAATTTTGATCGATTTTAACCAAATATATGGCCACTTCAAAATTTTTGCTCTGCCATCGACTCCAGATTCAGGAACTGCATATATTTTAATGGGAGAGGTCCTAAAATTTTGGTATTTTATATGACTATTGACTGAAGAGTTGTACGTATCCAATTTATTTGATTAAATAATTTTTTATGGTCAAAAATTGCTAAAAAAATCTTAAATTTAAGTGAAATTCAGATTTTTTAGCAATCTTTGACCGTAAAAAATTATTTAATCAAATAAATTGGATAAATACAACTCTTCAGTCAATAGACATATAAAATACCAAAATTTTAGGACCTCTCCCATTAAAATATATGCAGTTCCTGAATCTGGAGTCGACGGTAGAGCTAAAAATTTTACATTATGTAGAAAACAGCTTTAAAGATAAAATTACTAAAATACTTCTTTATTTCTTCTTCTTTATTTCTTAACTCCATCTCTACCCTGAAATACAAAATAATATTGTTTTTCGCTCAAAATATTTTGCATTTAGAACAAATATTCTGGTACCTCAGTATACGATCTATCAGACTTGTAAGCTATGAGCACACGTAACAGTCATATCCACATCAATCAGTCAAGTTTGTTAAGTGGTTTAATATGTAGATCCTTTGGTGCTTTTAAATACATATGTTTTTAATGATCTTTATCACATATATTAGATTCTTATACATGTACTGAGGTAAATAATGTGTTGAGAAATCCAAAATCCTTCATGCATGTTATGAAGCCAGTATCGCCATAGCCAAATGCTTGAAAAAAAAGTTTATAGCAGCAACACTCCTATATTAATCTTCTTTTAATATCTGATAAGGTGAACTTCTTTACTTGTCCTTCATTATTCTTTTTCACATATAATATTATTACTTAATAAAGAGAATACGACTGATACATATTTATTGCAGTGCATAACTGTTTTTACTTCAGAAATTAAAATGTCAATTATATCATAGTGAGATTCAGGCAGTGACTGATAATGGTAACTTTCTGGTAGAAGCGAAGGTTCCATAACATTTTTCTGCACAATAGCATATTTCTTGCTATTAAAAGCTTCCTTTAAAAGTTGATTTAAATCTGTACACTAAATGTTTTTTGTAATAGTCAATATAGACTTAATTTTTCTTTAGTATCAATCCCTGTTATTTTAAGTATAAAGTTTCCAATAAAAGTTCAAGTACTAAAAGCTATTTCTAAAACATTAATTCAACTGTCACACGTATTATTCAAACACTTTTAATAACTGATTTAAAATACTTTTACTTATTATAATACACTAAATGTTTACTCCAAAATCCGTTGGAAACAATGAAAATTAAGAACAACACTTTGTATAGAAAGGGTGCTGATGCTGATATCACAGTGTTTATATGAAATGACAGCTGTGCATGTTTACATTGCTTGCGTACTTTTACGTAGGTTAAAGTCAGCTCTGTTACAGTGAATCCACATTGTATGCCGTATGCCGTCAGAAAAAAAGTTGTTGTCTGAAATCTATAGGATTTATAACTCTATGGTTATAAATCCTATGGGCCTTCACACAGCTCTGAGGAACAGATATAAAGTACAAGAATAACATGGGTTAGTATATCTATATATACGAGGAACAGCGAGATACACAAGGAACAAGAGTCTTGTTCCTTGCTGTTCTTCTTATATATAGATATATAACCCATGTTATTCTTGTACTTTATATCTGTTCCTCAGAGCTGTGTGAAGGCCCTATAGGAATTGTAACCATAGAGTTATAAATATTATAGATTTCGGACAACAACTACTTTTCTGACGGCATACGGCATACGGCATACGGCATACGGCATGCAATGTGGATTCACTGTTACAATAAAGGAGTGAGCTGTGAGCCTGTAAGAGGCTGTCGTTGATAAGCCAGGTTGTTACGGTGCCAACTTAACTGCTATATAAGTTTTAAAATCAAATTTTTATTTTTGTCAAAAATACCGTCCATAAATTATATTATTTATTTTGTATCTTTGTATTAATGATTAAAATATTATTTTTGGATCTTTTAAAGTATATACAGACAGATATTTAGAGTGAGAATTTTAAATATATTAAGAACAGTGAAATAAAAAAAAAATTAGTAGAAATAATATATGATTATAAAATTATGTATACAAGTATATAATTATGTATACAAGGGGAAAAATGTAATTTGAACAAAAAACAAATGAAAAGCTTTATCAGTGTTTTGTGTATATTTTTAAAACAGAAATAGATAATGCTTTAAAACTAATTGGGACATATTCTACAAGTGTTTTTTTAGTAAAATATGTAATAAAAAAAAAATTGATTTTTCGTCATCCTAAAGGTGTCCGACCCCCTTAAGTATATCATTTTATAAGTTACTAAGAGAGCCAGCTGGTTCTATCTAGATCGAACTACTTAATTTGAGTAGCTTGACTTCATTCGAGTAGTTCGAGTTGATTCGAGTAGTTCAACCTGACTCAAGTAGTTCAAAGTATAGTGTACTCGATTCCAGTTCGAAGAACAAGCCCGATACAGTTCTAACACGCCCAGCCGAGTACTCATGCACTCCTACTTTTTACCCGTACTAGATACTAAAGCAGAGCGCGCTACGCGCGCCTGAACACCAGACTATCTTACCTACTGAATTCGCAAATGAAATTTTTTGACAACGATCTGAAGTTGGCTCTGTAAGCTTCAATTCGATAATAATCACTATCACCCTTTTACAATAGGAACTAGATTCTAAAGCAGAGCGCGCTACTCTCGCCTGCACGCTAACCTATCTTGTTTGTATTGTTTGCAGATTTGTCACTGAATTTTATAAACAAATGCATATAACTTTGCAGGTTTTGAAAATTTTTCAATTTTGATATCGGCGGCTCCCCCTGAAATTTAGCAAGGAAGAAAATGAGACCTTACAAATTAAAGTTGAATGAAAAACAAGAAAGATTTGTATTTCTTTCGAGCAGTGAGAATTTTTTTTCCGTCACGACCCCTATATATCTGATTATATAATCAGCTGTTTGGGGGTTTTTCGGAGAGTCGATTTGGTTCGTAATTTTTTTACAAGTAGTTTGTGTGCTCATAAAATAATTCCAGCAAAAAAAAGTTTGGAAATGCCAAACGCCGCTGAGAGAGAATTTTTTTTTCGTGACGACCCCTATATAATCATATGTTTGGGGGTTTTCCGAGGAGTCGATTTGGTTCGCAATTTTTTTACGAGTAGTTTGTGTGCTCATAAAATAATTTCAGCGATAAAAATTTTGGAAATGCCAAGCGCCGCTGAGAGAGAATTTTTTTTCCGTCAAGACCTCTATATAATATGCTGTTTGGGGGTTTTCCGGGGAGTTGATTTAGTTCGTAATTTTTTTACGAGAAGTTTGTGTGCTCATAAAATAATTTCAGCGATAAAAAGTTTGGATATGCCAAGCGCCGCTGAGAGAGAATTTTTTTTTTCCGTCACGACACCTATATAATCATCTGTTTGGGGGTTTTCCGGGAAGCCGATTTGGTTCGTAATTTTTTTACGAGTAGTTTGTGTGCTCATAAAATAATTTCAGCGATAACAAGTTTGGAAATGCCAAGCGCCGCTGAGAGAGAATTTTTTTTCCGTCACGACCCCTATTTAATCAGCTGTTTGAGGGTTTTCCGGGGAGTCGATTTGGTTCGTAATTTTTTTATAGGGAGTTCTTATGCTCAAAAAGCCATTCCAGCATTAAAAAGTTTGGAAGTGCCAGACACCGAGCAGTGAGAATTATTTTACGTCACGACCCCTATATATCTGATTATATAATCAGCTGTTTGGGGGTTTTCCGGGGAGTCGATTTGGTTCGTCATTTTTTTACGAGTAGTTTGTGTGTTCATAAAATAATTCAAGTAATAAAAAGTTAGGAAATGCTAAACGCCGCTGAGAGAGAATTTTTCTTCAGTCACGTCCCCTATATACCTGAATTTATAATAAGCTGTTTGGAGGGTTTTCCGGGGAGTTGATTTGGTTCATAATTTTTTTATAGGGAGTTCTTATGCTCGAAAAGTAATTCCAGCATTAAAAAGTTTGGAAATGCCAGACACCGAGCAGTGAGAATTTTTTTTCCGTCACGACCCCTATATATCTGATTTTATAATCATCTGTTGGGGGTTTTCCCGTGTGTCGATTTGGTTCGTAATTTTTTCACGAGTAGGTTGTGTGCTCATAAAATAATTTCAGTTATAAAAAGTTTGGAAATGACAAGCGAGGCTGAGAGAGAATTTTTTTTCCGCACGACCCCTATATAATCAGCGTTTTGGGGGTTTTCCGGGGAGTCGATTTGGTTCGTAATTTTTTTACAAGTAGTTTGTGTGCTCATAAAATAATTTCAGCGATAAAAAGTTTGGAAATGCCAAGCGCCGCTGAGAGAAAATTTTTTTTCCGACACGACGCCTATATATCAGATTATATAATCAGATGTTCGGGGGTTTTCCGGGGAGTCAATTTGGTTCGTAATTTTTTTACGAGTAGTTTGTGTGCTCATAAAATAATTCAAGTAATAAAAATTTAGGAAATGCTAAACGCCGCTGAGAGAGAATTTTTCTTCAGTCACGTCCCCTATATACCTGAATATATAATAAGCTGTTTGGAGGGTTTTCCGGGGAGTTGATTTGGTTCATAATTTTTTTATAGGGAGTTCTTATGCTCGAAAAGTAATTCCAGCATTAAAAAGTTTGGAAATGCCAGACACGACGCCTATATAACAGATTATATAATCAGATGTTCGGGGGTTTTCCGGGGAGTCAATTTGGTTCGTAATTTTTTTATGAGTAGTTTGTGTGCTCATAAAATAATTCAAGTAATAAAAAGTTAGGAAATGCTAAACGCCGCTGAGAGAGAATTTTTCTTCAGTCACGTCCCCTATATACCTGAATATATAATAAGCTGTTTGGAGGGTTTTCCGGGGAGTTGATTTGGTTCATAATTTTTTTATAGGGAGTTCTTATGCTCGAAAAGTAATTCCAGCATTAAAAAGTTTGGAAATGCCAGACACCGAGCAGTGAGAATTTTTTTTCCGTCACGACCCCTATATATCTGATTTTATAATCATCTGTTGGGGGTTTTCCCGTGTGTTCATTTGGTTCGTAATATTTTCACGAGTAGGTTGTGTGCTCATAAAATAATTTCAGTTATAAAAAGTTTGGAAATGACAAGCGAGGCTGAGAGAGAATTTTTTTTCCGTCACGACCCCTATATAATCAGCGTTTTGGGGGTTTTCCGGGGAGTCGATTTGGTTCGTAATTTTTTTACAAGTAGTTTGTGTGCTCATAAAATAATTTCAGCGATAAAAAGTTTGGAAATGCCAAGCGCCGCTGAGAGAAAATTTTTTTTCCGACACGACGCCTATATATCAGATTATATAATCAGATGTTCGAGGGTTTTCCGGGGAGTCAATTTGGTTCGTAATTTTTTTACGAGTAGTTTGTGTGCTCATAAAATAATTTCAGCGTTAAAAAGTTTGGAAATGCTAAACGCCGCTGGGAGAGAATTTTTCTTCGGTCACGTCCCCTATATACCTGAATATATAATCAGCTGTTTGGGGGGTTTCCGGGAGTCGATTTGGTTCGTAATTTTTTTACAGGGAGTTTTTATGCTCAAAAAGTAATTCCAGCTTTAAAAAGTTTGGAATTGCCAGACACCGAGCAGTGAGAATTTTTTTTCCGTCACGACCCCTATATATCTGATTATATAATCATCTTTTGGGGGTTTTCCCGTGTGTCGATTTGGTTCGTAATTTTTTCACGAGTAGTTTGTGTGCTCATAAAATAATTTCAGTTATAGAAAGTTTCGAATTGACAAGCGACGCTGAGAGAGA
This sequence comes from Torymus aiolomorphi, assembly GCA_036365515.1. Classification (NCBI taxonomy): domain Eukaryota; kingdom Metazoa; phylum Arthropoda; class Insecta; order Hymenoptera; family Torymidae; genus Torymus; species Torymus aiolomorphi. The sequence goes on from CM070876.1 coordinate 82,382,329, forward strand.
ATTTTTTTTTCGTGACCACCCCTATATAATCATCTGTTTGGGGGTTTTCCGAGGAGTCGATTTGGTTCGCAATTTTTTTACGAGTAGTTTGTGTGCTCATAAAATAATTTCAGCGATAAAAATTTTGGAAATGCCAAGCGCCGCTGAGAGAGAATATTTTTTCCGTCAGGACCTCTATATAATATGCTGTTTGGGGGTTTTCCGGGGAGTTGATTTAGTTCGTAATTTTTTTACGAGAAGTTTGTGTGCTCATAAAATAATTTCAGCGATAAAAAGTTTGGATATGCCAAGCGCCGCTGTGAGAGAATTTTTTTTCCGTCACGACCCCTATATATCTGATTTTATAATCATCTGTTGGGGGTTTTCCCGTGTGTCGATTTGGTTCGTAATTTTTTCACGGGTAGGTTGTGTGCTCATAAAATAATTTCAGTTATAGAAAGTTTGGAAATGACAAGCGACGCTGAGAGAGAATTTTTTTTCCGTCAGGACCTCTATATAATATGCTGTTTGGGGGTTTTCCGGGGAGTTGATTTAGTTCGTAATTTTTTTACGAGAAGTTTGTGTGCTCATAAAATAACTTCAGCGATAAAAAGTTTGGATATGCCAAGCGCCGCTGGGAGAGAATTTTTTTTTCCGTCACGACCCCTATATACCTGTATATATAATCAGCTGTTTGGGGGTTTCCGGGGAGTCGATTTGGTTCGCAATTTTTTTATAGGGAGTTTTTATGCTCCAAAAGTAATTCCAGCTTTAAAAAGTTTGGAAATGTCAGACACCGAGCAGTGAGAATTTTTTTTCCGTCACGACCCCTATATATCTGATTATATAATCAGCTGTTTGGGGGTTTTCCGGGGAGTCGATTTGGTTCGTAATTTTTTTACAAGTAGTCTGTGTGCTCATAAAATAATTCCAGCAATAAAAAGTTTGGAAATGCCAAACGCCGCTGAAAGAGAATTTTTTTCCGTGACGACACCTATATAATCATCTGTTTGGGGGTTTTCCGGGAAGCCGATTTGGTTTGTAATTATTTTAGGAGTAGTTTGTGTGCTCATAAAATAATTTCAGCGATAAAAAGTTTGGAAATGCCAAGCGCCGCTGAGAGAGAATTTTTTTTCCGTCACGACCCCAATTTAATCAGCTGTTTGAGGGTTTTCCGGGGAGTCGATTTGGTTTGTAATTTTTTTATAGGGAGTTCTTATGCTCAAAAAGCTATTCCAGCATTAAAAAGTTTGAAAGTGCCAGACACCGAGCAGTGAGAATTATTTTCGTCACGATCCCTATATATCTGATTATATAATCAGCTGTTTGGGGGTTTTCCGGGGAGTCGATTTGGTTCGTCATTTTTTTACGAGTAGTTTGTGTGCTCATAAAATAATTCGAGTAATAAAAAGTTAGGAAATGCTAAACGCCGCTGAGGGAGAATTTTTCTTCGGTCACGTCCCCTATATACCTGAATATATAATAAGCTGTTTGGAGGGTTTTCCGGGGAGTCGATTTGGTTCGTAATTTTTTTATAGGGAGTTCTTATGCTCGAAAAGTAATTCCAGCATTAAAAAGTTTGGAAATGCCAGACACCGACCAGTGAGAATTTTTTTTCCGTCACGACCCCTATATATCTGATTTTATAATCATCTGTTGGGGGTTTTCCCGTGTGTCGATTTGGTTCGTAATTTTTTCACGAGTAGGTTGTGTGCTCATAAAATAGTTTCAGTTATAAAAAGTTTGGAAATGACAAGCGAGGCTGAGAGAGAATTTTTTATCCGTCACGACCCCTATATAATCAGCGTTTTGGGGGTTTTCCGGGGAGTCAATTTGGTTCGTAATTTTTTTACAAGTAGTTTGTGTGCTCATAAAATAATTTCAGCGATAAAAAGTTTGGAAATGCCAAGCGCCGCTGAGAGAAAATTTTTTTTCCGACACGACGCCTATATATCAAATTATATAATCAGATGTTCGGGGGTTTTCCGGGTAGTCAATTTGGTTCGTAATTTTTTTACGAGTAGTTTGTGTGCTCATAAAATTATTTCAGCTATAAAAAGTTTGGAAATGCTAAACGCCGCTGGGAGAGAATTTTTCTTCGGTCACGTCCCCTATATACCTGAGTATATAATCAGCTGTTTGGGGGGTTTCCGGGAGTCGATTTGGTTCGTAATTTTTTTACAGGGAGTTTTTATGCTCAAAAAGTAATTCCAGCTTTAAAAAGTTTGGAATTGCCAGACACCGAGCAGTGAGAATTTTTTTTCCGTCACGACCCCTATATATCTGATTATATAATCATCTTTCGGGGGTTTTCCCGTGTGTCGATTTGGTTCGTAATTTTTTCACGAGTAGTTTCTGTGCTCATAAAATAATTTCAGTTATAGAAAGTTTGGAAATGACAAGCGACGCTGAGAGAGAATTTTTTTTTCGTGACCACCCCTATATAATCATCTGTTTGGGGGTTTTCCGAGGAGTCGATTTGGTTCGCAATTTTTTTACGAGTAGTTTGTGTGCTCATAAAATAATTTCAGCGATAAAAATTTTGGAAATGCCAAGCGCCGCTGAGAGAGAATATTTTTTCCGTCAGGACCTCTATATAATATGCTGTTTGGGGGTTTTCCGGGGAGTTGATTTAGTTCGTAATTTTTTTACGAGAAGTTTGTGTGCTCATAAAATAATTTCAGCGATAAAAAGTTTGGATATGCCAAGCGCCGCTGTGAGAGAATTTTTTTTTCCGTCACGACACCTATATAATCATCTGTTTGGGGGTTTTCCGGGAAGCCGATTTGGTTCGTAATTTTTTTAGGAGTAGTTTGTGTGCTCATAAAATAATTTCAGCGATAAAAAGTTTGGAAATGCCAAGCGCCGCTGAGAGAGAATTTTTTTTCCGTCACGACCCCTATTTAATCATCTGTTTGAGGGTTTTCCGGGGTGTCGATTTGGTTCGTAATTTTTTTATAGGGAGTTCTTATGCTCAAAAAGCCATTCCAGCATTAAACAGTTTGGAAGTGCCAGACACCGAGCAGTGAGAATTATTTTACGTCACGACCCCTATATATCTGATTATATAATCAGCTGTTTGGGGGTTTTCCGGGGAGTCGATTTGGTTCGTCATTTTTTACGAGTAGTTTGTGTGCTCATAAAATAATTCAAGTAATAAAAAGTTAGGAAATGCTAAACGCCGCTGAGAGAGAATTTTTCTTCAGTCACGTCCCCTATATACCTGAATATATAATAAGCTGTTTGGAGGGTTTTCCGGGGAGTTGATTTGGTTCATAATTTTTTTATAGAGAGTTCTTATGCTCGAAAAGTAATTCCAGCATTAAAAAGTTTGGAAATGCCAGACGCCGAGCAGTGAGAATTTTTTTTCCGTCACGACCCCTATATATCTGATTTTATAATCATCTGTTGGGGGTTTTCCCGTGTGTCGATTTGGTTCGTAATTTTTTCACGGGTAGGTTGTGTGCTCATAAAATAATTTCAGTTATAAAAAGTTTGGAAATGACAAGCGAGGCTGAGAGAGAATTTTTTTTCCGTCACGACCCCTATATAATCAGCGTTTTGGGGGTTTTCCGGGGAGTCGATTTGGTTCGTAATTTTTTACAAGTAGTTTGTGTGCTCATAAAATAATTTCAGCGATAAAAAGTTTGGAAATGCCAAGCGCCGCTGAGAGAAAATTTTTTTTCCGACACGACGCCTATATATCAGATTATATAATCAGATGTTCGGGGGTTTTCCGTGGAGTCAATTTGGTTCGTAATTTTTTTACGAGTAGTTTGTGTGCTCATAAAATAATTTCAGCGATAAAAAGTTTGGAAATGCTAAACGCCGCTGGGAGAGAATTTTTCTTCGGTCACGTCCCCTATATACCTGAGTATATAATCAGCTGTTTGGGGGGTTTCCGGGAGTCGATTTGGTTCGTAATTTTTTTACAGGGAGTTTTTATGCTCAAAAAGTAATTCCAGCTTTAAAAAGTTTGGAATTGCCAGACACCGAGCAGTGAGAATTTTTTTTCCGTCACGACCCCTATATATCTGATTATATAATCATCTGTTGGGGGTTTTCCCGTGTGTCGATTTGGTTCTTAATTTTTTCACGAGTACTTTGTGTACTCATAAAATAATTTCAGTTATAGAAAGTTTGGAAATGACAAGCGACGCTGAGAGAGAATTTTTTTTCCGTCAGGACCTCTATATAATATGCTGTTTGGGGGTTTTCCGGGGAGTTGATTTAGTTCGTAATTTTTTTCCGAGAAGTTTGTGTGCTCATAAAATAACTTCAGCGATAAAAAGTTTGGATATGCCAAGCGCCGCTGGGAGAGAATTTTTTTTTCCGTCACGACCCCTATATACCTGTATATATAATCAGCTGTTTGGGGGTTTCCGGGGAGTCGATTTGGTTCGCAATTTTTTTATAGGGAGTTTTTATGCTCCAAAAGTAATTCCAGCTTTAAAAAGTTTGGAAATGTCAGACACCGAGCAGTGAGAATTTTTTTTCCGTCACGACTCCTATATATCTGATTATATAATCAGCTGTTTGGGGGTTTTCCGGGGAGTCGATTTGGTTCGTAATTTTTTTACAAGTAGTCTGTGTGCTCATAAAATAATTCCAGCAATAAAAAGTTTGGAAATGCCAAACGCCGCTGAAAGAGAATTTTTTTCCGTGACGACACCTATATAATCATCTGTTTGGGGGTTTTCCGGGAAGCCGATTTGGTTTGTAATTATTTTAGGAGTAGTTTGTGTGCTCATAAAATAATTTCAGCGATAAAAAGTTTGGAAATGCCAAGCGCCGCTGAGAGAGAATTTTTTTTCCGTCACGACCCCAATTTAATCAGCTGTTTGAGGGTTTTCCGGGGAGTCGATTTGGTTTGTAATTTTTTTATAGGGAGTTCTTATGCTCAAAAAGCCATTCCAGCATTAAAAAGTTTGAAAGTACCAGACACCGAGCAGTGAGAATTATTTTCGTCACGATCCCTATATATCTGATTATATAATCAGCTGTTTGGGGGTTTTCCGGGGAGTCGATTTGGTTCGTCATTTTTTTACGAGTAGTTTGTGTGCTCATAAAATAATTCGAGTAATAAAAAGTTAGGAAATGCTAAACGCCGTTGAGGGAGAATTTTTCTTCGGTCACGTCCCCTATATACCTGAATATATAATAAGCTGTTTGGAGGGTTTTCCGGGGAGTCGATTTGGTTCGTAATTTTTTTATAGGGAGTTCTTATGCTCGAAAAGTAATTCCAGCATTAAAAAGTTTGGAAATGCCAAACACCGACCAGTGAGAATTTTTTTTCCGTCACGACTCCTATATATCTGATTTTATAATCATCTGTTGGGGGTTTTCCCGTGTGTCGATTTGGTTCGTAATTTTTTCACGAGTAGGTTGTGTGCTCATAAAATAGTTTCAGTTATAAAAAGTTTGGTAATGACAAGCGAGGCTGAGAGAGAATTTTTTATCCGTCACGACCCCTATATAATCAGCGTTTTGGGGGTTTTCCGGGGAGTCGATTTGGTTCGTAATTTTTTTACAAGTAGTTTGTGTGCTCATAAAATAATTTCAGCGATAAAAAGTTTGGAAATGCCAAGCGCCGCTGAGAGAATATTTTTTTTCCGACACGGCGCCTATATATCAGATTATATAATCAGATGTTCGGGGGTTTTCCGGGTAGTCAATTTGGTTCGTAATTTTTTTACGAGTAGTTTGTGTGCTCATAAAATTATTTCAGCTATAAAAAGTTTGGAAATGCTAAACGCCGCTGGGAGAGAATTTTTCTTCGGTCACGTCCCCTATATACCTGAGTATATAATCAGCTGTTTGGGGGGTTTCCGGGAGTCGATTTGGTTCCTAATTTTTTTACAGGGAGTTTTTATGCTCAAAAAGTAATTCCAGCTTTAAAAAGTTTGAAATTCCCAGACACCGAGCAGTGAGATTTTTTTTTCCGTCACGACCCCTATATATCTGATTTTATAATCATCTGTTGGGAGTTTTCCCGTGTGTCGATTTGGTTCGTAATTTTTTCACGAGTAGGTTGTGTGCTCATAAAATAATTTCAGTTATAAAAAGTTTGGAAATGACAAGCGAGGCTGAGAGAGAATTTTTTTTCCGTCACGACCCCTATATAATCAGCGTTTTGGGGGTTTTCCGGGGAGTCGATTTGGTTCGTAATTTTTTTACAAGTAGTTTGTGTGCTCATAAAATAATTTCAGCGATAAAAAGTTTGGAAATGCCAAGCGCCGCTGAGAGAAAATTTTTTTTCCGACACGACGCCTATATAACAGATTATATAATCAGATGTTCGGGGGTTTTCCGGGGAGTCAATTTGGTTCGTAATTTTTTTACGAGTAGTTTGTGTGCTCATAAAATAATTCAAGTAATAAAAAGTTAGGAAATGCTAAACGCCGCTGAGAGAGAATTTTTCTTCAGTCACGTCCCCTATATACCTGAATATATAATAAGCTGTTTGGAGGGTTTTCCGGGGAGTTGATTTGGTTCATAATTTTTTTATAGGGAGTTCTTATGCTCGAAAAGTAATTCCAGCATTAAAAAGTTTGGAAATGCCAAGCGCCGCTGAGAGAAAATTTTTTTTCCGACACGACGCCTATATATCAGATTATATAATCAGATGTTCGGGGGTTTTCCGGGGAGTCAATTTGGTTCCTAATTTTTTTACGAGTAGTTTGTGTGCTCATAAAATAATTTCAGCGATAAAAAGTTTGGAAATGCTAAACGCCGCTGGGAGAGAATTTTTCTTCGGTCACGTCCCCTATATACCTGAGTTTATAATCAGCTGTTTGGGGGGTTTCCGGGAGTCGATTTGGTTCGTAATTTTTTTACAGGGAGTTTTTATGCTCAAAAAGTAATTCCAGCTTTAAAAAGTTTGGAATTGCCAGACACCGAGCAGTGAGAATTTTTTTTCCGTCACGGCCCCTATATATCTGATTATATAATCATCTGTTGGGGGTTTTCCCGTGTGTCGATTTGGTTCTTAATTTTTTCACGAGTAGTTTGTGTGCTCATAAAATAATTTCAGTTATAGAAAGTTTGGAAATGACAAGCGACGCTGAGAGAGAATTTTTTTTCCGTCAGGACGTCTATATAATATGCTGTTTGGGGGTTTTCCGGGGAGTTGATTTAGTTCGTAATTTTTTTACGAGAAGTTTGTGTGCTCATAAAATAATTTCAGCGATAAAAAGTTTGGATATGCCAAGCGCCGCTGAGAGAGAATTTTTTTTTCCGTCACGACCCCTATATACCTGTATATATAATCAGCTGTTTGGGGGTTTCCGGGGAGTCGATTTGGTTCGCAATTTTTTTATAGGGAGTTTTTATGCTCCAAAAGTAATTCTAGCTTTAAAAAGTTTGGAAATGTCAGACACCGAGCAGTGAGAATTTTTTTTCCGTCACGACCCGTATATATCTGATTATATAATCAGCTGTTTGGGGGTTTTCCGGGGAGTCGATTTGGTTCGTAATTTTTTTACAAGTAGTCTGTGTGCTCATAAAATAATTCCAGCAATAAAAAGTTTGGAAATGCCAAACGCCGCTGAAAGAGAATTTTTTTCCGTGACGACACCTATATAATCATCTGTTTGGGGTTTTTCCGGGAAGCCGATTTGGTTTGTAATTTTTTTAGGAGTAGTTTGTGTGCTTATAAAATAATTTTAGCGATAAAAAGTTTGGAAATGCCAAGCGCCGCTGAGAGAGAATTTTTTTTCCGTCACGACCCCAATTTAATCAGCTGTTTGAGGGTTTTCCGGGGAGTCGATTTGGTTCGTAATTTTTTTATAGGGAGTTCTTATGCTCAAAAAGCCATTCCAGCATTAAAAAGTTTGGAAGTGCCAGACACCGAGCAGTGAGAATTATATTACGTCACGATCCCTATATATCTGATTATATAATCAGCTCTTTGGGGGTTTTCCGGGGTGTCGATTTGGTTCGTCATTTTTTTACGAGTAGTTTGTGTGCTCATAAAATAATTCGAGTAATAAAAAGTTAGGAAATGCTAAACGCCGTTGAGGGAGAATTTTTCTTCGGTCACGTCCCCTATATACCTGAATATATAATAAGCTGTTTGGAGGGTTTTCCGGGGAGTCGATTTGGTTCGTAATTTTTTTATAGGGAGTTCTTATGCTCGAAAAGTAATTCCAGCATTAAAAAGTTTGGAAATGCCAGACACCGAGCAGTGAGAATTTTTTTTCCGTCACGACCCCTATATATCTGATTTTATAATCATCTGTTGGGGGTTTTCCCGTTTGTCGATTTGGTTCGTAATTTTTTCACGAGTAGGTTGTGTGCTCATAAAATAGTTTCAGTTATAAAAAGTTTGGAAATGACAAGCGAGGCTGAGAGAGAATTTTTTATCCGTCAAGACCCCTATATAATCAGCGTTTTGGGGGTTTTCCGGGGAGTCGATTTGGTTCGTAATTTTTTTACAAGTACTTTGTGTGCTCATAAAATAATTTCAGCGATAAAAAGTTTGGAAATGCCAAGCGCCGCTGAGAGAAAATTTTTTTTCCGACACGACGCCTATATATCAGATTATATAATCAGATGTTCGGGGGTTTTCCGGGTAGTCAATTTGGTTCGTAATTTTTTTACGAGTAGTTTGTGTGCTCATAAAATTATTTCAGCGATAAAAAGTTTGGAAATGCTATACGCCGCTGGGAGAGAATTTTTCTTCGGTCACGTCCCCTATATACCTGAGTATATAATCAGCTGTTTGGGGGGTTTCCGGGAGTCGATTTGTTTCGTAATTTTTTTACAGGGAGTTTTTATGCTCAAAAAGTAATTCCAGTTTTAAAAAGTTTGGAATTGCCAGACACCGAGCAGTGAGAATTGTTTTTCCGTCACGACCCCTATATATCTGATTATAAATCATCTTCTGGGGGTTTACCCGTGTGTCGATTTGGTTCGTAATTTTTTCACGAGTAGTTTGTGTACTCATAAAATAATTTCAGTTATAGAAAGTTTGGAAATGACAAGCGACGCAGAGAGAGGATTTTTTTTCCGTCACGACCCCTATATAATCAGCGTTTTGGGGGTTTTCCGGGGAGTCGATTTGGTTCGTAATAATTTTACAAGTAGTTTGTGTGCTCAGAAAATAATTTCAGCGATAAAAAGTTTGGAAATGCCAAGCGCCGCTGAGAGAGAATTTTTTTTCCGTCACGACCCCTAATAATCAGCTGTTTGGGAGTTTTCCGGGTAGTCGATTTGGTTCATAATTTTTGTACGAGTATTTTGTGTGCTCATAAAATAATTTCAGCGATAACAAGTTTGGAAATGCCAAGCGCAGCTGAGAGAGAATTTTTTTTCCGTCACGACCACTATATAATCAGCTGTTTGGGGGTTTTCCGGGTAGTCGATTTGGTTTGTAATTTTTTTATAGGGAGTTCTTATGCTCTAAAAGTAATTCCAGCATTAAAAAGTATGGAAATGCCAGACACCGAGCAGTGAGAATTTTTTTTCCGTCACGACCCCTATATATCTGATTATATAATCAGCTGTTTGGGGGTTATCCGGGGAGTCGATTTGGTTCGTAATTTTTTTACGAGCAGTTTGTGTGCTCATAAAATAATTCCAGCAATAAAAAGTTTGGAAATGCCAAGCGCCGCTGAGAGAGAATTTTTTTTCCGTCACGACCTCTATATAATATGCTGTTTGGGGGTTTTCCGGGGAGTTGATTTAGTTCGTAATTTTTTTACGAGTAGTTTGTGTGCTCATAAAATAATTTCAGCGATAAAAAGTTTGGATATGCCAAGCGCCGCTGAGAGAGAATTTTTTCTTCCGTCACGACTCCTATATAATCAGCTGATTGGGGTTTTTCCGGGGAGTCGATTTGGTTCGTAATTTTTTTACGAGTAGTTTGTGTGCTCATAAAATAATTCCAGGAATAAAAAGTTTGGATTATAAACACCGCTGAGAGAGAATTGCTTCCTCCTAGAGGAAGCTTTGTGATAGTAAAAAAAAAAGTTTGTGTGATAATGTCTTAGGAATGTTGTATAGAAAATTTGGAATCGAAATACACCATTTTTAGAAAATGTCCGTATAGATGTGTGTGTGTGTGTGTGTGTGTGTGTGTGTGTGTGTGTGTGTGTGTGTGTATGTAATTCCGTATACTCTGATATCTCATGATCTACTCAACCGATTTTAACGAGAGAGTGATCATTTTTTCAGATTTTGCTTCAACAATTGGGGTCAATATTTTATTTTTGTCAAAATCGATTTTTTTGTCTTTTATCGCCATTTTTAAATTTTCAAAATTTTTATTTTCAATTTTTTTTATATTTAGAACAAATATTATTTATATACGATAAATTCTCTGTATGCAGAATAAAATTTTCTACAATTTAAAAAAAAAAAAACCGTTAGCTATATTTCGTCATAAGTTATTCATGAAAACGTCATTTTTAGTAAATAGGTTATATTTCAAAATTAAAAAAAGATATTAACATGAATATTTTTTTGGTTATAAAGAATACTGAGTACTATAACTTACTAAATTTTTAGGTTTTTTTATTCATTATTTTTGGAGAAAAAAAATAATTTATAAAAAAAAGTGTTTTTTTTTGTCGTTCAATAACTAGAGTAAAATTGGCTTAATCAGTTTGAAATTTTTTTTAATGGTACATTTTGTATCACAATCGATTGAGTTCTTTGGGCAAAAGGATTGATCCATAAATTTCGGAGATATTTGAGGTTAAAATTTTTTTCATTTTTTTTTAAATCGTAATTTCTCGAGAACGGCTTTATGTATTTGAATGGGGTGGGCGGCATTCGAAAGAGAATTTCAAGACCTATATTTTCTAAAAAAATTATTTGTCTAGCTATTACGGTTCTTTTGTTATTAATAAAAACGTAAACATTGAAAAATGAAAAAAATGAGTTTGGTATGTCCAACTATTGCGGGAGTAAAAATTGACTTAAGCGCTTCAAAATTTCTCGTAGAGGTGGATTTTGGATAGTTTTCGGTCGAGTTATTCGGGCAAAATGATTGGTCCTTAAATTTCAAAGATATTTAAAAAAATTTCAAGTTAATATTTTCCATAAAATTTTCCCAATTTTTTTTAAATGTATTGAGGATGGCTCTATGTATCTGAATGTGATGGGTAGCATTTGAAAGAGAAAAGCCGTTTACATCGTACAAAATAAAGTATGAAATTTTAAATATTGGAAGTAAAAATTAATTAAAGGAATCAGTAAATCAAGTTTGAGGAAGCTACGTGCCAATGAATTGGCAGCGGTTTTTTTCTTCGGTCACGTCCCCTATTTACCTGAATATATAATCAGCTGTTTGGGGGTTTTCCGTGTAGTTGATTTGGTTCGTAATTTTTTTATAGGGAGTTTTTATGCTCAAAAAGTAATTCCAGCTTTAAAAAGTTTGGAAATGCCAGACACCGAGCAGTGAGAATTTTTTTTCCGTCACGACCCCTATATATCTGATTATATAATCAGCTGTTTGGGGGTTTTCCGGGGAGTCGATTTGGTTCGTAATTTTTTTACATGTAGTTTGTGTGCTCATAAAATAATTCCAGCAATAAAAAGTTTGGAAATGCCAAACGCCGCTGAAAGAGAATTTTTTTCCGTGACGACCCCTATATAATCATCTGTTTGGGTGTTTTCCGGGAAGCCGATTTGGTTCGTAATTTTTTTACGAGTAGTTTGTGTGCTCATAAAATAATTTCAGCGATAAAAAGTTTGGAAATGCCAAGCGCCGCTGAGAGAGAATTTTTTTTCCGTCACGACCCCTATTTAATCAGCTGTTTGAGGGTTTTCCGGGCAGTCGATTTGGTTCGTAATTTTTTTATAGGGAGTTCTTATGCTCAAAAAGTAATTCCAACATTAAAAAGTTTGGAAATGCCAGACACCGAGCAGTGAGAATTTTTTTTACGTCACGACCCCTATATATCTGATTATATAATCAGCTGTTTGGGGGTTTTCCGGGGAGTTGAATTGGTTCGTAATTTTTTTACGAGTAGTTTGTGTGCTCATAAAATAATTCCAGCAATAAAAAGTTTGGAAATGCTAAACGCCGCTAAGAGAGAATTTTTCTTCCGTCACGTCCCTTATATACCTGAATATATAATAAGATGTTTGGGGGGTTTTCCGGGAAGCCGATTTGGTTCGTAATTTTTTTACGAGTAGTTTGTGTGCTCATAAAATAATTTCAGCGATAAAAAGTTTGGAAATGCCAAGCGCCGCTGAGAGAGAATTTTTTTTCAGTCACGACCCCTATTTAATCAGCTGTTTGAGGGTTTTCCGGGCAGTCGATTTGGTTCGTAATTTTTTTATAGGGAGTTCTTATGCTCAAAAAGTAATTCCAACATTAAAAAGTTTGGAAATGCCAGACACCGAGCAGTGAGAATTTTTTTTACGTCACGACCCCTATATATCTGATTATATAATCAGCTGTTTGGGGGTTTTCCGGGGAGTTGAATTGGTTCGTAATTTTTTTACGAGTAGTTTGTGTGCTCATAAAATAATTCCAGCAATAAAAAGTTTGGAAATGCTAAACGCCGCTAAGAGAGAATTTTTCTTCCGTCACGTCCCCTATATACCTGAATATATAATAAGCTGTTTGGGGGGTTTTCCGGGGAGTTGATTTGGTTCGTAATTTTATTATAGGGAGTTCTTATGCTCGAAAAGTAATTCCAGCATTAAAAAGTTTGGAAATGCCAGACGCCGAGCAGTGAGAATTTTTTTTCCGTTACGACCCCTATATATCTGATTATATAATCAGCTGTTTGGGGGTTTTCCGGGGAGTCGATTTGTTTCGTAATTTTTTTACGAGTAGTTTGTGCGCTCATAAAATAATTTCAGCGATAAAAAGTTTGGAAATGCCAAGCGCCGCTGAGAGAGAAACTTTTTTCCGTCACGACCTCTATTTAATCAGCTGTTTGGGGGTTTTCCGGGTAGTCGATTTGGTTCGTAATTTTTTTATAGGGAGTTCTTATGCTCAAAAAGTAATTCCAGCATTAAAAAGTTTGGAAATGCGAGACACCGAGCAGTGAGAATTTTTTTTCCTTCACGACCCCTATATATCTGATTATATAATCAGCTGTTTGGGGGTTTGCCGGGGAGTCGATTTGGTTCGTAATTTTTTTACGAGTAGTTTGTGTGCTTATAAAATAATTTCAGCGATAAAACGTTTGGAAATGCCAAGCGCCGCTGAGAGAGAATTTTTTTTCCGTCACGACCCCTACATAATCAGTTGTTAGGGGGTTTTCTGGTGAGTCGATTTGGTTCGTAATTTTTTTATAGGGAGTTCTTATGCTCAAAAAGCCATTCCAGCATTAAAAAGTTTGGAAATGCCAGACATCGAGCAGTGAGAATTTTTTTTCCGTCACGACCCCTATATATCTGATTATAGAATCTGCTGTTTGGGGGTTTTTCGGGGAGTCGATTTGGTTCGTAATTTTTTTACAGTTAGTTTTTATGCTCAAAAAGTAATTCCAGCTTTAAAAAGTTTGGAAATACCAAACCCCATAATGAGATCATTTTTTTCTCTTAGTTCATCTTACGAATTTCGTGTTTAGGGTGGGGGTAGTTTGGAATTGATTTATTTTAATCAATTTTCTTGTATTCTTCCATTATTTATAGTATATTATGTGATTCATGTGGGAAAAAGTGGTTTTTCGAAAATCGAATTTTCGTTGGATCGCAACGTTGCAAACTTCAAACCCATGCTTTGTGAGTTACTCGGCAGGCTCCCCCTCCCCCAAAACTCTTGCCGATCGCGGGCATGAGGCTGAGGATGTCGTTGGGGACCACGCTCGTTCGCATAATTCGTTTGCGGTGTGAAGTTTTGCGCTGCAAGGTTTAGCGTATTTCCTTCGTCGAGGTACTCTAATCTGTACGTGTTCTGGAAGTTCCCTGTTTTATGTTTTTGCGGGCTCGCTTCATTGCGTGTCGTTCTATTTGACATTGAGTACAGGCGTGTACTAGCTATCAGGTCTGACATCTGCTCCTGCAGCTGCCTTATTTCTTGGTCGTAATCTTTTGTGATTTCTTGTATTCTCATTATTTCACATGCTACTATAATTTTAATAACAAATACTACTCTTGGCATTGTGTATGTTTTGCCATTTGTGAGCGTGCATTGTACAGGGTCATCGGCTGTAACTGCTGTTCCTGTCGTGAAAACCGATTGCGGAGCTGAATGTATTGTGTACGTGCCCGCAGTGCTGGCCACGGCTGTACTCGCCGTTGTCGTCGTGGTTGTTAGCATGTTTACCCACGTTGACTGTATTGTGATAGGCGTTAGAAATCTACCTTCGGCTATCGCTTTTCCCAGGTTTTTCGCTTGACTGATATCTTGCTGCGACATTCGCCTCGGTCCTTGTTGACTTTGCGTCGTCGCGGTCCATATTTGCTCTGCGGTTGTTGTTAGCGCTGTCGCGACGGCGTTGTTTTCTTGTACCTCGGTGAGTGACATGTCCATTTGGTCGAGTAGTGTGTGACCATGGTCTAGTGGCGTTGACGCGAGACGTCTTTGCGTGTGGTGTGTGCGTCTCGTAGCTTCACGTCTTTTTGTCAGCTCGTCATGTGTACGTGCGTCGAACGGCAGAGTTTGTACCAGAGTTTCCAATTTCTTGTTTCTTCTGTCGAATGCTTCTGCTTCGGCTTCTGCTTCTTCTGTTCGCATGAAATCTTTCGCCGTATAGTCGCCTCGCAGTCGCCTATATAACCTATCCGCTTTTGCAAACTGTGTGCCGCTTTTTCGAAGTTCTAATTTTTCGAGCGCATCGTCGAGCGGATCACCTGACAGGTTCATTATCCAGCCTTGGATTTCTACTCCCATGGTATCTTCGAAGGTGCCGTCGTCTAATAGTGACATGTTGTTGACCTGAAAATCCCTAATACGCTTTGCGGAGAAATTCGGATTTTCAAATTTTGACTTTTTAACTTATTTCCTTTGGTGATTTTAAGTTTAATTTGTGCTAATCGCTGGTCAATTCTCTTTTATCTTTAAGGAGAATGAAAGTTTTAATATTTCCTTATTTAGTTCGGAAGGGAGAAAAAATTAAAAGAGAAAAAAAATGTTGCCTCTTCCAGTTCTATTTGTTTTCCTGTTTATTAATTTAGCAACAAGAAAATTGAATTGACAAAAGGCAATTTGTTGCAAAACCAAATAGAAATAAATTCAAATAATCTATAACGCTTATGTATGGGGTTGTTTGCGCTTTGTCTAAATGCGTCGCATCCAGATATGCGCTTGCAACATACGCATTCAATAATTTATTACAATAGGTAAATTTCGATCGTTAAATTCTGTGAATTTATTTTTCGTGAATCGAGGTGAATAAATTCCAAGAATATTTTATTGATGATTGCAATTAAATTATTTTATCTCTTTATTATAACAAAAAGGAAAAATTTATTGCTGAATTATGTAGAATAATAATAATCTTTAAAAATAGATTTTTGCTGGTCGATGTGAAACCGTCACAATCGCTCCAGAAGGTAAAATAAATTATTAAACTGCATACATTGTTGGAGATGTTAATATTAACTGGAAGGGTATTTGGTTTAACTTATAATTCCAAAGGTTCTTTTATTAAAATTTATTGAAGGCTTAATACTTCAATATAATAGAGAAGAGAAAAAAATTCTGTTTTATTCAAATAATTTTGTAATCCGAATTTCTCTGAAATAGTTTAGAACGTATGTGCTTTCTCGCTGTTAGTTCTAAATTATTTCGTTTTTCGTAAGTCTAATGTTCTGATTTCGTGTCTATTTCAATAAAGTACGATTTTAAATTTTATACGTTACTCGATAATAAGGTCATTGTTTCTAATTTTTCAACCTGACTTAAATGCAGGCCGTTGTGAAAGTTCGCCTTCGAATTCTATAGTCTATGCTAGCTGCCTACTAGATGACTATATGGCACTCGCGTTATTCGCTGTCGGGGTACGATAGTTCCCGAGGAATCAGCTGTTGCTGTTTCCACGCTGCTGTGTATCGCGATTCGCAAGCTCCGTTGCGTGTGCCTAGATTCTGAGTTTTGATCAGCGAGTTCGCACATGCATTATTTCGCGTTAGCAAATTTTTATTTTTTCAATAATAATTCAAATTTTGATTTAATTTGAGTATTAAATTTAATGATTTTGAAAGTAATTCCAAACTTTAATTTACTTCCAATTTTAAATTGATGTCGGTGGATAATTACCGAAAGAGGAGACAAAAAAAAATTTTCTATTAATTTTTAAGTACAATAAAGTTAACTTGTTTAAGCAAATTTCGAGTATTTCTATTAATTTTGCAATAACGCGTGTCCAAATTTGTGCAATTGATCAACGTTTATTAATACGAGGTCGCTTTCAAACTCGTGATCAACAAAGAGGAAGTGTATATAAGACGCATTGTTGTCGTATGCGCGTCGCGTATTGAGTCTCGCGCGAATAGCGCCTACACTGAAAAAAATTTGGCACTCCAGCTGACCCGATGAGTACATACGCTATGCCGAAAGTAGGGTAGAATGTTGTACCGCGATTCGGCACATCTCCTGCCCCGTACTGGCACCGCTCCTGTACCGTAAAAGCGTCGCGCGCCCCGTACTGGCACAGCTCCTGTCCCGTTCGGGACAAACGCTGTGCCAAAAGTGGGTGGTCTGACACACGCAGCGAAGGGGGCGCTGACGAACTGTGATGGAAATAAACGCCGTGCCAAATTTTTTTCAGTGTAAACTGAAATAATATTCAGCCGCGCACGAAATAATTTCTGCTCCGACTATAATATTCGGAGTCTCTATCTCTCTCCAACACACAGTATGAAAATTCGTTTGCTGGGAAGACGCGCTTTGTTTACGTTCTGCGAGGCCCGAGTCCTGTGTCGGCGCGCGACGTAAACAATATCCGCGGTTGCCGTCGCTGCGCGTGTGCGCGACGGCTGTCGAATGTAATCTTCGACAATGGCCTTGAACTTATATGCGCGTTCGCTGGCTTTCCCGGAGTGCGGTGATGCTTAATGCATCCACCCCACCGGTTTTAGATTGCTCGTGTTTAATACACTAATGGCGCTGCGTGAACTAATGTCAACGCACGTTGCAATCTTTCGCACTCCCGATGCGTGCGAATTCTAATTCTTTTACCCACGTTCTCGAAAACTGTGGGTTTTTTCGAGGGGCGACAATTTGTAACGGATAATTAATTCTCCGGCTCCTCGGCAATTATCCAGTTACAAATAGTGCATACGGCGCCGAGGCTAGCGCACCTCGTGCAATGCACACCGCATGCGAATCTTAAGAAATGAATAGTTATGGGAGAACGGGGTAAGTTAAATAATTAATCGCGATTAATAGGTAGAAACCGTATGGTGTTTATTGCGCTGATAGGAAAGGGGGGAACACTTGTAGCGATGTGCGGTCAGCGGGCGCCGAAGGAGGCCCGAGTTGCCGTGGGCTAGAGAGAGAGAGAGAGTAATCGAGCCGGTACTTACAGCTGCGTGGTATCGCTGTCGCCGGTCGCGGGTTCACCGCAGGCCCCGTGCCTGTTGCGTCGCACGCTCTCGTTCGCCTCGAAGAAGGCCACGCGCCATGGCAGGGTGCACTCCAGCACGCACACACACTCTCTCGGGGAACACACTCACGCGTCAGGGAAAACTCTCCCGATATTCACTATACTCAAGGAGCGCGGGCGCTATCCCAAGCGAGACTAATCTAGATTCTCTCTCTCTCTCTCTCTCTCTCTCTCTCTCTCTCTCTCTCTCTCTCTCTCTCTCTCTCTCTCTCTCTGTCTCTCTCTCTCTCTCTCTCTCTCCCCCCGGCTAGGCGACCTTTTGAGTCGTCTGCACCTGTAACAGAATCTTAGGAGATTAGTACAGATGAAATGCGAAGAGAGGGGAAAATGACGAAGAATTATTTTCCGTCATATTATATCATGTAATCTATATAGTGCAGATAATAATATTTCTCTATTATTTTCTATTGCAATTTTAGAATTTATTATTTTAAGATTTTTAACATTTATAACTTCCATCATTTTAGTAATGTAGTTGCTTATGTAAACCACCAGACCATCATTTTGATTAATATAACTTTTGTTATAGTACATTTTGTACCCAGTTATATTAAAAGATTCAGGGTGTACAAGTTTCCGTGTTCCACTGCAAACAATTATGCATGGCTTTATCACGAGGCTTTTTAGGAAAGCAAGTAAATTATTAAAATTCGGATTTAGGCCTCTTATATTTAAAATTACTTCCTTTTCTAAAGCCATGCATTTAGTTCACCTATGCCGTCGCAATTATAGTCTCTATTAATTATATCATTTTGTATATCCGCAATCAAATTTATACTACTATCCATTTTGTATTGTTGTCTCCGTGTTTTGGCTCATTGGTGATGCTATCTCCGCGTTACGGGACTGTTGCGAAACTCTCGAGTCAACACTTGCTATTCTCTCTCTTCTTGTCCTCTGCCCGGCTGGTTGCCGTCGCGTGGGCTGTCATGGCTGCTGACGAGACCTGGTGGGCGCGCCCGACATCGGCTTAGCTGTTTTATAAACCCAGCGAGTCGACGTCGAGCGCGCAGACACGAGGCTCGCTTTTCTTCGCCTGCTTCTTCTTCGCTATCGCTGCAGTCATCGGTGCTTTTTCCTCGCCATTTCGCTGCAGGGAGGGTTCGGTGTACCTGTGTGCAATAGGTGTATGTTGCCGCGCGGCATCGTCTGTTGTTTTCGCTCTCCCTCCGACAGGAACAACAAAAAAAAGGAACAGCCGTTAGCCTATGGTACTTACGTACTCGACAGGCACGGTCTCGGGGAGACAGCTGGCCTTCCGCATTTTATCTTGTGGGGGGAAATTCCCCGTCACAAAGTTTGAAGGTTCCTTGACTGTTAACATTAGCCTTGCCCTGGAGGAACCACCTTCTTGCGTTTCCTTCTTTAAAGTAAAAAGGTTCCTTGACTGTTAACATAAGCCCTGGGGATCCACCTTTTTAATCACGGTACCAGAAATGATACACTAGATATATAATGCAGTGAGTATCAGGATATAAAAAACTATATCCGACCTAGCTGGCATCCTATAGAGGTACACAAAACACCTGTATATAGGTCTGGTAGCTTACAAATTGATACAACACTTATACTAAACTTACATGCTAAAATAAAGTGGATTTTCAGCTATATGCTTGTAACTCGGTTAATTTTCATCGTATTGAGACAATTTTTTTTTCTTTTTGTAAGGAATTATGTGTACTTTCAGGAAAAAATGATGTCCAATAGCTGCGAGATAATGCCACATTGCTATGTCTTATCAGGACTACCAACTTTTTTTTCTTAAAAAACGCAATAGTTTGCCCGTTTACCTGGATTACCAAAAAATTTTTTTCAAAAAACCACAAATACCATCTTAAAGTACACTTTTCAACGAGTATTTTAAAAAAAAAGTCGACACTCTACGATTTTTCTTGACCGAGTTATGCCATTTTAAAGATATTCCTATGTTTTGCCAAATACCACCAACATCAGCATTACCCGATGCGTACCGCGAGGAGGTTGTTGGTCGGACTTACGCATCATTGTGGCCCTGAAAAGGGCCGATTGTGTGAACCGTTTCTTACATTAGGGACCCCGCGGCTCGTCACTTCCGCAGTATTTTTTGTCTCCAAACCCTATGCGCCTAAGGCCTTTAGTACCGTGTATTGCCACCTCGCTGACGAATTACCTCTCCTAAACGTTCTTGTATATTAATGCATGCTCTAATTGAATCTTGAGGTATCTCGTGTCAAATTTCATTCAGAATTCTCTCAAGCTCTTGGAGGTGTGACGTGGTAAGTCGTCACCATTTTCTTTTTCTCTCTCTCGAGCTGCGTGGCCGGGGCACTGTTGTCCTAAGCTCCCTTATTTATTTTTCGGGATGTTTCTTTCTGTTTCGGTGCTTGATCCCGGTGGGTATCGAGTGGAGGAGAGTGAAGCCGAGAAGGATTAGGAGAGGCAAGATTCCTGTGCTTCCCCCCCCGCCCAGGTAGGTAAGTAGATCAAGTGGAGTGATAGTCGCGCGGGGCGCGTTCGAATTTCGCGCGCCTCCGTGCGCCGCGGAGCTGGAGAGCGCGGTGGCAGCACCTCGCGGGCGAGGATGCGCGGCCGTGCGCTGCTACAGCGGGGAGGCGCTCCGCTGAGGGGCACGGCCGAGAGAAGCGAGAGAGGAGCCACGTGCGAAGCAGTAGTAGAGCCGATCTACTGATGCAACCCGTGGGACGCCGGCGCATGTGCGGGGGCATCGAGAAGGCGCGCGCGGGAGAGATCGGCAGTGTCGAACGAGCCGGTGTCGAGTGCGCTTGGAGAAAAGAGAAAAAGAAGAAGGAAGAAGAGCAAGTTCGGAAGGGTGAAGGAGAGAGCAGTACGAGAGAGGGCGAGAGGAAGACGACGACGAAGGCGAACGAGGAGGTGGTGTTGGCCGACGGCAGGGGGCGAGCGACGGTCGCGGAGAGGCGAGGAAGAGAGCGGGAGCGAGAGAGCGGGAGCGAGAGAGAGAGAGACGAGACTCGGCACGGAGGACTGCTCATCGTCGAGGTAAGGGGGACGCGAGTTTAGAGTGGAGAGAGAGAGAGTCGCGGGAGAGGGTAGAGAGGGAGTGCGGGTGAGAGAGAGAGAGAAAGAGAGCGAGAGTCGCGTTTAACAAGCGAGCATCGCGCGGCGATGCTGTTTGAATGTGCGCGCGGTTAACACCGGTGGAGAGAGAGAGTGTGTCGCGGTTGAATCGAGCATCGTGCGGCGATGCCTTTGTTTGTGCAGGCGTCTAACGCCGGTGGAGAGAGAGAAAACGGGTGCCGGTTCGGGGCTTGCGCCGCGATGATTCAGGGAGCGTGCGTGTGAAAATTCGTGGAGAGAGAGAGAAAGAGAGAGAGAGAGAGAGAGAGAGAGAGAGAGAGAGAGAGAGAGAGAGAGAGAGAGAGAGAGAGAGACAGAGAATTCGTGGGTGGCGCTTCGGAGGATCACATTGCGGCGTTTCCTCAAGTTCGCGCGCACGATTTTCGCGGCGAGTGAGAGTGTGGAGAGTAGAGAGAGAGAAATTTGAGCGCGCGGCGATTCTCCGAATCGCATCGCAACGTGTTTTTGGTTCGTCGGCTAGGTTCCCCGCGGTGCGTCGGCGGGTTTTGTGAGAGTGAGAAGAGTGAGTGTATGCGTGTATGCGAGAGCGAAACTAGCTATTTGTAGCAGAGATTTTAGTTGCAATAAAAATTGAGAGTTTATTTGGAATCGGAGTTTGATTATTTATTTAGCGGTATTACCCTTCCCAACCTTTTCAGCCTCGTAGCTTGCCCAGATACGACGTCAAAGCGGAATCTCCTTTTGGACGGTAAGTGAGGCGGAAGCGAGAGAGAGAGAGAAAAGGAGGAAATATATAACTATATTTATTTGCGAGTGTTCGGGCTCGGCGTCCTATCGCCTAATTACACCATCGCAAATTGGCATCCCTTGTGGGGAGATCTGCTGTGACAAAGGTTGGGAAGTGTGTGTAGTGTAGAGAAAGCGAGTGAGAGCTAGTGTGAGTGTTGTAGCAGGGTCGTGGCGAGTTAGCGTTAATTGCGGCGTAGCGATAGTAAAGGCGTGCGAATAATAAATATACGCATTGAATATTTTAATTATTTGTTCCATCTTATATTATATATAATTCTTGATTTTGAATATTTATTGTGGAGAGTTGGTGGCGTCACTGCTAGTCGCACAGGCGGAGGCCGTGCGTTCGAAAATAATTGGTGGAGTAAGAGAGGGAGTGTAGACGGGGTAGAGTGAGAGGAAGTGTTGAAAGGTGTGGAGTGTCGGGTGGCTGGATTCGCCTTGACGAGTCGCCACCGCGGCGTCAGTTTCCCTAGCCATGGGCGAGCACGCCGCGAGGATGAGGGAGCTGGCGCAATCTCGTGCGGCCAGGCGCTGGACCAGAACTGTCGCCCAGTTGCAGCCAGCAGAATTGATCGCGGAACTCGAGGAACGGAGGGCGAATAGCCGCGGTAACGTGGCGAGTTTGCGAGATCGCTTTTTGCGTGCGATCTTGCGCGAGGAAGTGCCGGGGGTGGAGGTTCGCTGGTATACCTGCGACGAGGCAGAGTCGGAAGCCATCGAGGAAATCATAGGGGTAGATGTGGAGAGAGGCGAGGAGGAAGGTGAGCCAATCCAACGGCGGAAGACTTCGAAGGAGAAAGGTGCGGCACGATCTCGGGGTAAATCGAGTAGTGAAGGCTCGCCGCAGGCGAGCGACGAGGATGTGGAGAGAGGAAGAGAGCAGCGGGTGGAGGTAATGGTGCACCAGCAGGAGGGACTCACGCCAGTGACGGTGACAGTCAGTAGCTCACTGAGCGCCACCAAGAATAACATGGGTCCGGCCCTGCGGACGACAGGGGCGCAACCAGCCGTGACGACGTCGGTCTCAGTTCTGAGTGCGCCCAGAGTGACAGCCACGTTCGATAGTAGCAGATTCGTACCTCCCATGGCGTCAACGTGGTAATACGCAGGCTCAGACACCGTTTAGAGCTCCGCCAGCTCTCGTTCCAAGGGAGACTCCAGCGAGGAAGAAGGGGTTGTCCAAAAGGGAGTGGTACACTCCCGGCCAGAATTGGGACGAGATACAACGGAAGTATGACGTGGAGACGAGCAGTGGAGAGGAGAGTGACGTGGAGCCCGAGATACGTGGAGACTTGAAGAGGGAGAAGGATCAAGACCTTCGTTCATTACCCTCGGAGAGAGGAGGCAGCGGCACGACGTACCGGCCGGTGAAGAGTCTTCAGCCGACTAATACTTCGGACCAACAGGAGATCAAACCCCTACTGAGGAGGAAAACATCAGGGCGTCATCGTCGAAGACCCATCGATCCTCCCCTCATGCATCGAGTGAGCGATGAGGGAGAAATGGAAAATCGTCAGGAAGACCTATTCAAGAGGGCTGATGCACTCGATAAGGAAGGACGAGAACAGAAGCGGCCCGGAAGATTCGCGGGGGAAAGGAAGTCGGCGGTGCACAGTATCACGATCTCGAGCAGTAGTGAGAGTGGAGAAGACGTGGAGAGGAGCAGTCCAGCCCGCCGCAGACTTCGAGACCTCAGCGAGACGGAGGAGGATGGTGAAGTGGAGCCGAGAAGACGGTGGAGAGCGACACCTGCGGCGGAACTGAAGGCCCGAGCCGTGAAGCTACTGAAGAGCTGGGGCCTTAAATTCAGTGGAGACGAGAAGGAGGACTCCGAGGAGTTTTTAGAGCAGTTAGAGGACTGCCGCGAGGGGGCAGGGATACGTGACCGAGAGCTGCTCGGTGCCCTGCCCTGTATAATAACTAAGAGAGCGGGCCGATGGTTTAGAACTATCAGGCTGGATACGCCTTCTTGGTCCGGATTTCGGAAGTCCTTCAGGCGACAGTTCGTCGCCGAATACGACCGTGAAGATCTGTTGGATGATTTGAGACGTAGAACGCAGGCGAGGGGCGAGAAGATTGCCACGTACCTCTCCAACTTCAACTACATCGTCTCTCTGTTCAAACGACCACCGTCAGAGAGACAGCTGGTGGAAACCGCCTATCGGAATATCCTTCCGGAGTACAGGAAGGCTATGTCTGATAAAATAGTGGAGACGATGGGGGATTTGGAGAGATACGGACGTCGTTGGGAGAGGCAAAAGGAGTTGGATAGCCGCTATCTTCCGTCGCCCTCTGCTGATAAGATGAGAGTGCCGGGAGCGGCGTTTTCGGGCGTTTCGGGGCGCCAAAAGGGAGTAGCATCCGTAGAGAAGGGAGAAGTAGAGGGTGTCTCTCCAAAGCCTGCGAGGACTGGGGAGAAGGCTGAAAGCCGGAAGACAAGTAAAACGGCCCGACCTCCGGGCGGAAGGAAAGGTGACGGAGACTTGAAGTCGGGGACTGAGTCACCGAACACGCCAGAGACCCAGACCACGGGGAAAGAGGAGGCCAAGACCTACGCAGCTGTGGTGCAAGGCGGATCTGGAGTCCAAGGGGGCCCTGGAAACCCCAGACCTCCGTATGGAACTGGCCGAGGTTATGGAAACGAACCGTGGAGAGGGGCTCCGACGGCAAGTCCGGGCCCTGGAGAGTGGCGAGCGGGTGCTCCCCGAGGCGGGTATGGGCGTACCCCAGGCCCGGGCCAAGCCCCGTTTACCGGAGGAGAGGAGAGACCCTTTATGGGGGTTTGCAATCTCTGTCAAGCGGTGGGCCACAAGGCCTCCGTTTGCCCCGAGGTGGTTTGTTATTGGTGCAAGCAAAAGGGGCATACGGTGCGGAATTGTACTACTCCTACTCAACCCGCCCAGTCCCCACGCGAGAGTTGCCAAGTCTGTGACACACCGAACGTCACTTTCAAAACCTGTCCCAAATGCGCACCTTTACGAGCAACTTTGGGAAACGGGCAAGCTGGGGGGCGGGCATCGTAAATGTGCTGGCTCCCCAGCGATCCTCCGTGGAGTCAGAGAAAACTCGTGGGAATAGGGGAAGGGTGGAAGAAAAGGGTGAAGAGAAAGAAGTGGAGAGAGATTTACGCGCGGAGATAAATGTGGAAAGAAGTAGAGAGAAAGAAGTGAAGGAAAAGAGCGAAGAGGGGCAAAAGGGTAGTGGAGAGCAGGAGTTTGAAGAAGATTCCGAAGCTGTCGCAGGATTGTGCATAGAGAACCGTCACTTTGTCATGGTGAAGCTTGGTGGACACTCCTACAAAGCTTTATTCGACCCGGGGGCAATGCTATCACTAGTGGGCCCCGGCGTGGCCGAACGATTCGAGGATCGGTTACAGGAGAGCACTACGGCGGTGCGGAATGTCACTGGCGGAATCACCAAGGTTATGGGTGTGTTGAACGTGATGCTTGAGATCGATCATCACACAGCGTCTTTACCAATGAAGGCCCTGCACAACCTGGATCAGGAGATTATTCTCGGAATGGATTTCTGCGAGCTGTTTAACGTAGATGCGCAGCTCGGACGTGGGGTGTGGAGAGTGAGAAAAGGGCGTTGGAGACCTTTCGCCAAGACGGGCGAGGAGAAAAACGCCGTTATTCACGGAGAGTGTGCGGGGATCTCAGAGCTAGAGAAGGAGGAACGCGAGAAGGTGGAGAGGTTGGTGGATCGCTTGTTGATCTACCCTGAAGGAGGTAAGAAAAAGGGAGTGACGACGTTGACTGAGCATACGATAGATGTGCAAGGGACAAAACCCTTTAAACATCATCCCCGCCGGACGTCGCCTAAAATGCAAGAAGTGGTGATAGAGGAAGTGGAGCGTATGTTCAATGAAGGGATCATCGAGCGGTCAGCTAGCGATTACAGTAGCGCGCCAGTGATGATCAAGAAATCTGATGGGACTTACAGATTTTGTGTGGACTACCGAGATCTGAATAAAGTTACGCGGCGAGACGCTTACCCTATCCCCAATATGGATACGATTCTAGATAAGTTGAGACGAGCGAAGTATCTGACAAAGATTGACCTCAAGCACGCATACCATCAGATCCCTCTGGAGAAAGCGAGTCGTAAGTACACCGCCTTCTCAGTGCCGGGGTCGGGTCTGTGGCAATTCACCCGGATGCCCTTCGGACTGATGAACGCGCCTAGCACGTTTCAGCGGTTGATCGATTCGCTGGTCGGTCCCGAGATGCAACCGAATGTGTTCGGCTACCTCGACGACATAATTATCGCCACGGAATCGTTCGAGGATCATCTTAACTGGATTGAGGTGGTGTTGAAGGAGTTGGTGGGGGCGGGTCTAGAGGTCAATCGAGAGAAATGCGAATTCTGCTGCTCACAAGTCACCTACCTGGGATTCCTGTTGGACCGCGAGGGCTTGCGACCGGATCCCGAGAAGGTAGCGCCGGTGGCAAATTACCCTGCCCCAAAGAACGTAAGGCAACTGCGCCGCTTCTTAGGGATGTTGGGGTGGTACTCGCGATTTGTAAAGGACGAATCGGGGCTGAAGATTCCGCTGGTAAAGCTGCTGAGAAAAGGGAGAGAGTGGAACTGGGGAGAGGAGCAGGAGGAGGCTTTCGAGCAGTTGAAGAGGGCACTGGCATCGGCTCCGGTCCTGGCGAGGCCGGACTTCAGTAAGCCATTTAAAGTGCAGTGCGATGCCAGCGGATTCGCCTTGGGGGCTGTTTTGACGCAGGAGAGTGAAGATGGTGAACACCCGATTGTGTACGTGAGTAGAGTTTTGATGCCCGCGGAGAAGAATTACACTACCACTGAGAAGGAGTGTTTGGCCATGGTGTGGGCAATTAAAAAGTTGCGACCGTATCTGGAGGGATACAAATTCACCGTTGTTACGGACCACAGCGCCTTGAGATGGCTATGCAATCTCAAGGAGCCAACTGGTAGATTGGCCCGCTGGGCCCTTCAGCTACAACAATGGGACTTTGATATCGTTCATCGCAAGGGCACGCTTCACCAGGTTCCAGATGCCCTCTCCCGAGCGCAAGAGCCCAATGAGGCGGAGGTAGCAGGGTTCGACGAGATAAGAGACCCCTGGTATTTGAAGATGATGGAAGAAGTGGAGAAATTTCCGGCCAAATACCAGCAGTGGAGAGTGGAGAATGGGTGTTTGTTTAGATTTAGGATGGATCCGTTACTGGATCCTGTGGAGTTCCGCGAAGAGAGGTGGAGACTAGTGGTGCCAGTGGAGTACCGAGTAAGAGTGATGGAAGACGCTCATTGCGCCCCATCGTCGGGTCATCTCGGCATCGAAAAGACGTATGATCGGGTGGCCCGAGAATATTACTGGAAAGGAGTCTATCATGACGTGCGGACCTTCGTCGGGGAATGCGAATCCTGTCAGAAGTTCAAGGGTCCCCAAACAGGACCCCAGGGTCTAATGGGCACCCGAATAGTGGAGAGACCGTGGGCGGTGGTTGCGGTAGACACCATGGAATTTCCGCCGAGTAAGAACAAACATCGGTATCTGTTGGTCTTTCAGGACTTATTCACCCGCTGGATCGAGGTGAAACCTCTCCGTAAGGCGGACGGGAAGTCTGTGGCAAGAGCCACCGAAGAGCTGATCCTGTTCCGCTGGGAAACTCCCGACTACCTGCTGAGTGATAATGGCAAGGAATTCGACAATAAGCTCTTTAAAGAGATGTTGGAGGAGTACGGAGTCAAACATGTGACCACGCCCCCGTACCATCCTCAGGCAAACCCTGTGGAGCGATGCAACCGAACTCTTAAAGCCATGATTTCGGCATTTGTGGGAGCCGACCACCGGAATTGGGATCAGCACATACACGAATTCCGGCACGCGGTTAACACGGCGGTGCAATCGAGTACCAAAGTGTCGCCCGCATTCCTTAACTTCGGACGACACCCGCGCCCGGTGAAGAGTCTGCGTCGAGAGGTGGAGAGTGAGAGATTAGTGGAGAGGATTGAACCGGGAGTATGGGAGGAGAGAATGAAAAGATTGGACGCGTTGAGAGATTTGGTAAGCCGGCATGTTGACGAGGCCCGAGACGTGCAGAAACGACACTATGACAAAGGGCGGAAAAACGTGCAATTCGTTCTGGGGGATCAGGTGTTAAGGAAGGCTCATCATCTGTCGGATGCGGCCAAGAAATTTAATGCTAAGTTAGCTCCTAAGTACGAGGGTCCGTATGAGATTATTGAGGTCCTATCTCCGACTGTTTACGTGCTCGGACAAGGAGAGGGGTCGAACCGGCGACTAGCGAAGGTGCATGTATCGGTACTTAAGCGTTATGTTCCCCCGCGAGCGAAGCGAGTCCCGGCGCGACTGTTAGATTAAGATCCTGTCCTCCTTGTAACGGTTGTTTGTTTCAGATGAGGGCCGGACGAGGACGACCACAGAGGGGGGGATGGGGAGCCCCGCACTCCCCGTACCCAGAGTTCCGCGACCTCCCGGAGTCGGTGTATGCAACACCGACTGGGGAGATCGTGGACCTGGAAACGGGTAGAGTGCGGTCATTCGTGCCGCCCCGACTCCTCCCACGTGTGTCGTGGGCAGAGGAGGTGGAGAGTGAAGAGCGTGCGAGAGTGGAGAAGGAGAGGGTGGAGAGAGAGAGAGAAAGGGAAGAGTGTGCGAGAGTGGAGAAGGAGAGGGTAGAGAGAGAGAGAGAAAGGAAAGAGTGTGCGAGAGTGGAGAAGGAGAGGGTTGAGAGAGAAAGAGAAAAGGAAGAGTGTGCGAGAGTGGAGAAGGAGAGGGTAGAGAGAGAGAGAGAAAGGGAAGAGTGTGCGAGAGTGGAGAAGGAGAGGGTGGAGAGAGAGAGAGAGAAAGTGAAGAGCGTGCGAGAGTGGAGGAGGAGAGAGTGGAAAGAGAGAGGTTTGAGAGAATTAGGTTAGAGGAGGAGCGTATAGCCAGAGTGAGACGGAAGACCGAGAGATTAGAGAGGGAGAGACGGGTTCGAGAGGAAAAGGAAGAGGAGGAGAGAAAGGAATGGGAAATGAGAGAGATCGTGCGAAAGAGTAAAGAGAGAGAGGAGAGGGGAGAGATGGAGAAGGAGAGGGTGGAGAGAAGGCTGAGGGAGGCGTCAGAGAGAAAAGAGAGCGGCGTCGGGGTGGCCGTCGGAGCGAGCGACGAGCTGGAAGCATGTCGTCTCCGGGGGGCCATTCCCCGCCGACTGTTCGTCCCCAGTGGCGCGGCACGGAGTTCCCCTCTGTCGCCGCCAAGAGCCGACTCGGCGGAGACGGCGGCTGAGGGGAGCACTGAGGAACAACTTAGCCGAGCGGCTGAGTTGGAGCTTGCCGCTTACCTCGCGGCCGAGCAGGGCGCCGCTCCCTGCGATGACGGGTCGGGGGTTGGGGCCTCCACCCGTCCGTCCCCTCTAGGGCGTACGGAAAGACCGGGGCCAGAGGGCCGGGAGCAGGAACCGGCGTTTCGGGAACCCGACATTCCCGGGGAGTACCTACTCCGATTCCTGCCCGTACCGACCCTCACGACCCCCCCAGAGCCCATGGAGTGGGACCTGGAGGAGGCCCCGCCTACCCCCGTCGGCGCGAATATCGCCGAGGAGTCCCTGGCCGGGGAGGCGGCGAGAGGACGTGGAGAGAGGAGAAAGCGGGGGAGGAAAAAGAAGGTGAAGCCCTATAACCCGCGGCGGCATCTGGAGCCGGAGGACTATGTCTCGGGGAGGTGTACACCCCCCCGGGAGCCGTCGCCGGCTCCCGAGCCATCGCGCGGCCCCTTTCTTAGTGGAGAGAGAGAGCGAGGCGGTAGAAGTAGGTCGAGGGCGAGCGCGGGGTCAGGGGGGAGTGGGCGAGAGCCACTACCCGTAAAAACGAGGGGGATTATGTTTGGTGGTCTCTTGCCGATTCCCACGGACCCCGCGCTCGATCCTCCCCCAAAGGTCTGCTACAACTGTTGGCAGGAGGGCCATCCATGCGTCCGTTGCCCGCGCCCTGCCGGTGTTTATTGCCATAATTGTGGCCGGCGGGGTGCGGACTTGACGGTGTGTCCTCGATGCTGGGTGGCCCACCGGGATTACATCCGGGCGCGTTATGGGAGGGAGGGGCCGCGATTCGCCGTTCCCCACCGCCCAGATAGAAGGGCGACGGCGACGGCTGACCAGGTGGCGGAGAGTCGCCCGGTGGAGTCCGGCCCCGCCGTGAGGTCGCCCCCCCCATCCTCCGAAGACCCCACGCGGACAGGGGATACTCGTCGCGGCCGGGGCGCCCGGAGCCCAGCGTTCTCCCGTCAGAGAACTTGTCGGTTGCGGTGGCCTCGGTGGCGACGGTCACAACTGTGCCCGAACCGCCGAAGCCGAGAGAGCGGCCGCCCCGGGTGGAGCGCCCTCATGGCCCGGGGGAGCAAGCAAGGGCGATTCCAGCTGTACCGACAGTAGCTCAGACGCTACAGCTAATGGATAGCCTGAGCGATCTTCCCCTGGAGGTTAAGAGGGTGGTCCTCCTGGGGATTTTCGGGCGGCCTGGAGTGGAGAAAGAGAGAGAGAAGGAGGGAGAGTAGGAGAGTAGGAGGGCCGAGAGAGTAGTGTAGAGAGGAGAGAATGACGTGGAGAGTTGGAGAGGAGTGGAGAGAGAGCGTGGAGAGAGGAGAATAAGAGCCGGGGCGGACGTTTGGGGAAGGGCCGGACGCTGGACGCCATCTGTGGAGAGAGGAGAGAGAGGGGATAGATCCCTGGACCCACCGAAGCAACGCCGTGGAGTCGAGAGGAAAGAACTTAGAGGGGGGACCGTCTTTCCCCGGTGAGTATCTTTATTCCGTCGGAATGTCTCATGCCCAGGTGACCGGCTGGAGAGAGAGAAAAAGAGAGAAGGCGGAAACTAGTATGAGCGGAAAACTCGGGGTGTGTTCCGTCCTAGGAGGGGGGAGTTTGTGACGTGGTAAGTCGTCACCATTTTCTTTTTCTCTCTCTCGAGCTGCGTGGCCGGGGCACTGTTGTCCTAAGCTCCCTTATTTATTTTTCGGGATGTTTCTTTCTGTTTCGGTGCTTGATCCCGGTGGGTATCGAGTGGAGGAGAGTGAAGCCGAGAAGGATTAGGAGAGGCAAGATTCCTGTGCTTCCCCCCCGCCCAGGTAGGTAAGTAGATCAAGTGGAGTGATAGTCGCGCGGGGCGCGTTCGAATTTCGCGCGCCTCCGTGCGCCGCGGAGCTGGAGAGCGCGGTAGCAGCACCTCGCGGGCGAGGATGCGCGGCCGTGCGCTGCTACAGCGGGGAGGCGCTCCGCTGAGGGGCACGGCCGAGAGAAGCGAGAGAGGAGCCACGTGCGAAGCAGTAGTAGAGCCGATCTACTGATGCAACCCGTGGGATGCCGGCGCATGTGCGGGGGCATCGAGAAGGCGCGCGCGGGAGAGATCGGCAGTGTCGAACGAGCCGGTGTCGAGTGCGCTTGGAGAAAAGAGAAAAAGAAGAAGGAAGAAGAGCAAGTTCGGAAGGGTGAAGGAGAGAGCAGTACGAGAGAGGGCGAGAGGAAGACGACGACGAAGGCGAACGAGGAGGTGGTGTTGGCCGACGGCAGGGGGCGAGCGACGGTCGCGGAGAGGCGAGGAAGAGAGCGGGAGCGAGAGAGAGAGAGACGAGACTCGGCACGGAGGACTGCTCATCGTCGAGGTAAGGGGGACGCGAGTTTAGAGTGGAGAGAGAGAGAGTCGCGGGAGAGGGTAGAGAGGGAGTGCGGGTGAGAGAGAGAGAGAAAGAGAGCGAGAGTCGCGTTTAACAAGCGAGCATCGCGCGGCGATGCTGTTTGAATGTGCGCGCGGTTAACACCGGTGGAGAGAGAGAGTGTGTCGCGGTTGAATCGAGCATCGTGCGGCGATGACTTTTGTTTGTGCAGGCGTGTAACGCCGGGGGAGAGAGAGAGAAAACGGGTGCCGGGTCGGGGGTTGTGCCGCGACGATTCAGGAAGCGTGCGTGTGGAAATTCGTGGAGAGAGAGAGAGAGAGAGAGAGAGAGAGAGAGAGAGAGGGAGAGAGAGAGAGAATTCGTGGGTGGCGCTTCGGAGGATCACATTGCGGCGTTTCCTCAAGTTCGCGCGCACGATTTTCGCGGCGAGTGAGAGTGTGGAGAGTAGAGAGAGAGAAATTTGAGTGCGCGGCAATTCTCCGAATCGCATCGCAACGTGTTTTTGGTTCGTCGGCTAGGTTCCCCGCGGTGCGTCGGCGGGTTTTGTGAGAGTGAGAATAGTGAGTGTATGCGTGTATGCGAGAGCGAAACTAGCTATTTGTAGCAGAGATTTTAGTTGCAATAAAAATTGAGAGTTTATTTGAAATCGGAGTTTGATTATTTATTTAGCGGTATTACCCTTCCCAACCTTTTCAGCCTTGTAGCTTGCCCAGATACGACGTCACAGCGGAATCTCCTTTTGGACGGTATGTGAGGCGGAAGCGAGAGAGAGAGAGAAAAGGAGGAAATATATAACTATATTTATTTGCGAGTGTTCGGGCTCGGCGTCCTATCGCCTAATTACACCATCGCAGAGGTTAGCAGGAGGTCTCTCTAAGTTACGTAATCGCCTACCCATCATGTCCCACACATGCTCTATAGGATTGAGGTCTGGGCTATTAGCAGGATGAGGCAATACCTCTACGTTGTTTTCTTCCAAGAAAGTACGAGTTATCCTTACAGTATGGGGGCGCGCATTATCCTGCATAAAGATCGTCCGAAATCGTCCCTTTTCAGGGCGACAATGATGCGTAAGTCCGACCAACAACCTCCTCGCGGTACGCATCGGGTAATGCTGAGGTTGGAGGTATTTGGCTAAAACATAGGAATATCTTTAAAATGGCATAACTCAGTCAAAAAAAATCATAGAGTGTCGACTTTTTTTTTAAAATAGTCGTTGGAAAGTGTAATTTAAGATGATATTTGTGGTTTTTTGAAAAAAAATTTTTGGTAATGCAGGTAAACGTGCAAACTATTGCGTTTTTTAAGAAAAAAAAGTTGGTAGGCCTGATTAAGACACAGCAATGTGGCATTATCTCGCTGCTATTGGACATCATTTTTTCCTGAAAGTACACATAATTCCCTACAAAAAAAAAAAAAAATTATCTCAATACGATGAAAATTGACCGAGTTACAAGCATTTGAAAAATGGCAATTTTTCGATGAAAAATTTTGTTGCGATAATTTCGTTGCGGAGTGTATATTCAAAATTCAACTTTTACATAAACTCTTATAAACTTTAAAAAAGAAATTAACTTAAATTAATCTAGAATTTCTGGCTCTTTCATATATGTCAGTATTTTTTTTATCCATTGATTTTACAAAAATTATGTTATAAGGTATTAATTTTTTCTTTCTTTTTCTTTGTACCAGTTGGTA
Organism: Torymus aiolomorphi; assembly: GCA_036365515.1. NCBI lineage: Eukaryota > Metazoa > Arthropoda > Insecta > Hymenoptera > Torymidae > Torymus > Torymus aiolomorphi. The sequence continues at coordinate 82,414,996 of CM070876.1, forward strand.
ATTTTTGTCTTTATATTTTTATTACTAAGATTAAGCGTTTTTAATTCATTTGGGAATTCATTAAATTCTTTCATAGCAATAATAACATTATTTTTGAAGTTTATTTACTTATTGATTTCTGGCATTAAAAGACTTCTATTTCTTGTAACACTATTTAAATCTAGAAATTTCTTCCTTAAATCATTGTAATGAAACATAACTGAATCTGTTTTAAAGTTATCTTTGATTCGTAATGGTTGGAAAGTGTGATTTTTTGATTTATTAATTATTTTTTTGATTCTGTCTTGCAATGATGCAAGTTCCTTAAGGGGGTCGGACACCTTTAGGATGACGAAAAATCAATTTTTTTTTTATTACATATTTTACTAAAAAAGCACTTATGGAATATGTCCCAATTAGTTTTGAAGCATTATCTATTTCTGTTTTAAAAATATACACAAAACACTGATAAAGCTTTTCATTTGTTTTTTGTTCAAATTACATTTTTCCCCTTGTATACATAATTATATAATCATATATTATTTCTACTAATTTTTTTTTTCATTTCACTGTTCTTAATATATTTAAAATTCTCACTCTAAATATCTGTCTGTATATACTTTAAAAGATCCAAAAATAAATTTTAAACATTAATATAAAAATAAAAAATAAATAATATAATTTATGGACTGTATTTTTGACAAAAATAAAAATTTGAATTTAAAACTTATATAGCAGTTAAATTGGCACCGTAACAACCTGATTTATCAACGACAGCCTCTCACAGGCTCATAGCTCACTCCTTTATTGTAACAGAGCTGATTTTAACCTATGTAAAAGTCCGCAGGCAATGTAAACATGCACAGCTGTCATTCCATATAAACACTGTGATATCAGCATCAGCACCTTTTCTATACAAAGTGTTGTTCTTAATTTTCATTGTTTCCAATGGATTTGGGAGTAAACGTTTAGTGTATTATAATACGTAAAGGTATTTTAAATCATTTTTTAAATTGTTTGAATAATACGTGTGACAGTTGAATTAAAGTTTTAGAAATAGCTTTTAGTACTTGAACTTTTATTGGAAACTTTATACTTAAAATAACAGGGATTGATACTAAAGAAAAATTAAGTCTATATTGACTATTACAAAAAATATTTAATGTACAGATTTAAATCAACTTTTAAAACAAGCGAAAGATATGCTATTGTGCAGAAAAATGTTATGGAACCTTCGCTTCTGCCAGAAAGCTACCATTATCAGCCATTGCCTGAATCTTACTATGATATACGAGGGTCATTTGACAAGTACCTAGCCTCACCGCCAGATGGTGCCACTATCGCACCAGAAATACACTACAGTGCAGTATCTTCCTGTAAACGGTTACAGACGAAATTTCAGCCGGATCGGAGTTGTAGTTTATTTTTGAGAGCGTGTGAAAGGAAATGTGTCCGTTGATTTTTTAAAAAATGGAGAAAGAACAATATCGGTCGGTGATTCGATTCTTGTTTTTGGAAGGGAAATCGCTCAGTGAAATTAAAGAACGCTTGGATGCAGTGTATGGGGATGCTTCTCCTTCGATGGCGACCGTTAAATTTTGGTATAACGAGTTTCAACGTGGTCGTACGTCGGTTTTTGATGATCCACGCCCAGGTGCTCCGAAAACAGCCACTACGGAGGAGAACGTGACAAAAATACACGATATCGTTTTGTCAGACCGCCGATTAAAGGTGCACGAGACAGCTGCGATAGTAGGCATCTCAGAAGAACGCGTGTGGCATATCCTACATGAGATTTTAGGCATGAGGAAGCTGTCAGCAAGGTGGGTGCCGCGTTTGCTGACTGCAGACAACAAGCGCATCCGTGTGACCAGTTCAGAGCAGTGTTTAGAGCTGATTAATCGCAATCCAAAAGAGTTTTTGCGTCATTACGTGACCGTCGACGAAACATGGATTCACTACTACACTCCAGAGACCAAGGAGCAGTCAAAACAGTGGACCTTACCCGGTGAACCTGCTCCGAAGAAGGCGAAGACGGTCCCGTCGGCCGGAAAGGTGATGGCCACTGTTTTCTGGGATTCTCAAGGTGTGATTTTTATTGACTATCTGGAGAAGGGCAAAACGGTCACAGTACTACGCCGAACTATTGAGCCGATTTGACGCCGTGTTAGAAGAAAAACGGCCCCATTTGTCTAAAAAGAAAGTGCTTTTCCACCACGATAATGCACCGGCTCACACTTCTGCACTCGCCACGGCTAAATTGGTCGAATTACGCTACGAACTGCTGCCCCATCCACCGTATTCTCCAGATTTGGCTCCGTGCGACTTCTTTTTGTTTCCGAACCTAAAAAATTCGCTCGCCGGGAAGAGATTCGACTCCAATAACGAAATAATCGCCGCCACGGAGGCCTATTTTGCAAACCAAGAGAAAACATTTTTTTCAACGGGGTTAAAAAAATTGGAACACCGCTGGACCAAGTGTATTCAACTAAAAGGAGACTACATTGAAAAATAAATTATTTTTTGTAAAATTTTGGTGTTTTCATTTGTAGGCTAGGTACTTATCAAATGACCCTCGTAATTGACATTTTATTTTCTGAAGTAAAAACAGTTATGCACTGCAATAAATATGTATCAGTCGTATTCTCTTTATTAAGTAATAATATTACATGTGAAGAAGAATAATGAAGGACAAGTAAAGAAGTTCACCTTATCAGACATTAAAAGAAGATCAATATAGGAGTGTTGCTGCTATAAACGTTTTTTTCAAGCATTTGGCTATGACGATACTGGCTTCATAACATGCATGAAGGATTTTGGATTTCTCAACACATTCTTTATTTACCTTAGTATATGTATAAGAATCTAATATATGTGATAAAGATTATTAAAAACATATGGATTTAAAAGCACCAAAGGATCTACGTGTTAAACCACTTAACAAACTTGACTGACTGATGTGGATATGACTGTTACGTGTGCTCATAGCTTACAAGTCTGATAGATCGTATACTGAGGTACCAGAATATTTGTTCTAAATGTAAAATATTTTGAGCTTAAAACAATACTTTTTTGTATTTCAGGGCAGAGATGAAGTTAAGAAATAAAGAAAAAGAAATAAAGAAGTATTTTAGTAATTTTATTTTTAAAGCTGTTTTCTACATAATGTAAAATTTTGAGCCCTGCCATCAACTCCAGATTCAGGAACTGCATATATTTTAATGGGAGAGGTTCTAAAATTTTCGTATTTTATATGTCTATTGACTGAAGAGTTGTATGCATCCAATTTATTTGATTAAATAATTTTTGACTGTAAAAAATTATTTAATCAAATAACTTGGATACGTACAACTCTTCAGTCAATAGTCATATAAAATACCAAAATTTTAGGACCTCTCTCATTAAAATATATGCAGTTCCTGGATCTGGAATCGACGGCAGAGCAAAAACTTTGAAATGGCCATATATTTGGTTAAAATCGATTAAAATTTTTTTTTTGGGTCCCATTTTATCACAAATTGAATATATTTTTATGATATTACTTCTAAATAATTCAAATTATGAAAATTAATTTTTTCAGGTCATTTTATGATGAAAATTGTAAAGGTGTCTGACCCGCTTAAGTACATTATCGTAAACACCTCCCCAAGCAGTTATACCATAGTTAGCCAAGCTGTTAAAACACGCGTAATATAGAGTTGTTAAGTGTTTAGATTCGACAATTGTTCTTAATTTGTTAAATACCAAAAGTAGATATCTCGTTCTTTTAGTAATATACGCTATATGTTTATTCCATTTCATATTACTATCTATTATTATACCTATATATTTTATACTCTTTCAATTTCCTTATTGCCTATAAAAATTTTTGAGTTATTTGGCACACTATTGCTATAAATTCAAAGCCCCATGAACACAGTTTTTTCACATTTAATGATAATTCATTTAGTGCTATCCAAGTACTGACGTCACTTAGTAACTTGTTCATATTATCCTGTGTTTGTTCCCATGTACTGTATCATCTGCATAGGAGATGACATTTTCTTTGGGCGTAATAGTTAATAAATCACTAATATAAATTAAAAATAGTAGCAGTCCCAAGATTGTTCCTTGTGGTACTCCGGTTTCTACAGGTAGTGCCTTATCTTATCTTACATTATCTTTGATTTTTACTACTTGAGTTCTTCCATTAAGCTAATTTTTTAATAGATTTAATACTATTCCCTGTACTCCGTAAGTTTCTAGTTTTGATAATAGGATGTTATGATTCACGGTGTCGAAGGCTTTAGCTAAATCCAAGAAAGTTGCAATAGTCGGTATACTGTTGTTCAGATTGTTGTAAATAATACTTGTAATAAGGGCTAGCGCATTCTTGGTACCTTTCTTTTTTCGCAATCCAAATTGGCTATCTAATAATATTTTATTTTTATTTAGGAAACTCAGCAAACGACAATGTATTATTTTCTCTAATAATTTGGCAATATTGGATATTAATGATATTGGTCTGTAGTTAGTTGCAAGATGTTTGTCCCCTGATTTCAAGATAGGTACTACTTCTGCCATTTTTAGTTGTTTCGGCCATATGGACTTTTCGATACATAAGTTAAAAATATGTTCAAGTCGGATAATTATATACTTACTTCAGTTTTTTAAGACTTTTGTATTTATGCCATCTATTCCTCCTGCCTTCTCTTTCATTTCCGAGATATTCTTGAGTATCTCGTTATAGTTGGTAGGGTCTAGAAATATGGTAGATGTGTTGACTTCTAGTAATTTATACTTCATTTTATGTTTTTTAATTTCTTTTGCTAATTTCCAACCAATACTACTGAAAAATTTATTGAAAGTTTCCGCTATACATTCTGTTTCATAAATATTGTTTTGATTTTCGGATAAATAGTCTATCTTTTTATCATTCTTATTCTTTGTCTTATTAATTTTTCTTTTAACGAAGTCCCACATTTTCTTGTTGTTATTACTATCTTTTTCAAATTCTTTTTTATCAAAATTGTATTTTGCTGCTGTTATAACTTTGTTGAGCCATCTTACATAGTTTTTATTTTGCTGTTTCAGATTTTCATTTTCGATACTATTTTTCCATTTTTAATAAAGTATTTCCTTAGTTAAACAGGATTTCATGATACGTTCGGTTATCTATTTGCTTCTTGGTGTCTTTTACTTAGTTTTCTTAACTACTGTTGCTTTTCTTATTGCTGTCTTTATATTGCTGTAACAATTCAAGCGCCATATTTGGATTATCATGTTCTAATATAATGTTCCCATTCAATTTGTTAGCTTCATAATTTAACTTATTATAATTAACAAAACTATAATACTTTTTAGAGTCTTTTTTTTCCTTTTATAGTTTTTATTGAGATCATCATTGGATAGTGATCCGTTATTTTAGGAATAAACTTAAAAGAATTTATATTCTCAAGTTCAGTTTTTAAGAACGTATTGTCAATACATGTTTCCAAATTTGAATCTTGAGGATTGGGTCTAGTAATACCATTAAAATAAGGTATGTAGCCCAATTCGTAGAGATCATTCTTATACTCTGTAGTTGTTTGGTCATTGTCAGTCAAATTAATATTGAAATCACCAATTAAAAAGTAATTTTTGATATTTTTAGTACTTTTTAAAAATATAAGCAGATTTTCAACAAATTCTTTTTTTGTTATGTCGTGACATCTATATAATGAGGTTATTTTCAATGTTCTTCGTTCTTTCAGATTTATAGTAATATTGAGAAAATTTACTCTACCTACTTCTTCGGGGGTATGTGTCGAGTTAATGTGTATATTAATGTACACAACTATACCATCTGATTTATTTATATAACTGTGATTGTAGTACAAATCATAATTGTACTCATTTAGATTATACAATTCATGATGTGGTAAAAAGCTTGTTTCTGCGCAAACTATTATATCTGGCTTGGTTTTAAAGTTTTGGATGAAGATTTCAAGATTTTTATGATTTGTTTGTAAGCCTCTTATGTTGACGAGAAGTATTAACAAATCATCAATATTCATACAATTATTTATACATTCACTATTAAATAAGATTGTTTCATATTCATCATCAAATTCAAATTCTAAATCCATTATTGTATTTATTTATATGTCTTGTTGATTTTGTGAGTCTACTGTTTTATTGATTGTAGGTAAGTTAGTTTCCTCGTCAATGACGTTACCATTTGTGTTGTTTGATGTTAATGTAACTTCTTCGTTATTTGCTTTATCATTAGATTTTAGTTGCTAAAGAAGATTTCCATTAAATCCCGGGAATTTTGGTATATTTGGTGTAATTGGATAATCAGTTGTTCTAATCTTTTTATTAGTTATATGCTTTAGGTACTCACATTTTTCTGTATCCGTAGCTATATGTTCTGTGTTTTTTATTAGATTGTATTTTTTATTTCCATAGCAACAATTGGTACATTTAATTTTGTTTTTTCAAGGGCATCTTTTATAAGGTGATTACCCGCACAGCGTAAGTAAACATTATCGTTCTTACATTTTTTCCCATTATGGCCAATTCTACTACACTTGAAACAAGGTCTTATGTTGATGTCGTCGTAAGCGTGACAACATTGATAACCTATGTATAATTTGTAATTGTTATTCCGTATGAATGTGTATGTCTCAACTGTTACTGTTATTATGGCATTTTTCGTTTTCCTTTTCTTATTCTCAAATATATGCTCCACAGCACAGAAGTAATCTGTTCCTTCAAAATTTCTATGATTTGTCTTCTTCAAGTGCGTCCCTTTCCATGTTATTATCAATATTAAACACTAGTAATCTTGGATTTTCGAGTTCTGCTTTTTTAACATTGAAATCATGTTCTATTTTATTTTTCAGTAATTCCACCATTTGTGGTACATCTTCTTTGTTTGCACATTTGATTATAACAGTACCATCTTTATTTTCATTTATTTTTCCAACTGGTAGTATTATATCATTCAGTAGCCCGTTCACTACTATATTATGTGCTTTCTTTTTCATATCATGTATCTTAGCTTGTATAATAATAGGCGGCAGGTGGATTACTAACCTCTTGTCTCGTGTTAGAGCACCAGCATATGTTATCTGTTCTATAGGTCTTCTTTCTTTAATTAGCTTTAATTCATTTTTAGTTTTATTAAGAAGTTCTTGTAGTAGGCTATTTTTATCTCTCATTTCATTTACTAATTCTTTGTTTAATATAAGATTTACTTGTAAATTCGTATAGTCATCCTCTTCTTTTCCTACAATCGTTAAATTCAGTTTTTCCAAATTTGCACCCACAACTGAATCAGCAACATTACCTAAAATACTTTCTTGCACTTTTTCTTGTTCATTTAGTTTTATTTGCGCAATAATTTGTCTTGCTGTATTGTTTAACACGTTTTCGTTATATTTTGAGGTTAAGTCTATGTCACTATGCTGTGGACAGAACATTAGCACGTTCGTTAGATACTTTCCTTGCTTTTAAAATCTGATTTGTAAAACACATCCTCACAAATGACACACACTACGCAACTAAATGTTTTCCCTGTATGGTTTTTAATGAATTTTATTTCACCAGGATCTGGTGGAAGATCCTCGTCATCCGCCATGTTGGATCATCCCAAGTAATTGCTTCTGACTATACATTTATATCGTTCTATCTAAAATAGAATGTTACACGGTCCAAAATATTACGTTTCCTTTGTTAAAGTTTGAAGGTTCCGTGACTGTTAACCTTGCCCTGGAGGAACCACCTTCTTGATCTCGACCGTATGTTTATTCCGTAGTTTTAGAAATGATTGCGCGTGATTTTTCTATAGCCTCAATGTATTCAATAATCCTTTTGAAGTTCCATAACATACAATTTTTGCCCTTTTATAGTGTCAGTTTCTTTGGAGTACATTTACGTTTCTTTTCTTAAAGTTGGAAGGTTCTCCTAGAGAAATCACCTTTTTGATCACGGTATCTGTTTTTCATTGTAACTCGTAATTTAAGTTTTCTTTGTTGAAGTTAGAAGGTTCTTCGACTGTTATTAAAAGCCTTGTCATGGAGAAATCACCTTTTTGATCACGATATCCTATTTATATTCTTCTAAAAGTTTTTCGAAAGGAATTGCTTCTGACTATATATTTAATACTTCTGAAAGTTTTTTCAACGGAATTGTTGAAAAATTTTACGCCTGAGATACCACATTGTATTGTATTGTATCCATTGTATCCACATTGCATATTTGTAAGTTTCTTTGACTGTTAACAAGAGCCTTGCCTCAGAGGAATCACCTCTTTGACCATAGTGCAATACTTTTGTATCGACAAATCCATATTGTTTTAAAGTTGGAAGATACTTTGACTATTAACCCCCTAACTGGCAATGGATCATATATGTACAAAAAAAAGTCATGCCAAATCTGGCAATGGATCATATATGTACATATTTGAATAACTTTTGCAATTCTCAACGGATTTGGACTAAACTTGGTATGAAACTGTTTTTGAGATCGCTGAATCTGAATCTGACATCAGAATTATTATTTACGGCTACCAGTTTCGGCACGAAAAGTTGTAAAAGTCGCACCAGTTAAGGGGTTAACAAAAGCCTTGCCCTAGAGGAATCACCTTTTTGTTGTCAAAAGTTCTAATGAAGCTTAGATTTTGCTTAAAATTATTATACAGGGGCTTTCGAGGTTGCTAATCACAACATTGCTATAAGACTATTTAAATTAAAAATGGCGGATCCAATATGGCCGTTAGAAGTTGGAAAAAAGCTTAGATTTTGTTGAAAATTGGTATACAGGGATTTTGGAGGTCGCTGATCAAGATTTTGCTATTTGACTTTCGAAATTCAAAATGGCGGATCCAATATGGCGGTTAGTAGTTCGAAAAAAGCTTAGGTTTTTCTCAAAATTGGAATACAGAGGTTTCGAAGTCGCTGATTGCGATTTTGCTAACAGACTTTCGAAATTCAAAATAGTGGATCCAATTTGACGGTTAAAAGTTCGAAAGAAGCTTAGATTTTGCTTAAAGTTTGTATACAGGGGTTTTTGCGCTGGCTGATCAAGATTTGTATTTCGAGGTCGCTAATCACAATCTTGCTATAAGGCTATTCAAATTAGAAATCGCGGATCCAATATGGCCGTTAGAAGTTCAAAAAAAGTTTAGATTTTGTTGGAAATTGGTATACAGGGATTTTCGAGGTCGTTGATCAAGATTTTGCTATTGGACTTTCGAAATTCAAAATAGCGGATCAAATATGGCAATTAACAGTTCGAAAAAGCTTAGGTTTTTTCTCAAATCCATATAGTTTTCAAGTTGGAAGATTCTTTGACTATTAACAAAAGCCTTGCCCTAGAGGAATCACCTTTCTGATCACGGTATCCTATTTATTCCAAAGTTTTTAGAAAGTGGTTGTAGGGCTACTACGAAGGATACCACTTGAAATATAAGTCCCACGCACCTATTAACAGTACCTCTAGGTTGGCGTCGAAAACTATTTAAATAATCACATTATTTTGAGGGCGGGGCGGAGGAGGGACTATGGGATGCGAGGGAGGCGTGAAGGGGCGCTGAGGGAGGGGCCGGTCTTCTTAAAACACGTATAAATAATCACCTTCCTCCGTTATTTTGAGGGGTTGCTGAGGGGGGGAGGGGTGCTGATAAGGGGGTGAAGGGGGCGAGGGGTCGCGAGGGGTGGCGGGCGGGGTGCAAGGGAGGGCTAGGCGGTAAGAAATTTGAAGCATTTATATATTATAGGGAGATATATACTAGGGGGTACCCCTTACTCGGCCCCTCTTGTCAACGCCCAATCAACAAAGAAATTTCATTTCTTAATCAAGCAAGTACTTTAATACAGAAATCGATAATGACTAAAGTAATAGTTTTTCATCCCACCACTGAGGTACTCTCATAGGCACATCAATAATTTTGATTTCGTTTAAAATTGTCTCATTTTATCTGTCTCTGTTTGTGTCACTGTCTGTGACTTCTAGTTACTTCCTCTCTGTTTCTGTCTTTCTATCTTTCGATCTATACCGCTCTGGATTCGTCTTTCTGTCTGTCTATCTTTTTCTGCCTATCTCTATCTCACCGGCTCTATCTGTCTCCATCCCTTTATATTTCGGACTCTCTCTCTCTCTCTCGCTGCCTCTGTCTGTATGCCTGTATATCACTGTCTCTTCCATCATCTCTCTGTCCATCTATACCTCTTTGTAACTGCCTCTCTGTCTTTATTCTTTTGTACCTGCTTTGGTGACTACCTCTTCGTTTCATGGTCTCTGTCTATGTTTCTTTGTCTCTATTTATGTCTCCGATTGCTTGTGTCTTGCTTTATACCTGTTTCTCCATCTACGTTTCATTGTCTTTGGTTTCTATCAGTCTAGTTATGTCTCTCTGTATCTGCCTCTATCTCTCTACTTATGTATTCATCTGACTTTTCCTGTCTCTATCTCTCTGTTTACGTCCTTATCTCTCTGCCTCCGTTATTAATGCTCTGCTGTCTCTATCCTTATGTCTCTCTCTCTTTTTCTCTGCCTGTATCTCACTGTCTCGTTCTCTATCTCTTTGTCGATAACTATTACTCTGTCTCTATGTCTCTATCTCTTTGTATCTGCATTCAGCGTCTACCTTTATGTGTATGTCACTTTATTTCAGCATCTCTTAGTCTGTCTTTAAGTCGCTGTCTCTGATTCCTTACCTCCTCGTCTTTGTCTCTCTTTCTACCTTTCTTTGTCTCTTGGTCATTGTTGCTCTTTTTACTCTCTCCATTTTACTGTCTCTGCTACTGTCTCTATCTATCCTTCTCTGTATCTGGCTCTAACTCTTCATCTGCCACTGTCTCTCCATCTGTTTCTTTCTTCTCCTCTCTGTTTTTGTCTTTCCGTCTATGTTCCTTTGTCTTGATCTGTCTATTGATGTCTCTCTACCTCTTACGCTGTGTCTCTGTCTTGCCTCATGGTTTTTCCTCAATAAATTTGCAATAAGCACTGTTATCGGAATCTCATGAAGCCTTTGCCACTATCTCTCGGTCTCTGTCTATATATCTCTGTCTCCAAATAGCTACCTTTCTGTCTCTGTCTTCTTGTCACTATCTCTGACTTTTCATTTCTGTCTTCCATTCTCCGTCTGTCACTGTCTCTTCATCTGTATCGGTCTCCTCTTCACACATAGTTTTTGAGTGAGAAAGGGTGAATCTTGGTGATTTCAGCATTTTTTGTATTTTTTGCCTATTTTGGATGGCTTATAACTCAATATGAAAGCATTTTTTGCTATACCACTATACAAAACTTTTTTTGTGAAATTTTCTGAATACTGTTTATTCTGTTCCATTTTCTTCGTATTCTATAGATCATACAGATTTGTTTGATAGACTTATCTGCAATTTAAACATTAGAATGAGGAAATAAAATTGTTCGATTGTCTAGATCAACATGAAAAAATTCATAGATCTTGTTTAAAATAGTAAAACATCAATTCACCTGGATTGCTAGCTAAAAATTAAAATAAATTTCAATTTATGCTAAAATTGATGAAAATACTTATGTAATATCTGTTGTTCGAATACTTAGATCACCAGTAAAAAGTGCATAATCACATGACCTTTTGTAGTAAAAATGGTTCCGTATTTATCATAAAATGACCATTAAACTGTATCTGCCACTAAAAAACATAGTTTTCACCTAAAATGTCCTATTACTAACATGTAAAAGATTACTACGATGCTCTTCAGTTGTAGTATTGTTATTGATTTGAATTACTTTCTTTTTCTACTTCAATAACACTCATTGGTGGTTTACATAATTATTTTATAACTCAAAATATTTATAAATATATTTGATAGTACCTACAAAATTAAATAGCACTATTCATAGATTTAATTTTATTCACAAATTTTCGATTTTTTTACAATATTGGACAATGAACAGCTACTTCATTGAATTGCAAGTTGCCTTATATTCTTTATTTTTTATCGGATAAAATTCTACTTGAATATATTTAAAGATTTCCCAAAAAAAGTACTATTTTTATTGTGGATTACGAAAATATGTAACAGACAATTATGCAAAATTTGCAATAGTTTTAAAGTAAATAATTATTTCTCATCTATGGTGGATGTACACAGACGGTATGGCGTCTAATTTAAAATCTCAAAAGTCTATTCAACAATTTAACAACGAAAATCTTCGATGTATTTTTACAATTTCGGGAGTAGTATTTTTGCAAATTAAAATCTGACTTTGAGGGGGACATTTAATCACTTAGTGTAATTTGGGTACTTGGATGTATTTTTGTAATTTTGGGCGGTATTTTTACTAAAATGCGTGGGGAGGCTGGGTGGCGCGGGAGTACACGGGAGGTTTACTTTTTATTTTTCTTACAACTATATAATAGAAAGAAACTATATAATATAGAGAGATAGATATAGTAACCCATGTTATTTACTGTATCTGTTCCCTGTTCCTATTTGCGTGTAACAGTCCTAACATCATTTATTGTATTTCTGAGTTGATAACAAAATTGTATATATTTTTCTGAAAATTATTTTAGTTTTGCTGCAATAAAATTGTGATTAAAGAAGTGCATTGAAAAAGTAAAATTAATAAATCGTTGTTAATATGTGTTTGCTACTTGTCAATATTCAATTTTATTTTGAAAGTGCACACTTTATTCAGTAAGTGGCGTGCGCCAAAAGGTAAATATGCTTCTAAAAAAAAGAAAACAAATGCAAGTAATGGTGGGTAATCGAAAAATTGATAATGGTAGAGGCTCTGAAAAGACAGCGGTGAAAAAGCTAAACAGCTCTGTTCACCCTGTTGATGTAAGTGAAAGTGATGAATTCATTCTGGTTCATACAAGTTTCTATTGTAATTTTTTAAGAGACACGATTTGTATTGCTTGTTCTAAAAAATGTGTTAGTGATTTAATAACTGAGAGAAATGAAATGTGTGTAAAACTAGTGTTATACTGTAAAAATTGTCATTGTTTGAACTTTGAACAATTGTTATTGTTCGGTTCAAAAGAATGGTATGAGATATATAACACTTCTGTCTGATGGAGATGCAAAAACTTGGACTCGGCTAAATGAACTGGCACTTTATGGAAAATCTATTTTTATAGAAAAAGAAAAGTGCATTAACCATGTGCAAAAGCGAATGGGTAAAGGCCTCCGAGAACTTGCTACTAAAGAAAAGTTTGGTGGAAAGTCAGATAGAGCGCTTACAGTTTCTAAAATTAATCAGTTGCAGAAATACTATAGTAGAGCAATTGTCAATAATATACATGATTTAAGGCGTATGCAAGATGCCATCCAAACTACTTCATATCATTATTCGCCGACAGACCAAAGACCTGACCACAGCAGATGTCCAAAAGATTCTTTATCGTGGTGCTTTTTTAATAAAGCTGCAGCTCTGAAACAGACGCCATAGCTCGATGACAGTTTGCTTGAAGGCTAAAGTGTTTGAATAAATTAAGCCACTGTATGATAGGCTCAGTGAGGCTGAATTGTTGAAGCGGTGCTTGAGAGGGGCTACACAAAATGTAAACGAATGTTTACATGCCCAGATCTGGCGCAAATGTCCAAAAGAAGGTTTATGTCGAAGAAAAGGATCTATCTAGCAGTGATACTTGCTGCAATGGAGCAGAATTTTGGTGTACTTGAATTTACAAAGATGAGGGCTCGAAGCAGAAATACAAGACTACGTTATGTAAGCCAAGAAATGTATTCTCAAATGGACCGAGTTAGATCAAAGAGGACAGCTGATTAAGAAGAACATCGGTATTCCAAAGGGTCAGAGAAGCTTCATTGTGCAAAGAAACTAGAACATTCCAAACTAAATTGTTTGATTCACAATTTACATAATTTTTCATTAAAATATGTTCGCTGATGTTTAATGCCATTTTTAAGCATTGTTTGGTTTTGTAATTTTCTGTGTTAGTCTACGTAAACAGTTTTGATGTACCTGTTTGAGCTTTTTGGTTCATTTTCTAGAATATATTTAGTGCAAAATCACATTGATTCTTTTAGGTTACATCTTAATTTTCAATGCCTTCTCCACCATAAAATCCTTAAAAATACAAGTTTTTTAATAAATAAAAAGTAACTTATGACTTATTAGCAATAGAAATGATAAAATCAACTTTTGAATAATATAGCAATGTAAAGTTGTTTATTCGGGTACCAAAAACATGTATCTACGAATTGGCACATATGGATCGAAAGCCAGTGCGCACGCTGCTAATTGAATATATACCTTTTTTACAGGTATTCTGGAGAGTGCAGCTTATCAAATCTCTAAATTGAACCTGGAGAGATTTTTTGGGCGTCTTTTTCTATATATTTGTATCTGTTTCAATAAAAAAAGTTTCCCTAAATTCTAAACCATATAAGATAAATAATCTCCTATTATATTAAGAGGCTTCCGTGATCTGTGGTCACCCCCCCCCCCTTAAATGTAATATATACTATAACGCTCACTTTCTAGCCTTACAATTTATTGAGAAAAGTATGGGAAAAACCCCAGCTGCGGCTGTAAGGGCTCTTTTCTGGGTAAGCATCCAGAACAGAAATAAAACGTATAAGTTACTAAAGAAGAAATGCTTGGCAGAAGAGGGCCTAAGCAACCCCTAATTTTCATCCTAATTTTCACTATTACCTCGTACTATACTAGAAGCGAAGACAGCACTCTTGTAGAGGAGAATTACGAGCTCCTCGTGCTGCAACCATGCCCCGCTCCTGCCATCCCTTAACTAGACGATACTGCTGCGATTCGAGTGGGCTGGGCTCACTCTCCTTTTGATTTCTCCCTGACATGTGGAGGCGGCAGCTCTGATGTGAACCTGTAAGAGCAAAATATTGTTAGTTAAAGAAGAAAATTGGCACTATCGAAACAAGACATGCAGTACAAAGAAGGCTTAGTATGAGAAACACATTAGCAGCCAAGGGTATATGGCGCAGGAGCGCAACTGGCCTCGCGTCGAGTCTGGTTCTCTACTGCACACATACCTGCGAATAAACCAACAGAATTTAATATTCGCATAAAACAAGGTTATGAGTAACAGAACTTACCTTGTATGTCATGAGACCGAAGATGAGAACGAATTCTGCTACAAAAGAAAAAGGCTAAACTGCACCACAGAGATACAATTCCAGGTGGACAACTGTGCCATCAAGACTGTAGTAGCATATCAATCCTCGTTGTTAGTCCCCTTGTCACCTACAACAAAACAATATGAGATATAAATGACAGAACAAGAAAAGAAGAGACTGGGCTACTGATCCTACCTGGATGTGATAGCACTCTTATCAGTGTGAAGCAGAAGAACCTAACCTCCTCCGGTGATTTACCATGTGCCTGTAGATGCGAAGAAAACAGCTGCTGGAAGCTTCGCACACCTGGTGGAAGTTTCATCCACCTCTCCTGGTAGCCGCCCCAGCACCTTCCACTAGAAATCACTTTGTCGTCGTCGTGCAGAACACCGGGGCATGCGCGCACGTAAACAACAGGCTGCGTGCTGCCGTCACTTATGTCATGGGAGAGTGAGAGAGAGAGAGAGAGAGAGAGTCTATTACCCGAACAAGAACGAGTGATGGCGCTAGCTCTCTGAGACTTGAGGGCGCGTTCGGTCGTCGGCGTGCTCTGCCCACTCACTCCATTGTGGATCGCAGCCCGCGCTGAAAGCAACAGTCGTATCCGCCAATACGCCTATATATATCTCTCTATATTATATAGTCGTAAGCGTTATTTTTGCCACGCAGACCTCCCTCACCCCCCCTCGCCCCCCTCAGACCCCCCTCAGCCCCCCCTAAGTCCCTCCTCAAAATAACGTAAAATTGTGATCTTTTCTACGTTATTTTAAGTGTGGTAGAGCCCCCCCCCCCCCTCATACCCCCTCAGACCCCCTCTTGACCCCCCTCAGACCTCCTCAGACCCCCCTCATTTAAATGTTCACTTAAAAGTTTATTTTTTTCATGTATTTTTCATATGTTTTATTAATAAGGTAGTATATACAGATGTGACGTTTAAGAGTAATTTTGAATTCTTAATTTCTGAAATAAAAGAGTAAATTATTGAGAAAATTACATTAATTATATATAAAAATATATTTTGTGTATATTTCATATATTATATAAAATTAATAATTTATATTTTTCATATGTTTTATTAATAGGGTAATTAATATTTATAGATGTAACGCTTAAGAGTAGTTTTGAATTCTTAATTTCTGAAATAAAAGAGTAAATTATTAAGAAAATTACATTAATTATATATTAAGATATATTTTATTCTATTTTTTCCACATCACCTTGGAGGTAAATAGAAAGATGCGTTTTATTTTTAAGTGGTATCCCCAGTAAGCCTAATCGATAATGAATTGTATCTAAGATTTAAATCTTTAAGAATGTCGATGAAAATTGTTACTCAGAGGTTTTCGGGGTCATAAAAAGGATGCAACCACAGATATGTGAAGCTTACGAAGAAGTTGACGATCTCAAACATAATAAGATGGTAGATATTTGAGTCCCATGAAAGCAGCATGGAGATTACAAGAATTTCCTTTATGTGGTAGAAGTCACACCGTAATACGTTTAGCAATTCACACCGAAAATAAATAAAATATAATTTTCAAAGAAAATAAAGAGTAAAAGGCTTCAGATAACTGGAAAACTACATTAACTTCGTGGTTTGAATTAAATAAAAAAGATAAAAATGCAAAAAATATTAAATACGTTAATATACCAAAATATTATAATTTTAAGAATAAAGCTTGGATAAAACGTCAACGAGAACTAAAACATGTTGGTATAGGACGTTTAAATGTTGTATCTCCAAGAGATATTGAAAGATTTCATTTAAAATTAATTTTAAATCGTGTTAAAGGCGCAACATCTTTTGAAAAATTACGTACATTTGAAAATAAAACATATAATACTTACAAAGAAAGAGCAATACAAATGGGTCTAATCGAAGATGATTTACAGATTGACAAAATTTTTCGAGAAGCTTGTAATATAATGTTACCTGTTCAATTGCGTAAATTTTTTACTTGGTTTTTAATAACAGATAACATTAATGGTAATACTATTTGGACAAAATTTAATAAATATTTTACAGAAGATTTTGACAATAATAAAAATAACCGAGCTCTTCATCATATAAACGAAATTTTAAAAGTTGAAGAAATGTCTTGTAAAGATTTTGGATTACCTGAACCTGATGAAATTTTCGATACAAATCATGAAAATAATAAAGAAAATATTTTACTGTGTAAACAAATGTTTAATAATTACTATAGTCAATTAAACACAGATCAAAAAACAATTTTTACACAAATATTAAATAATGAACATAAAATTAACTTTATTGATGGTCCTGGAGGTTCAGGTAAAACATTTTTATATAAAACTTTAATTTATTATTTTTTGTTAATAGAACAAAAAATTATATCAATGGCTTGGACTGGTATAGCATCTATACTATTACCAAAAGGTATGACCAGTCATAAAACTTTTAGATTACCTTTAGATTTAAACAATATTGAAAGTGCATTTTTAAAATTTGAATCAGATAAAAAAAAATTTCGTGAAGCTTTTGCGATTATTTGGGATGAAGAGTCAATGATTCCACGTAAAGCTTTAGAAATTGTTGATAAAACTTTACAATATGTTTATAATAATAATCTACCATTCGGAGGAACATTATTAATTTTAGGAGGTGATTTTAGACAAATTCTCCCTGTTGTTAAAAATGGTTGTAGAAGCACAATAATTCAAGAAACAATAAAATATTCAAATCTTTGGTCATTATTTAATATAATGTATTTGAAAACAAATATCCGTTCAAAAGATATCATGTTTGCTTCATTTTTATTAGATATTGGAGAAGGTAAATTTAATTCATTTGTTATACCTGATAATTTTAAAACAAACGATGTTTGTTTTAAAATATATGAAAATATAAATTGTTGTATATCAATAAATAGAATTATATTAACATCACATAATGAAGATGCAAATATTTTAAATAATAAAATTTTAAAACTATTAAATACTGTAATGGGATGGCTTCTGGGGTAAGATCCCAAAAAGCCACAGGCCAGCGATGCCCTAGAACACGGTGCCGCGGGTGTCAGACTAAAATAACTTGCCCGGGGATCTGCTCCTGGAATCCCGAAAACAACGCGAAGATCGCACGCGAACTTCGCTTTCCAACTAATTGGATCGCTGAGTTAAAAGCGCGTGCTCAAAGAGTAAAGCGCGCGGCCGCTATGCTCAGATATGAAAACGACCAGCGGAGTCGTTTTCCCGCGGAGGCGGTGGTATCCGGGAAGAATAGCCTCAATTATTTCACAGCACAATAACAAGGTCTATTCTAAATAATCATTTACATCAAAAAAGCGTCGCGTTGTGCGCCGACAAGAAGACGGGATCCGCTGCTCGGCGCGGGCGGATCAAGGTATCTATTTCCGCTGGGCCAGTGAGCGCACCACCGGCTACTCGCCGCTGCGAGTCGAAAATACACAAATAAATCGCTGCGCGGGAAGTACAAAGAGGCTTACCGGGAGAGGAGTGCACTCCTCTCGTCGCTCGCTCACGAATCCGCTCCTGCGTCAGGCCTTATCCTCCGGTCGACTTCGGAGTGTTCAGGCCGAGTTCTAACGTTCAGCGTTCACCTACAGACGCTTCGGACCCCAGGAGTGGCTCGGATTGCTCACGTGCGCTGCTCTTCGTGGTCGATACGTGTACGGGCGCTGCTCTGCACCGGTGAGGACGCACGATACCGCTTTCTTCACCGACGATCAAATTAACTCGCGTACGCGCGGTTTGACAGCCCGAGAGAATCTGATTCAAAAATGAATCGAGCGCGACTTTACAACCCCAAAGTCGCGCAGGCCCCCGCGCAGATCGCGAATACATCGTTCGAGCGATGTCAACAAACGCTCGAGATGTGTGAATTCGCGGGAATGAGAGTCAAACGAGTTCGATAGGATACAGAGAACCGAGATTCTTATTTTCTCCGTATTTTATCCTGGAACTCCGTTATAATACTGAAGAAAATACGTATTATAATTTAGATTATGCTACTCATAAAGATGTGGATTTATCTGATGATAAAATCCATATTAATTACTCGATTGAAACTTTAAACAGTATACGTGAAGGACTACCACCACATAAATTAAAACTTAAAATAAATACTATTGTAATGTTAATAAGAAATTTAAGTATTAACGATGGATTATTTAATGGAACACGATTGATAATTACTAAATTATTTAAATACAACATAGAAGCAGAAATAATAACAGGTGAAAAATCAGGAAACATAGTTTTTATTCCTCGAATTACATTAAACACTGGCAATTCTTCGTCATTACCATTTATTTTATATAGAAAATAATTTCCTTTAATATTAGCGTTTACTATGACTATTAATAAATCACAAGGTCAAAGTTTTGATAGTGTGGAATATATATTAGAAGACCATTATTTTCTCATGGTCAATTATATGTAGCATTATCAAAATGTAAAAACCCCGATAAAATTTTTATTGAAAATAATTCAGAAATAAAGAAGAAATTATAAATATCTTTTGGAAAGAAATTTTAGATAATTAATTTTCAAATATTTTTCTTTTTAGAATATGTCGACTACACAGAACGATAGTAAATTATAAAAAACAACAATATATTTATTCGTTATTCCATAATAATAATAAATACATAATAAATTATTAGTTTTAGACTATTTAGAATATGAACAAAATTATATGGAATACATGATTAATTGAGAATCAGATAAAATTATTGAAAAAGATAAATTAAAAAAACTAAATCATCAGTCAAAAAAAAAAAGAAAACAACAGAACAATAAAAATACAAAACTCAAAATTGGAAAACTTAAAGTTGACAAAATTTTAGAAGAATTTAAAAATCTTTCTTTACAATAATTGAATTTTGTTTTTTAGGTAAATTTTTATATAATTATTAATTGATTAATTTTTTGAATTAATTTTTAATTAATTAAAACAACAATATTTTTTCTTTCATTTAGGACAATGGAATATACAAATAACGTTGGAAAAATTTAAATAGCATATCAGAAAATAGTAAATAAAAAAAAAAAAATTAAAAATAAATTCAAAAATTGAATAAAACATTTCGAAGAATTTAACTTATTATCAGATAATTCAAATCATTTAATTATTAAACCTAATTTTACAAAATATATATTATATTATAAAAAAATATACTTTTATTGTAACAATTTTAATGTTTTCTGAAATTTTATAGTGACAAAGACAGTGGATTAGGCCTACTGGGGATACCACTTAAAAATAAAACGCATCTTTCTTTTTACCTCCAAGGTGATGTGGAAAAAATAGAATAAAATATATCTTAATATATAATTAAAGTAATTTTCTTAATAATTTACTCTTTTATTTCAGAAATTAAGAATTCAAAACTACTCTTAAGCGTTACATCTATAAATATTACCCTATTAATAAAACATCTGAAAAATATAAATTATTAATTTTATATAATATATGAAATATACATAAAATATATTTTTATATATAATTAATGTAATTTTCTCAATAATTTACTCTTTTATTTCAGAAATTAAGAATTCAAAATTACTCTTAAACGTTACATCTGTATATACTACCTTATTAATAAAACATGAAAAATACATGAAAAAAATAAACTTTTAAGTGAACATTTAAATGAGGGGGACCTTAGGGGGGTCACAAGGGAGGTCTGAGGGGGGGGGGGGGCGAGGGGGGAAGCAAATATTAAATATAAAAATAAAAATAAAAAATAAAACAATTCAAAAATTGAATAAAACAATTCGATGAATTTAACTTATTATCAGATAATTCAAATCATTTAATTATTAAATCTAATTTTACAAAATATATATTATAAAAAAATATTCTTTTATTGTAACAATTTTAATACTTTCTGAAATTTTATAGTGACAAAGACAGTAGATTAGGCCTACTGGGGATACCACTTAAAAATAAAACGCATCTTTCTATTTACCTCCAAGGTGATGTGGAAAAAATAGAATAAAATATATAATTTTCAATATGTTTTCTTAACATATAATTAATGTAGTTTTCTCAATAATTCATTCTTTGGTTTCAGAAATAAAGAATTAAGAACGACTCTTAAGTGTTACATTTGTATTAACTATCATCCATAAAAAATATGAAAAATCTCAATAATCTATTCTTTCGTTTCAGAAATTAAGAATTAAGACCTGCTCTTAAGTGTTACATTTGTATAAACTATCATCCATACAAAATATGAACAATACCATATTAATACAACATATGAAAAATATCTACGTTGAAAAGTGTTACATTTGTATAAACTATCATCCATACAAAATACGAAAAATACCATGTTAATACAACATATGAAAAATATCTACGTTGAAAATAAATAAATTATTTACTTGTCAAAATTGGGGGGTTAACGAGCAGAGCGAGTGGGGGGGTACCCCCCTAGTAAATATATATATATATAATATATATATTCCCGGGCTTCATAATATTTCTAAATAGAGGGGTTTATGCGACCCGACCTAGAGTCTATAACCCCAGGGTCCATTATTTCTTTAGTCACTTGCCATAGGGAACTCTGGGCTGTAGGTACTAATTGTTACGTGAGAGGTTAAGATACTCGCACGTAAGGGCAGAACCATAAATTATTTTGGGATGTCGCCCAGGACATCTATCATTCCTTTTACCTAAGAGATCCTAATCGCCTTACTACGGGTATCTAATGACGGTATATTTCGATTGTAGAGAAAGGGCTGATAGTTCCTTCTTTTTCATGCGCTTCCCTTTGTCTTCATAATCCTGGCTTTTATTCTTGTTGATCTCATGCGCGTATTAGTCCTAAGTCTCGACGGATCGTACACCTCAATCTTCGGAAGTTTAGACGATCATGCTATAATGATCCTCTCAACTTCTTAATGCATGAGGGAAATCCGGGCTAGGGTTTAGTAAGATGGTTTTATGGTAGTTAGGTTAGATTAATGATTAACTATTAGGGAAAAAAAGGGTTAAATTCATTAACAACTATTTATAAAAAAAAAAAACAATTAAGGTTATTATTAATCATATTATTGTTATTAATATTGTATATTTTCATTATTATTAATTACTATATTATTAGATTATTACTAATTATTAAGTTTCTATTGATATTAATTCTCGGTAATCCGCATTAACAATTTTATCGTAAATTTTTAGTTTAACGAGCAAAATGCCAATAACGAAGTCGCACGGCACTAGAAACCCTGACCCATTACCCCGTAGTTATGGCCGGTCTCACAGTAGTTTTATAGAATTTACGCAATAAACGCTCCAATATCAGCTACGAATAACAAGTACGCGATTCACAATAATTGAAAATTATGAACAAATGCCCGGAAAAAAACAATCTTTAAAATTCTTGCACGCGAACGAATAATTTCCAAATGAATGAATTGTTATAAATAAAGATTCTCACCTTTTGTTGTAACTCGATGGATTCCTTGAAGAATGGAATAATGTGTGGAATTATGGGTTTTCGGAAATTGAAATGAAATATTGACCAATATGTCAGTTTTTTCCTTTTCTTTTATTTTTCGTTCAATTATAGTCCAGTGGTCCCGTATAACAGTGGTAAATTTGGTAATATTCTAATACACGATGTCAATATTCTAGCGCCTAACGAACTTATAAAAATTACTCTTAAACAACATATATTCCCGATAAAAGTTAACGACTGTACTTTTTGACTAATTATTTCCGACTGTCGTGGCAACGAATTTTCGCCGCCCGCACACCTGGATTCGCGAAAATCCGCTTCCACTACAGTCGTTCGCTGTCTCTCTCGCTCCCGCAGCGGCTATCGGCGCAGGTAAGGCAGGGAGCACGAAAGGTGGCCGGGAGGTGCTGCCACTGATCGAGCGCGGCGCCTGTTCTCCTCGCGCTCGTATGGGTTTCCTCGCGGTCGTCGCGCCGGATCAAGGCCGTTGCCCCGCTAGCGCAGCGATTTCTGGACATCGCGCGATTCTTCATCGGCTAACAATAAGTTGAATAAATTAAAATCAATAAATTAAGAATAAAAATATTGGCACGTAACATCACCCCCCTCTTATTTTACTTGTCGTCCCGGCAAGTGCGATGAGTACGAGGTTACAATAATGGTTACAAACAGAATTCACAATAATTTTGACGCAATATAAGTCCTTGTCCGAGCTGTTATTAGGAATTAGTAAAGAGATGAGAGGTCGCTATTAAAGTTTAGGAGGTACAAAAGATCTTGGGAGAATCCGACGGTTGAGAGCAGTCCACTTGTCTTGATAGCCGGGTTTACAAAAGCGCTTCGAACCTCTTAGTTGGTAGGTATTTATGGTCACCGATTCGACTAAGATAACCATAGATTTTTCAGACCTAATGTATTAATTTTATAATTAATTGATTGGCTGTTTCTAGTTCGAGGAATTAATCTTAGTCCAGTTCGAAGTCTCGCTATGGACTGGACTAATTTCAGGTACGGCATCTTTATGCTGCGGCTACCTCTTGTGGTCTGTCTCCTAGATAACTAATAAGATAACTCCCAAGACGACTCTCGATAGCCTCCTCCTTTGCTGACCATTTTCTGGAACAAAAAAAAGGAAAGGATCGAAAGGGCCTTGTTAAATAATGAGGGGGTCGGTTAGGGCAAGTGTGGTCAATAAGTCCGGATGTCCGTAAGTTTATTGCGTGTCTTGCGGTGATTTGTTGCTCACACTTAGGCGGGCAAAGGACAAAGTCAACTCATGGACTTGCTCTTCCAGGTTGTTGACTCGGTTGTCGAGAACAGTGAGCCGTTGGAGGGTTGAGTTTGTGAGATGGCCTAGATGTTGCCGAACTTTGTCCGATTTAGCGAGTATTTTATGCATTGTGCTCTTCATCACGGTTCGTTCTGTGAAGAGTACACCAATAATCATGGCGTTTTTTTTTAACTTTTCCTCATGTTCCTTCACCTGATCCGCCAGGTGACTTATTGTTGCCCATTGATCTTCGTGGACGGCCCTTAGTTTCGCCAATTCTTGCTCCAATTCTATGACTCTATAAATCAGTCGACTTTCTGCGAAAACTGGATGACTGTCCGGTATCATTTTGGCCTGAAACAAAAGTAAGGTCCGGGGTCCTTAGTCCTTTTTTTTATTTTTTTTATTTTTTTTGGTTTTCGGGGGGGGGGGGAAATTTTGGGATCGTCCAAGGGAAATGAATTTCAAAATCCGGGAAGAGAGGCTTTTGGTCCTAATGCTCGTTGTCGATGACACGTCTTTTCGTGTAGTCCAAAATTTCGACGGTCGATTTCAATTCCACATTCCTGGTGTTTAATCTTTATATTATAGATAGATTTGGAGTACTGTGGTCGCGCAGGTATCGCTCGGTATTGGATGTCGCTTCTCTGTAGAGCTCTTTGTGCGGATTCCTCCTCCAGGTATTTGACGAAACCATGAGAAAGCCGATCTTGGTTGTCTTTTATTGTATGAACATATTCTAGAATTCCAAAATGGGCAAAATGGTAAAAAAACTCTTCTTCCAATTGTTCCTGCGTCCTTCCCTGATCTTTTGGCCAGGGTATTTAGCAAAAGATACGAGTCTTCTCCTTGGTTCCGGGTTCGGATGGATGGGTTCATTTCCTTGCTTTTCGTGGTGGAATAGGCATCCTTTCATTCTCGAAGGCCAAAGTGGTTTCCAATAGCCAAAGGTCCTTAGATTTTTCTGCTACTGTGGCGTCCTTTTGATTCTTGAATGTGATCTTAGTCGTTTGGGTAGTTAAACTTTCCGATATGACTTCCACCATAGTAATAGGTCCGGCCTGTTTGAAACAGGTTATAAGTCCATCGAGTCCCAGGTCCGTTTGATAAGTCACGGTGATGAAATGAGGAGGGTTTGTTGAAGGGTCCATTTTTTTTCTTTTTCTTTTTATTTATTTGATCTGAAAAGGAAGGTATATATGATTTTAATCGAGTTCCGCCAACTGGGGTGGGAGTGCGGGTGACATTAGGATGGGAGTAGATACTGAGCGGGTAGGAACAGGTTGGATAGCTATATAAGTTAATAGAGTTTCTACAGTTGCGGTGTCTCTTTTCCCAGTATATCGCGATGAGGGTTGGGGTCGTTTCCCTATTGTCCTTCTATAGAGGAAAAACGAGATTACACCAAGTATAATTGTTATGCTGTGAAAAGTTATCCCTCCATATATTAGAGATCGAGTGAACGAAGTGTCTCTTTTATGTTCCCCTATCTCTTTCATACGGGAGACAATATTTGTGAGACGCTCCATCCTTGGTGTAAAGACTGTGTCCGGTGACGGTTGTCCTATTTCTAAAGGTGTGGACTCGTTCATGTGTTGCCATAGCTCTGGATGTACGACCGTAATATTTAGGCCTACGTCTGGAGCGTAGATGTATTGAGACTTGGCAGTCTGATCCTGGTTATCAGGTAGTTCCACTGTATGAGTTCTGGCGGAGCAACCAGTGGCCAACCTCAACAGGCCCGTGCCCTTAATAGTCGGAGTGTAATAGATCTCCCCTGGGCATGTGATTCGGACCGTTTCTTCCTTGATTATGGACTATAGCCAACTATCAGTTAGTTCTAAGTAACGCCATTGGGTCGAGGAGGATGAAGATATCATTATTTCGCACGACTTGAGGACGTCAGGATGCGGATTGAGTAAGAGTTCCACTTCGCATTCCTTTCGTTCGGAGATGGTAAATAAAGGGTCCTTAGGTGGGCAAATGCGTCCATAATGAGTCGGGATACATTCTTGTAGATGTTGTTCGGTGAGTTTCAAATACACCTGCAAGTCCCTTTTCACGGCCAAATAAGGGTAGGATGGGGAAATATGGGCAACCCCGAAACTTTGGTTTTTCAATTCTTGAGGTGTTACATCCTACCCATTAGATAGGTTTAGTCAATAACAATAAAAAAAAAAAAAAAGAGGAAAATTTTTGTTATCATAGAGCGCGTGGCCTTTTTGTAAAACTGCAACTACTTTATATTAAAATAATTAATTATATATAAGGTAACACAAGTTTTTATACTTGAATACGTAATTTGATTTGCGATGATCACTATAATCACTGCAAAATTATGTCATATTTTTTCTATTATTAAAGTTGCTTTCAATCTGAAATTTAAATTTCATCGTAATCAAATTATACAGTATAAGAATTTGTACTAATGTCCTATTAATGATGATTAAAATTGATAAATTATTGATGTGAATAATACACAATTGCTTAGAAATTAATTAAACAAGTAAAAGTATAGCAGAATAGCGTAGCGTCCTTTTCGAAGAAGCGTAGCGTCCTTTTCGTGGAAGCGTGGGTAGCTGTACCAACTTTCACCAAGAGAAAAACACGCTTAAGGGCGAATGTCCATCTCTGAATTATTCATTTCGAAAAACTTGGAAACTTTTCCACTCAGAAATACTAAGAAAATTCAGTTAACATTGTTAATTTCACACTTACAACCAAGTTGAATAGGTTTCTGTAATTCTGATATTTTTATGAATATTGGTTATAAGCAAACTCTTGTTTAATTTAGTTGCCTCATTGGAAATAAAATGCTTTTATGGTAATAGGAATTTTTGTAATGCAAAAGGAAATAATAACTGAATTTTCCTATATACTCGGTAGTAAAATTATAATAAGATGGAATACTTTTATACATCAATATAAACAATGTGTTATCGTTAGGATTTTATATTAATTTAAAATTAAATAACGAAAATGCCTCTCCGTAAGTTTAGAAGCTATGTAAATATACTTATAAACAAAAATCTTATTCACAAATTGCATCACACATACCGTACTAACTTTAATTGTTATATTTACCAGATCACAACTGTAAAAACAACTAAATTATGGAGCCTATTAGTTAATTAAAGCTTTTTAACCTTTTAAATTATAACTTTCATGTTTTTTATTTTAGAATCCATTTTTATTCCGGTTTTCTTTTTATTTCAAACAAAAATCTAAGATGTACAATTATTATTTATTAAGTTATTTAATAATTTATATTAGCCCCGCCTTTTTCAACACTTTTACCAATTAAAAATTAATATTTTAGAAAAATATAGGTTTTAAAATAATTTAGTTGTTTATTAATTAAGATTTATGCAAAAACTTGTATTAATTATTATTATTTACTATATTTAAATGCGTGCTGAATATCCGAAGCTAATTAACCAATCCTCACGCAGAATCTTAGAAGGAGGAGTAGTAGAAATTTCCAGAAAACCAACCATAACCAATCAGATAGATTTAGGTATCCCCCTTACAATGTCAAGGGCGGTTTCAAAACCCGAGCGACCAATAATATCTTTCCACGTTTAAGGAAAGAAGCGTCAGCGTCCTCCTAGTTAGGCTAGCTCGTAACGTTGCGCGTCTACTCACTCTCACTCACTCACCAGCCATCACCCTCCAACGAGGTCTTTTACACGCGGTCATTTACACGCGCTCTTTAGAAACATTTACCCTCAAACGACGAGGTTTTCAATTCGTTCAAGTTCCATTTCGCTTTCGATAAATACTAAGTGCGGCATCGTTTTACTGAATTTGTAAAAGGTTATCGAGCAAGGATAGCCACGTGTGTGATCCAAATAAATACCAACATTTTTCTTGAAATAACGCGTGAAAAATTTATTTGATTTCAACCTTACAACTCATCCCCTCACACGCCGTGCAACCAGAGGACGCCCAGGTCTACCGAGCTGCCAAAGCAAAGTAAGTTAAAGTGTTCGTATTGCTATCTTAACTTTTCTCTTAGATTCCTAAAATTTTATTCCACAATATTAACCCCATTTCATGTTTTAATTCGTGTTGCCGTAAAATTGTCCCCTAAAACAAAGTGTTTCTTTCTATTTCTATCCATCTTTTTAAAACTGACCCCCTAGATATTCTGAGAATAAAAAAATATATTAGGGAATCTATTCCGCAAGTCGTCAGTAACTTGGCCTTTCTTGTGGGTACATTCCCTAATCAAAACAAAATAAACATTTCACATTCGGGGTGAATAAAAACAAAAGAGACAAGGATAACCAGAAACACCACTGGTTATCAAATTTTTAAACTTTCTTTTTCAACCGCGTCGCGCCCTTTTTGCTGCCCAAAACCTATCCTATCCTTCTAGTGCTAGTCTCTAGCTCAATCCCGAGCTAGTAGGTTTTCATTAGCCTAGGTTCTAAACTGAGCAGAATAGTTTTTATAAAACTAACTCGTTGGGTCTTCTTTGGTAGACCCGACGTAACAGAGGAATCCTTACGGGGTGAAGTCTGTATAACTCGTAGGTTGATCTTTCCGTAAGAGGTATGGTTAGACTTATTAAAACTCTCCCTTCAGGGAAGGTGGCATCCAGCGTTGCTATCTTTGCAATTTCCTCTGGCCGCAGGTGGTGCAATGGCATCGGTAGTATTCGGCTCTCCCCTGTTTGTTGGATATCTATGGCGATTTGGTGGAGAACATCATGTCGCAAAAGCTTAGGGTGCAACTTCCTCTCGATCAGTGTATTGAGGATCGTTAGGATCTCTCTATTACAGTGTATCAGATGGTCTAATTTTGTTTCCATTTGCCGAGCAAATGTAGAAAGTTCCCATGCTAGATGGTTTTCGTTAGCTTCGACTAAGAGAGCATTAAGTTTACTATTCAAAGTTTCACCCATCCTCTTCATAGTCTCTCGATGCAATGTCGTGATGTTATACAGCTCTTCGAGGTTGGCCGAGATGAGGTGTGTCTTTTCAACTGAGAGTTTCACGATTTTCTTTTGATCTCTAAACAGCTGATCGATGTTCTTGTTAATAGCATCCGCGTCGTCCGTTGTGATGAGGCCGAACAAGCTTTTGCTTACACTTCCTATGATACCAAGAGGGGCCATTCTGCGCGCTCGGATCTCCTTACTTGATGAAGGGTCGTCAATAGGCTGAGTGTCCATAGACATGGCTACTTGGTTTATATCCCCATGTACGTGACTAAGGGTCGTCAGTTTCACCTCCATGAGGTCTTTATTTAGGGCGGCATTGCAGTGGTCAATTCCTAGGTGGGTTATGCATTTGGTCAATTGTTCATTGTACGTTCGAGTAGGGCCGTGTTCCTTAAGAAAAGCATGCAAATCTAGATGAATAATGACTTTCCAATTTCCTCTCTGGATCCGGATTGATGGTAGTTTTTCATAATAAATCCCAGGGTTGGTGTTAATAGGGGTTATTTCATAATGGGTCGGCGACAACCTTGCTCGTGGAATCGCGATAAAGGGTGTTATCATCCTAATGTAAACTGCAAGCATCTGAAATCCGATACAGGAGTTTGTGATGAAATTTGGTTTGCTACACACCCCCTTCTTATTTTACTTGTCGACCCGATAAGTGAATATAAATTTTGTTAATCAGTATCGCTATCGGAGGGAAGAACAATTTTCAATTTATCCGTGTGTTTTCGGATTGTTTTACCATTTGGTAATTCTAACCGGACGTTGTTCCTACCTAGTATTGCTTTGATTTTAAGGGGTTTCTTATAGAAACTGTCAAATTTCGAGGTGCGCGGCTCCACTTTTACCCAAGCGTAACTACCAACAGTTCCCTTCAATGGTTTCACTTGCCGATCATATCTTTTTTTTGACTTTTCTTTCTGGTAATTAGGTTCTGCAAGTACAAATTATAGGTCCTCAATTGATCCGCGGCTGGCATTCGAGTAGGGAACCTTGCCAATCGGCCGTAGACTAGTTCAAATGGCGTGAAATTCGTGCTTGTGTGGACACTGGTGTTATAGGTGAATGTGGCGAACGGAGCCAAGTTATCCCAGTCATCATACTTCTCAGAATAAGTCCTCACGAAATCCATTAGAGGGGCGTGGCTGCGTTCCAAGAATCCATTCGTTTGGGGATGGTAAGCTGAAGTCGTGAGATGATGGATCCGGAACAGTCGCAACAGTCCCTCAACGATTTCAGAGAGAAAACTGGTTCCTCTGTCGGATAGGATGGCCCTCGGTGCTCCAAATTGGCATATGAGATGTCTGGCCAGGGCGTCCGCGATAGTAGAGGCTTTCAGGTTGGGTATGGGGATGGCGATGAGATATTTTGTCAAGTTACATTGCATAGTCAGCAGATGGCAATTTCCTCTGGGGGTAGTCCGTAACTTCCCCACTGTGTCTATGGAAACCTTATCGAAGGCTTCGATAGGTGTATCAGTAATGATCATGGGCTCTCTCGTCCTGATCCTTTCGATTTTCTTTTCCTGACATTGAGGACAGCGCCTAACATAGTCAAGGACGTCGTTGCGCATGCAGGGCCAGTAATACCTTTCGCGAATTTTCCTGTAAGTCTGATTTATTCCCTTGTGTCCCCCGATGAAGCTATCGTGGAGAGTTTCGATAATCTGCTTCCGTTCCTCCCGCTTTGGTAGTTCTACCTGGCCATAACATACAGTAACGTCAATAGGTGTTCCACTGAAGTTGGTAGCTAGTTCCTCAATTAAGCAACCTGGGTCAAATTCATCTATGAGATCGCCACGGCGAGCTATGCGAAAACTAGGGATATTCTTCCTTAAGAGTACTCTTCGGAGTCGCTGGATCGTATTCTTGATGACGATCCAGTCGGTCGGACTTGAGTGCCTTTCCTTCACTACCAAGGAGAATACGTTGTGATTCCTGAACGGTGTGGTGATTACTTGGCCCATTTGAGGTTTCCGGGCCTTCCAGCTTTTTGGGTCGATAGCCCCAATTTCCGTTAGCAAAAGTCCTATAGTATCACTGATGGTGCAATCCTTGGCGATAAAGTGCACAATATTATCTCTTTTGTACGTAAGACATTGTCGGGAGGTGGCAACGTTGTTCTTTAACGTAAGGGGTGTATTGGATTGCTTTAGCTGGGTGACGTTCGAATCCGAGGAAGATACTTCCATCTGAGGATCAACGAGGCATGTTTGGCTCTTGTATTGATTTAAGGGGTCGAACTGCTGATACATAGATAAAAATAATCCTAACGCTTCCTCGGAGGGATGATCGAACTGTAGGTCGATCGGTGGTTCCTCTCCTGTCTTGTTACCTTCCTCACGGATTCCTTTCAAGTTCGGGACATGGATATATCGACGTTGTGGTGCCTGACCCCTAGGAGTGCTTTTGACCATAGGAGTGGTAGGTTCTATGGAAGACAATCGGGAGGTGGAGGGTTTATTGTCATTTTCCGGGGCACTAGATTCCTCGTCCGATTCGTCCGAGTCCTGTTGGCTGCACTCGTTAAGCGTTCATCTGACTAAATTCTGGTTTCTCTCGGCCATGACGGAATCGTTTTTCGTCAGAGGATCTATAGGATCCATGTCGTCCAAGATGGTTTGCATTTGTTCACCTACCCTATCTCCATCGGAGAAATGTGACGGGAAGTTAACGATTTCTTCTTCTTCGTCGGGTGCTATGAACGATTTTTCCTGGTGCACTCGGATGCTTTCCTCGAAGCGGTGGAAGGACTTTCGCAGCTCCTCCTGGGTGAGGGTTGTATGGAGGTCCTCCTTTTCCTGGTCGGTTTCGCTTACCGGGACAGCTGATACCTCGACTTCGGTTTGGTTTGACACGAATGGTTCGTCGGTATAGGCTTCGTTGTCTCCTTTTTCTTTGGAAGAGCGGTCTTCTTCAGACGAGAGGTTAGATTCCTCGATCCTCAGTCCGCTGTTCCGGGGGTTATATATAGGAGGTCGATCATCAGTTTCGGAGTCTTCTGTCTCGATTCTTGTTGATGACAAAAGGTCGTTGAGGGGTTGTTGGAATTGGGGTCCTAAGGAGACATTTATTGGCGCAGGGGTAGTAGTGGACGGACGCCCATATGGTTGGGTTTGTCCTTGGCTGGAATCCTGATCTTTGGGTATAGTATCAGATTCCGCTGTCTTGGATTCCTTCTGTTTAAGAGTGGTGTCCGGATCCGGGGCGTCCACTTTGGCCTTTGCTCTTGTGCGCTGTGCTATTGTACTGTGGTCTAGGGCGGGGGCTACTTTGCGGGTCTTGGATCCAATGGGTCTTCCGAGTTTCCTGGGATTATTAGTAGTAAAGGGCTCTGGGGCCGAGGGCAACCGGGGTCGCAACTTCTGTCCACTGGTGTTTGTCGAGGTCGGAACTCTATTTGGATTTCTACTTGAACCTTGCACCGCCGTTGGCATGAGCTTCTTTTCCTTGAGAACTAAAATTTTGATCCCTGGTAAAGCAAGATTGATATCTTCCTCAGTAGGTTCTTCCACCGGATTTCTGGAAAGGGCATCGGCATTGCAATTAAGTTTACCTGGCTTGTACCTAAAGGTATACTCATAGCCAGTAAATTTAAACATCCATCGCATGAGCCTTTGGCCAGGGTCCTTTCTACTGTGCATCCAGTTTAGGGGTTCGTGATCTGCAACTAAGGTGAACTTCCGACCTAGTAGGTAAGGCCGGAAATGGTTAAGGGCGTATAGCACTGCTAGGCATTCCTTTTCAGTCGTGCTATAGTTTCTTTCAGCTTTATTGAGGGTTCTCGATAAGTATGAGATTGGGTGGTCCTCATCCTCTTGAATTTGACTTAGCACGGCTCCAATGGCTTCGTTAGACGCATCCGTTGTCAGGGTAAAAGGTTTCGAAAAATCAGGCAGGGTCAAAATGAGCCGGCTGCATAACCGTTCCCTAAGGATATTAAACGCTTCTTCTTGCCTTTCTCCCCAGTTGAACTCTACCCCCTTTTGGGTAAGGTCGTACAGGGGTTTAGCTATCTTTGAGTAATCCTTGATAACGCGCCTATAGAAACCCGTGAGTCCGAGAAACTCCCTTACATTTCGTACTCCTTTTGGACAAGGAAATTCCTTGACAGCTTTCACCTTCCCGGGATCGGGTTCGACTCCGCGTTCACTTACTATGTGTCCCAGGAACGCTACCTCTTTTCGGAGAAAATGGACCTTATCCGGCTGTAGGACTAGGTTGGTCTGAGCGAGGCGAGAGAAGAATTGCCTTACCCTTTTGTCATGTTCGGCCAGGGTATTGGCATGAATGATCACATCATCCATGTAGACCTGGGTTTCTTTGCAATCTAGTCCTCTCTTTATCTGATCCATGAGTCGTTGAAAGGTAGCCAGGGCATTTTTAAGTCCCATAGGCATTCGTTTGTACTCATAGTGCCTTCCCGGGGTCGAGAATGCGGTCTTTCATTGATCTTCCGGGGCCATTTTGATTTGATGAAATCCTGAAGCAAGGTCGAAAACTGAGAAATACATAGCACCACCCAATTGGTCTAAGATATCTGTGATATTCGGAAGTGGGTAGGCATCTCCGATCGTCCTTTGATTGAGATCTCGAAAATCAACTACCATTCTCCAGCGCGGATTGCCCTGGGAGTCCGGTTTCTTGGGGACGATCCAGTTTGGTGAGTTGCTGGGACTATTTGAGGATGCAATGTTTCCATCCCTAAGTTTCCCTTGGATATCCTTTTCGATGAACTCCTTGTGCATCACGGGGTGGCGGTATTGTTTCGCATTGACTGGCATGTTGTTTTCAAGAGGAATATGGTGTTCTACTGCGTTGGTACAAGGTAATGAGTCTCCTGGTAGCAAAAATACGTCGGGGAAATCTTCCAATAGCTTGTTTATATGCGTTCTCTCTTCCTCGTTGAGATGCTTGACCTCAATAAGCTCCTTCAAGCAGAGGATGCGGTTTCCTTTGTCGGTGATCGGGTTGTTTGCAGCCACTGGAATGTCTTCTTCTGCTCCAGGTTCGAAATCTAGAGATGCATATTCGAACGGTATAAGTTCCTTTGTATCCACTTCAAATGACACGTCTTTATCCCTAGTATTGATTGCCATGACATATCATCCTCCATCGTCTTGGACCTTTACTAAGCCCTCGCCGAGGTAAACGTCGTCATACCCTAAATCAATCCGCGGCAGGTATCCTTCCTCTTGAGATTTGTTGATCACGTTTATTCTTACCACCTGTCGGGTTCTGCGTGGTAGTGTATACATCACCTTAGCGGATGGTGCTGGTGGATTATCTGGGAGTTCGACAAAGTCAAGTTCCCTTGGTTATATAGCGTCCTGCTTAACAAATACCTCACCAATGCTCTGACCTGAGTGCGGGTCAATAAATGGAAGCGGGTGCATAACGTCACCACTAATCATAAGAGCATTGTAATGATAAGATATTACCGCCTGTTTCCGTTTCAGATAATCTCGTCCGAGTATCCCATCTTGTCCAATGGGGAAATCATCTTTCACGACGACAAACGTGACCGGACGGTCCCTCAAATGTAACGTAACCGTGCCATAGGTGTCGATAGACTGGTCGCTTATCCCGGCTAAAAGGACTGCTTGATCGGTGTCCACTAGAACATCCGTATGCAAGGATCCAATCTTAATGATGTTGACCGCAGCTCCGTTATCAACCATAAATTGAAGCCATAGATGATGTCCTTCGGGGACTCGCAACCGCACTACAGTGGGGTCATCTTCTCGTCCGTCGGTTCCCTTAGCTGACCCACAGGAAGCAATCCTGTGCGCTGGTTTCGCTGCAGCACATAAACTCTTGGCGGTTGGTTCGGTTGAGTACTGCTCGTTGATGCGATGGGTGGGCTCTCCTCCTGGGTTTCGGGGCGAGCCTCCTTCGAGTTTAAATGACCGGTCTGGTTAGATTGCGTGGATGAATTGCCGGTTGGTGGCAGAGGATACCGGGGTTGTGGCTCTAGTGGTGGTCCAGCGGGTAGTATAGTCTTTGATCCCTTCGATCGAATTCTCTACAGTCCCTTGGTGGAAATCTTGAATTCTGAAAGCCTCTTTGATATTGGTTTGCTTGGTTGGTTTGTTACTGGTTCGAAGAGAAGCGAGGACTGGTGTTGTAGTTCCCATGTGGTCCTTGATAACCGTTTGCCCCTTGATAGTTATTATTGCGAGGATAGGGTTTACCTGCTTGTGGATACATTTCTCCTTGGTATCTACCATACGGCTCCCCGTGATTCAGAACGGTGTATCCAATGAATGGAGGTTCACTCCTTACTACTCCAGGACTGCCAGGCCGCTCCTCGTAATACGCGATCGGAGCCGAAGGTTGGCTATCGGGCTGCTCCATATATCCTATAAATGCAGGCAGCGATGATTGCTGATTCCGACCATCATCCGAACGACCCTGAGGATAATGACTGTTGTATTGGCCATTATAGTGGCGCTGATTGTTATAATATCGCGTGTTATTCCTTGCGACATTGGCTGATATTTCATCGTCCTCGTATAAGTGTGACTGGTAGTGACTTGATCTTGATTCGGGCAATATTTTCGATCGGATCCTTGATTCAATCCTGACGGCTTCCTTAAATGCAGCATCCAGATCAATAGGATGTACTGCATCGACTGCAGTGCTGAGGTGACTGGGTAGACCTCGGATAAAAATATCTACAGCGGCTCCTCTTACTGGAACCATCATGTCCCCGGAATAGGCCTCACCTCTATCTTCCTTAAGGGCATTTTCTGCTCCCATAAGTAAAATATTCAATCTATCCCGAAAATCACCGACCGTTCCGCCTTGGTTCATGCGAAGGTCATTCAATTGAGCATAGTAGTAGGTGAATGTTTTTCCGGGTGCAAATCGTTGCTTTAAATGACGTACGAAATCATCTACGGAATTAAGAGCTACACCAAATGTCGAATTCCTGGCGGCTCCTTGCAATCTGCTCAACACCTTCTTAAGAAAGGAGGGGAGTTGAGCTGCTGAAATATCGGCGGCTGCATTCCGGACATCCTGACTGAAATCCTTTAGGGGTATGTTACTTCCGTCAAAAATTGGTATGCTGGCTACAGCGGTCTGCATGGCCATGGTATTAGCCATGGTCACCATTAGTTGGGAGCAATCTGTGACGTTAGCCACCTGTGTTCCCGGTCCTTGTCCGTCTACCATGATGCTTATTGTGGGTAAAAAAAAAAAAAAAAAAAAAAAAAAAAAAAAAAAAAAAAACCAAGGTAAGGGAACCGAGGAGTATATAACCTATAGTAAATTTTTTTTTTTTTTTTTTCTTAATAAAAAGACAAATGTCTTATAACGATTTACTTCCTTGTATCATTAGATGCCTCTAGTTCGCGAAAAGAAAAATATTTGTTGCATATATAAACATACACTTAACCTCCAAATATAGATAAATCAACTTTCCAATGGAATTTTATATCGGTCTAAGATTATTAGAGTAAATGTAGTTTACGTAATTAAGTTTTCGAATATTACTGTAGAACTCACCTAAAAGGGCTGAAAGGGTCGCGTAAGGGTCGACGAAAAATATTTATCTTTTTCCTCAAAAAGAAGGCGAATTAGAATTTTTTTTTAGGTTAGGGCGAAAAACCACGCTCGGCTATCATTAATTCTGCTGTCACGTGAGAGGTTAAGATACTCGCACGTAAGGGCAGAACCATAAATTATTTTGGGATATCGCCCAGGACATCTATCATTTCTACTACGGGTATCTAATGACGGTATATTTCGATCGTAGAGAAAGGGCTGATAGTTCCTTCTTCTTCATGCGCTTCCCTATGTCTTCATAATCCTGGCTTTTATTTTTGTTGATCTCATGCGCGTATTAGTCCTAAGTCTCGACGGATCGTACACCTCAATCTTCGGAAGTTAAGACGATCATGCTATAATGATCCTCTCAACTTCTTAATGCATGAGGGAAATCCGGGCTAGGGTTTAGTAAGATGGTTTTATGGTAGTTAGGTTAGATTAATGATTAATTATTAGGGAAAAAAAGGGTTAAATTCATTAACAACTATTTGTAAAAAAAAACAATTAAGGTTATTATTAATCATATTATTGTTATTAATATTGTATATTTTCGTTATTATTAATTACTATATTATTAGATTATTACTAATTATTAAGTTTCTATTGATATTCCCGGGTTCTATCCAACGATAGATGAGCATTTTTCTATGCTACCGGGCGCGTCCCCAGGTTGTGGATCGGGGAACGGCCAGCATAGTCTGGTCAGCCGTGAATATAATGAATAAGCGGTCGCGAACAAAGAAATCGTGAGAATGGCAGAATGAATGAGCATTGTGCGAATGGGCTGCGGCCGACGGATTGTGGATGTTCCTGCTAGACTAGCCAAAGAGAGAGTAGTAAACTCCCTAACCGGGGTGGCACGAGATGTCAGTACCTAACCTCTGCGTTTATTATTATTATTATTATTGATAAACGCATGTTCAATGTGGAAGGACCGCTCTAGTGCTCACTGACTGGAGCCAATGGTGGGGTTGAAGCAATCATTGTTGGGCGCAGGTCTGAAGGATTACCTGGTCAGTATTTCCTTATGCCCGAAGTTGCGTAGGGCAAATCGCACACCGTCTAGCCCGAGGTTTGGGTCAGGTGTTGGGACGGACCCGACATCGCCCACTCGGTAGGGGTGACGTTAAACCTTTGTTTCATTATGGCGCGGGCCTATCCCGTAACCTTTTTTGTAGAGTCACTAGGTGCCGATAGGAGTGACCATCCGACAAACCGCCTCTCGGCTTCGGCATCCATAACTAGGGTTCCTTATAGGCGGGGATAGTAGCCACACCGAGGTGTGGCTCTCATAGTGGGCGAACCGTCTTAAACAACATATTCTATGCATGATGAATTCAAACACCCAACACAACCAACAAACTAAGGAGATAGAAGGTGTATGCCAGACTGCGGTGGAGAGGGTGCTCGCAGAAATGCGAGCGCTCCTCAAGGTTATGGTGCAGGCGCTAAAAGCTCAGCCTAATATGAAAAACGATATTAAAAAGGGGTTGCCAGTTATGGTAGACCAACTGGAGCAGCTCGAAAGCGCCGTGAAAACGGAACTACGTGCTGCTAAGCAAGCCAGGGCTTACACATCAGCCAGGAGGCAAAGGACGATGTCCTTGGTAGAAAGTATGGGGACACCAACAGGGTCATTTGGCCCCGAGCCACTTGGCGGCACGAAGCGAGGCGCCTCTAGCCCACCTAGCCTGGATACGGGGGAAAAGCAAGTGAAGAAGAAAAAGGCGGATATCCCTAAGGAAGATTGGGTTGCTGTAAAAAGTAGAAAAGGGCGGAAGCAGCCGAAACAACAGCAGCAGCAGCCACAGAAACAGCAGCCGCAACAACAGCAGAGGAAGCAGAAGACAAAGAAGAAGGAAAAAAAGGTAACAAAGCCGGATGCGATCGTGCTCAAACCGGCAGGCGGTAAGTCGTATGCGGACATTCTGTCCACCATACGTAAGGCTGTCAAGCTGGAAGAGAGTGGAGTAGAGATCCAATCCATCCGGCAAACAAGAGCAGGTCAGGTACTCCTCGAGCTCAAAGAAGGCAATTCAGTAACAAGAACTGCCTTCTCAGAAGCACTCAGAGAAGCTACTGGAAACGACTGCACCGTTGTTAGGGAACTGATTCCCAGAGTCATCCTGGAGATCAGAGACCTCGACAGTTGCACGTCCAGTGAGGAAGTAGTGGAGGCCTTAAAAAGAGACCTGCAGGACTACAAGGGGTTCCGGCAGTCTGTTTTGACTAGGCCAAATGCGAGGGCACAACGGATGGCCATAGTGACGGTGGACACACCGGCTGCGGAAAAGCTAATGGCCACCGCCCGCATAAAGATAGGCTGGGTCAACTGCAGGATCCGCAGGAGAGCCACGGTTACCCGTTGCTATAAATGTCCGGGCTTCGGCCATCTTAGCCCGGACTGCAAAGGGCCCGACCGCAGCAAGCGATGCTATCGCTGCGGGGCGGAAGGCCACATGATCGCAGGATGTAATGCCACCCCACGTTGCTTCCTGTGTCCAGAACAAGCGGACAAACCTGATTCCCGCAACCATACGGCGGGATCAGGAGCCTGTAGGGCCTTCCGAGAGGCACTTGCAAATGCCAAGAAAAAATGGCGGTAGTTCTGCAGGGTAATATGCACAGGACCAGGGCAGCTCACGACCTCCTGGAACAGATCTGTTTCGAGAAAAACGCTGATATTGTACTAATTAGCAAACAGTATCGAAACAGAGATGGTCCAGGATGGTTTGCCGATGACCTGGGCACCGCAGCCATCTGGAACCGTGACCCGCAGAATATCTACATTGCGGGTCATGGCGGCGGCAGCGGTTTTGTTTGGGTGAGGCACCAGCAAACTCACTACATAAGCGTATACCTCACTCCAAACCAGACCATCAGCGACTTCCAGGCCAAGCTGGAGGGCCTGGAGGATGCAACACGGGAGATGCAGGGTGAGCTGATTATCGCCGGGGACTTCAATGCTAAAGCCCCGGAGTGGGGGAAGCTCGGTCGGAT
The DNA here is from genome assembly GCA_036365515.1 of Torymus aiolomorphi. Lineage (NCBI taxonomy): Eukaryota > Metazoa > Arthropoda > Insecta > Hymenoptera > Torymidae > Torymus > Torymus aiolomorphi. The sequence goes on from CM070876.1 coordinate 82,454,280, forward strand.
CATAGGGGCCGGCTGGTTATGGATATGGCCAGTCGGCTAGACCTCGTGGTACTAAATAAAGGTACCACGTCGACCTTCAGACGACCGGGCTACAGGGAGACCATTATCGACGTCTCCCTGGCAAGCGAACGCCTAGCCGGGCGAATCCAGAGCTGGCATGTGATCGAGGACTATACAGGAAGCGATCACATGTATATCACGTTCCGTGTGCGTGATAGCAGACCGGCTCCGTTTCCGCACAAGCGCGGCCCCCCCAGGTGGAACATCGCCAAGATGAACTACGAGAGGTTTGCCACGGCGATAGAACACGGACAGCGAACACTGCGTGAGATCCCGGAATCGCTGCCGCTATCTGCGCGGGCAAAAATGGTGACCGACTACACCATGAAGGTCATCGAAAAGGCCTGCGCGGAGACGGTTCCCAAGAAATCAACACGTGGGTCAAGACGATCTGCTTACTGGTGGACGAACCACATCGCGGACCTTCGTAAGACGTGCCTGCAGTTGCGACGCAGAATGCAGAGGGTCAAAAAACGCGATCTCGACGCAGCCCCCTTGGCCGCAGAGTACAAGGCGGCCAAGAAATCCCTAAAGAAGGCCATCAAGTCCAGCCGGCAGCGATGCTGGAAAGAGCTGGGAGAAGAGATGGATCACGATCCGTGGGGATTAGGGTACAAGATCGTTATGCGCAAGCTGTCGACCTTCGGTTCGTCAGCGCCGAAAGATGCGCAAACGATCACGAACATCGTACGTGCCCTTTTCCCCGAACACCCAAGGAGACCGGATGGCCCAGTAACATCCGGCCCGTTCGAAACTCCTCTGTTTACGAACATGGAGCTCTCCATCGCAATAAAATCTTGGCGTAATAAGAGAGCTCCGGGGCCGGATGGATTACCAGCAGAGCTGCTGAAAGCCATCGGCGGCAGTCACCCGCGCCTCTTGCTGGACATGTACAACTCCTGCCTGAAGGCGGGCATTTTTCCTGCCCGCTGGAAGACAGCGAGACTTGTCCTCATCAGCAAGGACAAGGGTCCAGCAGACAGCCCGTCGGCCTACCGCCCGCTGTGCATGCTAGACACGGCGGGAAAACTCCTGGAGAAACTGCTGAAACCTCGCCTCCAGGCAGCCATAAGTGAGTTCGGAGATCTGGCTCCGCGGCAGTATGGCTTCAGGCGAGATAAGTCAACCGTAGACGCAATCCAGGAGGTGGTAAATGCCGCCAGGTCAACGGAACAGGGCAACCATTACTCTCGCCCTATTTGTCTGCTGGCCACCTTGGACATTAAAAACGCGTTTAACTCAGTTAGGTGGGACAAGGCGCTGGAAGCTTTCGAGCGGGACTTTCGTATCCCCGCGTATCTTTTACGCATTCTTGGGGATTATCTGAGGGACCGCTCGATAACTTACGACACTGAGGATGGACCAATAAAGAGGGAAATAACATCTGGGGTATCTCAGGGCTCCATGCTGGGTCCCGATATATGGAATGTATTTTATGACGGGATCCTGCGCATGGAAATGCCCGAGGGCACCTTCCTGGTTGGGTACGCTGACGACATAGCGGTGGTCATCGTAGCCAGAGACGTTGACCTCGCTAGGCTGCTACTCAACCGGGTAATGCGTCGCGTTTTCTCCTGGTTGGAGGATCACGGGCTTGAATTAGCCACAAAGAAGACGGAGGTCGTGCTACTCACGAAGAGGCACATCAATACCATGTGCCCCTTTCAAGTAGGAGACGCGACGGTCCAGGCAAAGAGTGCGGTGAGGTACCTGGGGGTGACGCTTGATAACAAGCTCACCTTCAGGGAACACCTCACCATAGTGACGGAAAAGGCGGCAGCAGTAACAGCCTCGCTGAGTAGGCTCATGGCCAATACCGCCGGCCCCCGGCCTTGTAAAAGGCGCCTACTCATGCGTGCCGCCGAAGCCGTCATGCTGTACGGAGCGGAGGTCTGGGCCGATGCGCTACGGAAAGACGTGCACAGGAAGCGTCTCGCCGCGGTGCAACGGAGAGCAGCACTCCGGATCGCGTGCTCTTACCGCACGGTCTCCGAGCCCGCGATATTAGTGGTCGCTGGGGTAATACCCATCGACCTTCTTGCATTGGAGAGACGCTTCATCCATCAGCAGAAGCCTGCTCTTGGGGTAGTGGAGGCCCACCGAACGGCCAGGGCCAGTACCATCCAGGCTTGGCAGCATCGGTGGGAATCCTCCACTAAAGGAAGATGGACGGCCAGGCTGATCCCACAAGTGGACACCTGGCTGTTGCGAAAAGAGGGTGAGGTAAATTACTACCTCACCCAATTCCTGACGGGGCACGGCCTGTTCCGCGCATACCTACATAAGATGGGTAAAGTCGCGGAGCCAGGCTGCGCCTATTGTGAGGGCCTCCTGGACGACGTGTTCCACACCTTCTTCGTATGCGGAAGGTGGACCGTCGAAAGGGGGGCACTAGAGAGGGACCTTGGCTGCATATCACCTGACAATATAGTTAGGCTGATGCACCAAGGTCCTCAACAATGGGCGAAAGTCGCCTCCTACGTGGAGGCGATCTTGCGCCAAAAAAGGGAAGAGGAGAACAGCAGATCAGCCGTCCGCAGGGCGCCGTAGCTGTTCACGGGAAAAAAAAGACCCCTGCGGGTCTCAACGGCCGATCTGAAGTGAGAAGGTCCCGCTCAGGCGAAGCAAGCCCTCCCCTGAAGTAATGTGTAAAACGGTGCCGGGGGAGGGTCTGTACAGTAGTGCAGAGCAGAAAGGGTTAGTGTTTTTAGTGGGTAGGAATTCCACACGCCGTGGGAGTGCGGAGCCTCTTGCGGTGTTTCCTGGGCTGGCATGGATATGCGGCCCAGGCGGTCCGGTGGAGCATTTGGTCCACCGGACTGATGCAAGATTTCACTGTTTCCCTCGTAAAAAAAAAAAAAAAAAAAAAAAAAAAAAAAGTTTCTATTGATATTAATTCTCGGTAATCCGCATTAACAATTTTATCGTAAATTTTTAGTTTAATGAGCAAAATGCCAATAACGAAGTCGCACGGCACTAGAAACCATTACCCCGTAGTTATGGCCGGTCTCACAGTAGTTTTATAGAATTTACGCAATAAACGCTCCTATATCAGCTACGAATAACAAGTACGCGATTAACAACAATTGAAAATTATGAACAAATTCCCGAAAAAAAACAATCTTTAAAATTCTTGCACGCGAACGAATAATTTCCAAATGAATGAATTGTTATAAATAAAGATTCTCACCTTTTGTTGTAACTCGATGGATTCCTTGAAGAATAGAATAATGTGTGGAATTATGGGTTTTCGGAAATTGAAATGAAATATTCACCAATATGTCAGTTTTTTCCTTTTCTTTTATTTTTCCTTCAATTATAGTCCAGTGGTCCCGTATAACAGTGGTAAATTTGGTAATATTCTAATACACGATGTCAATATTCTAGCGCCTAACGAACTTATAAAAATTACTCTTAAACAACATATATTGCCGATAAAAGTTAACGACTGTACTTTTTGACTAATTATTTCCGACTGTCGTGGCAACGAATTTTCGCCGCCCGCACACCTGGATCCGCGAAAATTCGCTCCCACTACAGTCGTTCGCTGTCTCTCTCGCTCCCGCAGCGGCTATCGGCGTAGGTAAGGCAGGGAGCGCGAACGGTGGCCGGGAGGTGCTGCCACTGATCAAGCGCGGCGCCTGTTCTCCTCGCGCTTGTAAGAGTTTCCTCGCGGTCGTCTCGCCGGATCAAGGCCGTTGCTCCGCTAGCGCAGCGATTTCTGGACATCGCGCGATTCTTATTTCCTAATTTCTTTTTGCGCAATGGCAAGCTACTCGGCTAACAATAAGTTGAATAAATTAAAATCAATAAATTAAGAATAAAAATATTGGCACGTAACACTAATATACAGTTTTGGGCTACATAAACCCCGATAAGTGTGTGTGTCTGTTTGTGTGTGTGTGTGTATATATATATATATCATTTGCATTCTTTGAGTATTCTATTCAGCATCATACCGATACTTTGAGGATTTTTCGGCACTTTGAGGATTTATCCTCAAAGTGCCAAGGTATGAAACGGTACTTTTGAGGATTTCTATTAGTACCTTCTACCCAGAGAGGGGATTATTTCTTTAGTCAAGCGCGTAAGACTCTGGCGAAAGAAACTCTAGATCCTCAAAGTTACGGGTATGAATAATGTATATATTTTTATATATATATTTATATATATATATATATATATATATATATATATATATATATATATATATATATATACACACACTCATTACGGGGTAACCCCTACTCGCTCCGCTCGTCAACCCCCACCTTTGTCAAAAAATAAGTAAGATTCTTGGTTTCAAGGCGAGTTGTAATAGATATTTTCATATGTTATATGAATTTAAACATTCAACGTAACGCTCAAGAGAAGCTTTCATTTCTTCTTTTTTTTATTGAAACAAAAAAAGTTTCCAACGCCACGTTTGAGGTACTATTAACAGATGCGTCGGATTTTTATTTAAAGTGGTATCCTTCGCCAATCTCCCTACATAACCACTTCTTCTATTAAAATATATTACATATAATCGTTTAAGGAATAGCTTAAAGGAATTCTCTCGATTTTGAACAAGAAAGCAGATTTTAATAAAATTTGAAGGACTGGTTAGTATAACTCTTAAAGGAAATCTTTTTTTAAGGAGGAGCTTTAAATTAAAGAGAGGTTACATAGTATAATGTGTTATACTTACACGTGCATTGGAATTAATTTTAACTTTATTGGATTGGATTTATATTTTAAGGCGGAGCTACAAAATTATGGAGGGACTGCACAGCGGCAGGGGTGAAAGTTTTTTGTAAATTGACGCTTAAGAGTAGCTTTCAACTCAGAATATCAATTCAATTCATTTTCAAGTCAATCTATTTGCAAATATATTGAAGAAGATATATTGTGTTAATAATTTTGAATTTTTAATCGGACTTCAACGAGCAAATCTCTTATGCGTTAGTCGAATGTCTATTCTCAAATCGAGAAAAGTAGCTTTTGTTTAAGCTTCCTCCTCTCTCGATAAGAATTTTTTGACAAACGGCGACACACATAAGAGAAAAATTTTTTTTTTTTAAATGAATAACTATTAATTTCGGAATAAAATATAATATAGGGGAGTTTTGTCCTTGTCGTACTTGGTGGACTCGTCAGGAAGACCCAAGTAGACATATCTTCGACTCCAAAATAATGAAATTACTGTGAATTCTTATAGTGTGTAAGTTGTAATTTTATATGTGGATTTGAAAAATTGGTTGCCATCTAGTGTTAAAAGGCTGGAACTAAGATTATATAAGGAAAGGCATTTTAGTGTCCGAATGCCATTTGATTCTAAATATGTTGTAAGCGCTCGTGGTGCTATCTTAATAGTTTTGAATTTTTAATCGGACTTCAACGAGCAAATCTCTTATGCGTTAGTCGAATGTCTATTCTCAAATCGAGAAAAGTAGCTTTTGTTTAAGCTTCCTCCTCTCTCGATAAGAATTTTTTGACAAACGGCGACACACATAAGAGAAAAATTTTTTTTTTTTTTTTTAAATGAATAACTATTAATTTCGGAATAAAATATAATATAGGGGAGTTTCGTCCTTGTCGTACTTGGTGGACTCGTCAGGAAGACCCAAGTAGACATATCTTCGACTCCAAAATAATGAAATTACTGTGAATTCTTATAGTGTGTAAGTTGTAATTTTATATGTGGATTTGAAAAATTGGTTGCCATCTAGTGTTAAAAGGTTGGAACTAAGATTATACAAGGAAAGGCATTTTAGTGTCCGAATGCCATATGATTCTAAATATGTTGTAAGCGCTCGTGGTGCTATCTTAATAGTTTTGAATTTTTAATCGGACTTCAACGAGCAAATCTCTTATGCGTTAGTCGAATGTCTATTCTCAAATCGAGAAAAGTAGCTTTTGTTTAAGCTTCCTCCTCTCTCGATAAGAATTTTTTGACAAACGGCGACACACATAAGAGAAAAATTTTTTTTTTTAAAATGTATAACTATTAATTTCGGAATAAAATATAATATAGGGGAGTTTCGTCCTTGTCGTACTTGGTGGACTCGTCAGGAAGACCCAAGTAGACATATCTTCGACTCCAAAATAATGAAATTACTGTGAATTCTTATAGTGTGTAAGTTGTAATTTTATATGTGGATTTGAGAAATTGGTTGCCATCTAGTGTTAAAAGGTTGGAACTAAGATTATACAAGGAAAGGCATTTTAGTGTCCGAATGCCATTTGATTCTAAATATGTTGTAAGCGCTCGTGGTGCTATCCTAATAGTTTTGAATTTTTAATCGGACTTCAACGAGCAAATCTCTTATGCGTTAGTCGAATGTCTATTCTCAAATCGAGAAAAGTAGCTTTTGTTTAAGCTTCCTCCTCTCTCGATAAGAATTTTTTGACAAACGGCGACACACATAAGAGAAAAATTTTTTTTTTAAAATGAATAACTATTAATTTCGGAATAAAATATAATATAGGGGAGTTTCGTCCTTGTTGCACTTGGTGGACTCGTCAGGAAGACCCAAGTAGACATATCTTCGACTCCAAAATAATGAAATTACTGTGAATTCTTATAGTGTGTAAGTTGTAATTTTATATGTGGATTTGAAAAATTGGTTGCCATCTAGTGTTAAAAGGTTGGAACTAAGATTATACAAGGAAAGGCATTTTAGTGTCCGAATGCTATTTGATTCTAAATATGTTGTAAGCGCTCGTGGTGCTATCTTAATAGTTTTGAATTTTTAATCGGACTTCACCAAGTACGACAAGGACGAAACTCCCCTATATTATATTTTATTCCGAAATTAATAGTTATTCATTTTAAAAAAAAATCTCTTATGTGTGTCGCCGTTTGTCAAAAAATTCTTATCGAGAGAGGAGGAAGCTTAAACAAAAGCTACTTTTCTCGATTTGAGAATAGACATTCGACTAACGCATAAGAGATTTGCTCGTTGAAGTCCGATTAAAAATTCAAAACTATTAAGATAGCACCACGAGCGCTTACAACATATTTAGAATCAAATGGCATTCGGACACTAAAATGCCTTTCCTTGTATAATCTTAGTTCCAACCTTTTAACACTAGATGGCAACCAATTTTTCAAATCCACATATAAAATTACAACTTACACAATATAAGAATTCACAGTAATTTCATTATTTTGGAGTCGAAGATATGTCTACTTGGGTCTTCCTGACGAGTCCACCAAGTACGACAAGGACGAAACTCCCCTATATTATATTTTATTCCGAAATTAATAGTTATTCATTTAAAAAAAAAAAAATTTTTCTCTTATGTGTGTCGCCGTTTGTCAAAAAATTCTTATCGAGAGAGGAGGAAGCTTAAACAAAAGCTACTTTTCTCGATTTGAGAATAGACATTCGACTTACGCATAAGAGATTTGCTCGTTGAAGTCCGATTAAAAATTCAAAACTATTAAGATAGCACCACGAGCGCTTACAACATATTTAGAAGATATATTGTGTTCTATTTTCTCCACTGCACCTTTAAGGCAATGTGTAATTACCGACAAATTTTAGAATGTATATTTCTTTTGCAAATAATAATAGAATTACTAACAAAAAAAAATTGAGTATAGTATTTACATATACGGAGCGCCTGAAAGAGCTGTTTTTCCAAAAATTTACTCAGAATTTATTTAATTAAATAAAAGCCGCAATACCGATAAGTAGGGATCTGTAGACTTCGAATTTTGCCAGTTTTAAAAAGTGTTTATCTCATGGAAATGCTGATAGAATCGCACAAAAAACAATCTGAGCATAGTATTTACATACACGGGGCGCCTGAAAGAATTGCTTTTCCAAATAAACGTTCGAATATTTATTAATTATATAATGAAATTGGGTTGATTTTGAGGTTCACATCGCCTTAAGGTAAATAGAAAGATGCGTTCTATTTGTAAGTGGTTTCCCCAGTAGCTCTGATCGACTGTCTATGTCACTAAAATTTTGAAAAACATCAATAATGTAAAAATGAAATTATATTAAATAAATTTTATAGTTTAGTACTTCTTATTTCAAAACTTTCTGAAAATTGTTTCCATTTTCCATTTTATATCCATTCCATTTCATCACATATAATTTCGATGTATTCAAAATTTAAAATTTTCCAAACTTCTTATGTCGCTTGTGCCCAACTCTGTCTCTACGTCTCCGTCTCTACGGCTCTGTCTCTACTTCCCTGTCCCTACGTCTCTGTCTCTACGTCTCGGTCTCCACGTCTCTGTCTCCATATCTCTGTCTCCACGTCTCTGTCTCCACGTTTCCGTCTCCACGTCTCTGTCTCCGTCACTACGCGCCTGCCTCAATGTCTCTGTCTCCACGTCTTCTATCTCAATGTCTCTGTCTCCACGTCTCTGTCTCCACGTCTCCGTCTCTATGTCTCTGTCTCTACACGCCTGTCTCTACGTTACACTCTCTGCATCCCTGTCTCTACGTTTCTGTCTCTATGTTCCATTTCTAAGTTTCTGTCTTCACGTCTCTGTATCTACGTCTCTGTCTCCACGACTCTGTCTCCGTGCGCTTGTCTCTACATCTCTGTATCTATATCCCTGCCTCTACGTCTCTGTCTCCACGTCTATGTCTCCACGTCTCTGTCTCTCCGACTTTGTCTCTATGTCTCTGTCTCTCCGACTCTGTCTTTACGTCTCTGTCTCTACGCACCTGTCTCTACGTCTTTCTCTCTTCGCCTCTGCCTCCACGTCTCTGTGTCCATTACGCTGTCTCTACGTCTCTGTATCTACATCCCTGTCTTCACGTCTCTGTCTCCATGTCTCTGTTACTCCAACTCTGTCTCTACGGCCCAAATTCATAGACGCTGAAACGGTCTCAAGTACGGTATATATAGATATACTAAAGCATGGCTTCATACCTTACTTGAGTCCGACTTGCGTTTCACTTACGACTATGAATTCGGACCTATGTCTCCGTCTCTATGTCTCTGTCTCTACTCGCCTGTCTCTAGGTTCCTGTTTCTACGTTTGTGTCTTTAGTCTCTCTCTCCCTCTCCCTCTCTCCCTCTCTCTACCCCTCCCCCTCTCTCTTTTCACGCCTATGTCTCTGTCACTCCGACTCCGTCTCTGCGTCTCCGTCCCTATGTTCCTGTCTCTACGCGCCTGTCTCTATGTGTCCGACCCTCCGCCTCTGTCTCTACGCCCTTGTCTCCAGGTTTCTGTTTCTACGTTTCGCGCTCTAATCTCTCTCTCTCTCTCTCTCTCTCTCTCTCTCTCTCTCTCTCTCTCTCTCGCTCTCTCTCTCTCTCTCTTGAACTTTATAACATTGCCATTCTCGGTTGCAGTGATCACTGGACGATATATTTGCTTTATTTTTCCACTAATCTATTCCTCAAAAATATATTTGTAACATATAAGATAAGTGTTTATGGCCGAATCCATCTCAAATCAGACAGCCCGCGTATGCCTATTTCACCTATCATGTTGAAATAAAAATATTTATGTTCTACTCGAAAAAATATTTTACACGTGTTTTTTTATTTTTTTGTTTCATCAAAATTTCATGCGTTCAGCGATGCCGAAAAATTCCGAGAAAATTCTTTCATTGAGAAAAAAAATTTTCAATGTGATTTTCAAACTGCTATTGTTTCAGCAGTTTTTCGAGCTTTTAAACGTGTAACACACAATTTCACTCAGTTTTGAGCCCTCTTTAACGGCCTTAATGTCATTTTCAAAAAAAATAAAAAATCCACGAGCTATGCACTTTTTACTGAAAAATTCATTTTTTAGGGAAGTGCCTTTTTCTCGAAAACCCCATGTTTTTTTTGCACAATTTTTGTTGTCGTGATAGAGGACGGTAATGCCTAGATAGACGTATTTGTGAGATTCGGTACTTTTTCCCTGGGATAGCGATCACTAATGAGATAACACACAAACAAATTTTTCACGCCTAATGCTTATATATAGTCAATGATATTAGAGTCAATGTAAAGGTATTTGTCTTTGTGTGTATGTAATATACAGGTACACATAACTATGTATTTATTTGTTATTTGCGTCTTTTTGATTTTTTATTTTTATACCTTTTTTCATTTGTATACCTATTTTACTACCTTTGTTTTTCTGCTTCATTGTTCTTAATTCAGTAAGCGGACGATCAGCGGTCTTTGCTGTCAAACAATGTATTTTATCGTCACATGTTTTTTTAACCCATATATGAGTTTTTTGAATTCCAGGATACTTTGGAGTTGTAAGCCAATCAATATTTTTTTCTTTTCTGAATTGTTCTATTTCAGCATCTTGTAAATGTATTATTTTAATAGCATCAGTATATTTTTGAACATGTATTGCAAAATCATTTGCGTTTTGAATAGCTTCTTCAAGGGGCTCTCGAAGATTATGCGAAGTAGCATAATGCTTTATAAGTCCACCCACACCATCTACAGCTCCTTTGCCGTGCCCAGTAGCAGAGAACAACCATTTTATATCACACGGTGCTCGTTTTAGTTCATCTAATTGAAAGCGATTTTTAAAGTGACTCGCAGCGCCGTCTGATACGATGGTAATTTTTTTAATTGAATCACAACAATTTTCTTTCAAGAATTTTATAATTTTTTGTACTGCTAGCAAAGCATACGCTGAATCATGTTTTCGGTCATCACTTATAACTGCGAAACTTTGTGTCGAATCCCTTTGATAAGAGACTGCTGTGAAAATAGAAATTTGATCATTAACCCAATGATTTCCTTGAACAGCTTTATTATGAATCACAGCCCAGTTTTCAGCGAAGTCTATTTGAAGAACTAAATGATGTGAGTCTTTTTTAGCACTTTCTCTTTCTGTTTTTATAGCTTTGCGTTGTATATTTTTTACATACATGTGAGTACTAACCCTCATGGTCCAAACCGAAAGTTCATCTTTAAAAGCAGAAATTGATAGTGTCTTTTTAATCAGGTTTCCATTATCCCACAAAGCATATGTAATTTCTTCTGTGCCTTCTACATCTTGCAGTTTTAAAACATGAAACGTAATTCCCTTAATCCCTGGACATAGTTTACATTCTTGTAAATAACATAAATCAGATGGCTCAGAACACATTGTTGCATTTATTATTTGTGACCGACTTTCATCCAACTCTCTGACGTTATCTCCTCTAAAATTAATTAAGCTCGTAAGAAATAAATCATAATTTGCGCAATAGATACAGAGACAAACTTCTTTGATGGGGCTAAGTAAGACATACTTTGGTCGCAAACTATAAAATTTCGATTTTCCAATTCTCAATTCTGGATAATCATTTTTAAATACTTTATACGTCTCTTTTAAACTTCGAGTAAGAAAACGCTTAACTTCTTTCTCTTTTTTATTGTTAACTTTAATTGTAACAACGTCACATTTATTAGGACTTTGTCTTGAACAATTAAAATCATCATTTAAATAATATTCCATAACAATTTTTTCCATGTTTTCATCAATCGGATGGCCTGAATATGCATCTGGTTCTGAATAAATTCCTTTTTCTTTAACAAGATTTCTCGATTTGTTGATCATATACATTGTTATTTCTGGAAATAAAGATAAAATTTCATGTTTTGTAAAGGATGAAGGTAGCAAAGTCAGAATTTTTATTTTTTCTGATACCGTAGAACACTTTTGCAAGGCTAGACCAAGATTTTGTATCCATTCTGTACAATGGCATACAGTTGATTCATTTGCTGTTATAGAAACGTCATAAACATTGTTCAACTTCACATCAAGGGTATTAGACAATGTTGAAAGTATTTTTTTTTCTTCTTTGTTACGTAATTTTCAATTGATTTTTCATGTATAAGATTTTTTCTTTTAAGAGGCGATACAGAACCTAAGAAAGATGTACTTATTTCATTATTAAATTCTTCAATGCGTTCTGGAGTACTTGGTAAAAAATCTTCATCTCTATCAACTACGTTATCGGTAACTTCATTATCCGTTATAAATTCATTGTCAGTACTACTCACCAATTCTAAAGCACGATTGTAACAATGTTGACACAGATATGTAGAAGGTGTCAAAGGTAAATGAGGATAGAGGTGCTTCAATGGATGAGCAAGATTCTCAAGTTGTTTTAAACGTACGGAACTAGATTTGTAAATAATTTGTTTGTGTTCGTCTAAAAAGTCTGCACATTTGATTCTCTCTGTTGAGTAATATTGAGACATCGTAGTTGAGTTGATAAGGTGTAAATATGTAATAATTTTCCAAAAGATGATGGTTTTAAATAAGACGAGATGTGTGATATATAGCAGAAACCGAACTTTTCTTTGTAAATGTTAAGTCAAACCATATCCATCTAGCGAACAAATGTACTAGTACATATACTCCTATAAGTAGGCGCACGTACATGTATATTACATACGCACAAAGATAAATACCTTTACATTGACTCTAATATCATTGACTATATATAAGCATTAGGCGTGAAAAATTTGTTTGTGTGTTATCTCATTAGTGATCGCTATCCCAGGGAAAAAGTACCGAATCTCACAAATACGTCTAGCTAGGCATTACCGTCCTCTATCACGACAACAAAAATTGTGCAAAAAAAACATGGGGTTTTCGAGAAAAAGGCACTTCCCTAAAAAATGAATTTTTCAGTAAAAAGTGCATAGCTCGTGGATTTTTTATTTTTTTTGAAAATGACATTAAGGCCGTTAAAGAGGGCTCAAAACTGAGTGAAATTGTGTGTTACACGTTTAAAAGCTCGAAAAACTGCTGAAACAATAGCAGTTTGAAAATCACATTGAAAATTTTTTTTCTCAATGAAAGAATTTTCTCGGAATTTTTCGGCATCGCTGAACGCATGAAATTTTGTTGAAACAAAAAAATAAAAAAACACGTGTAAAATATTTTTTCGAGTAGAACATAAATATTTTTATTTCAACATGATAGGTGAAATAGGCATACGCGGGCTGTCTGATTTGAGATGGATTCGGCCTTATGTACAACTATTGGCGAAAAATACCCACTTTAAATAAATATCCAACGCTTCTGCTAAGGTACATTTAAGGTGACGTAGATAACTATTTTTCGTTTCAATAAAAAAATTGGAATATTCGAGCAAACGCCAATAAATTGGTGCAACGGGAATATTGTATTTTTTAAATATGCACATAACTCAAGTAGAGAGCGGTCATTGTAACAATTTATCAACATAGAGCACAGTGATCAGTGAAGTTATTTTATCTGAGATATGTTTCAGAAATGAGGGGGATCTGAGAGGGGTCTGAGCGGGTGCGAGGGCGGTACGAGGTGGTGATGGAGGCGAGGGGGGGCTCTGCCATGCTCCAAATAACGTAAAAAAATCACAATTTTACGTTATTTTGAGGGAGGTCTGCGGGGGTCTTAGGGGGCGAGGGGGGCGAAGGGGTTCTGCGTGACACGAATAACGCTAAGAACTATAATATATATATATATATATATATATATATATATATATATATATATATATATATATATATATATATATATATATATATATATATATATATATATATATATATATATATATATATATATATATATATATATATATGTAGGTGAGCGAAGCGGGTTTTAAGAGTTATAGTTCTTTTTCTCATAGTTGCCTATGTTACCGTGACTAAAGAAATATGGACCCTGGGATTATAGACTCTAGAAAATGGCCAAAAACTCTCCAAAACCGGTCATATATACCTTTTCCAGTGTGAAGAGGCTCTTCAAAGCCGGATAAACTCTTCAAAGCTGGTATATAATATCCCGAAAACCTATCCAAAACCGATAAACGACATAAATATGTCTGTGTGTGTGTGTGTGTGTGTGTGTGTGTGTGTGTGTGTGTTTGTGTGTGTGTGCATGCGTGCGTGCGTACGTACGTGTGTGTGTGTGTGTGTGTGTGTGTGTGTGTGTGTGTGTGTGTGTGTGTGTGTGTGTGTGTGTGTGTGTGTGTGTGTGTGTGTGTGTGTGTGTGTGTACATTTCTCGAAAGGGGTTTATGAAGCCCGTTTTTTTATATATATGGGTTTATCGAGCCCGATTTTGATTATGCACCCCGAGCTTCATAATATTTCTAAATATAGGGGTTTATGCGGCCCGACCTAGAGTCTATAACCCCAGGTTTCATTATTTCTTTAGTCACTTGCCATAGGGAACTCTGGGCTGTAGGTACTAATATACAGTCTTGGGCTACATAAACCCCGATAAGCGTATATATTATATATATATATATATATATATATATATATATATATATATATATATATATATATATATATATATATATATATATATATATATATACATTTATCTCCCTATATTATATAGGTGTTATCGCTTTATGTGAACGCAGTCCCTCCACCGTCCCCTCCACCGCCCTCCACCGTCCCCTCTACCGCCCTCCACCGCCCTCCATCGTCCGCTCCACAGTCCCCTCCACTTATCTATTTGCTGCCCCTCCACCGTCCCCTCCACTTTTTAACGTTAAATTCGTTCAAAAATCACGTTATTTGTTAATGTCAGACAGACCACCGTCCTCTCTACAGCCCTCCACCGCCCTGCACCGTCCCCTCCACCGCCCTCTACCTGCCGTCCCCTCTACCGCCCCCTCCATCTCTGGACAACAGTTTAAATAGTGCTTTTGATGATAATCGAAAACCATCTAAGAGAAAACTATCAAGATATCTTTGAATTCGAACATTTTATTTTAAATATATCAATTATTATTCGAACCAACATAGACAATATTATTTTCAACTATTACCACATTTCGAACAGCTTTCCACACCACCACTAAGGTGCTGTTATAAGCGCGTTGAATTTTTTATTTTATTGAGCTATGGTTTTATATGTAAGAAATAATAATAATTATATATGATTTTGGGACATGCTGAAATCATATAGAATAACACAATAATTTTTTATATAATGGGCATAAACACAACCATGGTATTCATCGCCAGTAGCCCTAAATACCATGGGAGTCATCCCTCTGCAATCCTCATTGACTCCAACCTAGCCCTTCCTTTCTCCACCATGTAAGATGTGAATTAATTTTCATTAATTATTATTGTAATTTACTCAAAATATTAACTGTACAAAGTTTAAAATATAATGAAAGTTAATTCACATCTTTATTACATTTAATAAACAAATATTTTACATTAATATATTAAATATTAAATAAATAGTAAATAAATATGAAACATTTATTTATTAAATGTACGACAATAATCAGATTATTTATGATATTAAGCTTATGAAAAGATACAACATGTCTTATACTTTCACAAAATGATAATATTGTAATTAAAATGAGTATTGTTATAAATTCATTGAGCTTATGAGAAATTGAGATCAAGCACAAATACGACATAAATTTTCACTCATCAACGTTTATAGTAAATTCAATGTTAAAAAATTGTTGAAAAAATGTAGATTAAATGTAAAAAATTTCTTTCCACACAATGTTATCAATTATTAAAGAATTTTCTGAACAATTTTCAATAAATATATTGTTAGGATTTTTACACCGGGATAAAGCGACATATAATTGACCATGTGAAAATAGTGGTCGTCTAATAAAAATTCCAATAGAATCGAAACTCTGTCCCTGAGATTTATTTATTGTGTTACGTATGAAGGTGGATCGATGTGGCGCGTTGGGCAGTCGGTTCCCCACTGGAGCACCGACGCAGCTCCGTCGAGCTGCTCCCACGGTGCAAAGTGCATACTTTGCACCTTCTGCGAGGCCAAAGACCTCGCACGTCGGGTAACAGCTCGCTATCTGTAGCTGCGTGGTGTCCCGTAGACGGCCGAGCAACCGCCACGGCTCGTCCGTTACACGTCCGAAGCCGCGACGTCAGCGACCTCGCTGACTCACCCAACGTTTCATAAAGTCCCGTTTTATTTATTGATTATGCGGGCTGACGTGTGAACGTCAGCGTACATTTGTTATTTGTAATTGTTTTTTTGTTACAAAAAAAATATTTTTGTGTGATTTTCGTCTGGGTGTGTAAATGTGTGTGCGCTGGTGCGCGAGCACCAGTGTAGTGTTTGTATTAGATTATACAGTGGAGGCTGGCACGCAGTGCCAGTGTACATTTTTCTTAATATATTACATAATATGTGTAAGAATTATATAATAAACAATAAAATACAATAAGCATATATGTTTGGATAAAATATGAGAAATTTAAAAGTTCGTCTAAGTTAAAAAAATTTTGTCGGCTCTGCGAACGTTGCTTCCTCGTCCAATCCACTCACAATGTTGTTTCGGCTGTCGTGTTTATATTTCGAAGCTCTTTAAGGGCCTGTTCTAACTTTCTCAGCTGACCCTGGCGTTGGCTGCTTCCTTCCTTGCGCCGCCAACCTGCAAGAAAGCATTTCAGAGTCGCGAGTGCCAAAATCGCGATCACGATGCCGACTCCTATCATGGCGAAGAAAGATGTTTGGTATGTGCTCAGCGTGCCTTTTAAGGTTTTGTATTTGGACAACGCTCGCGCTTTTTCAACTATCTCTCTTAACGGTATGCCCGCGTCTGTCGGTTCGTCACCAAGGAGATTATTTCTTTGTGTTGGTAATGTCGCGGTTACTCCATCTATTACTTGAGATACAAAGGGCGACAGTTCGGTGCTGTTTAAGGCCTTTTTGATTATAAGCGATATGTTAAGGTCGCCCTTCAAGGGTGTTATTGTAGGGTTATAAGTATCTATCGTGCGGAATGGTGTGAGGAGAGCGTCGGCTGTGTGAGCTGAGCATTCCGGTTCCAGTTTCAGGATTCCCGTAGCTGGTAATCGGAAAGAGTAGTGTTCGCCACGTCGGCACTGTATGAAAATTTGCTCGGAGGAGAGCGTTGAAAATGCCCATGCATTTTTCGCGTGGAGACGCGCCCAATACGTTCGTCTCAGTTGGATTAGTTTCACGTTACAAGAAGTCAAATTGATTATGGGCTGGCTAAAATTGCATTTAATTCACAGCAGGAATGTTCATCTATTTCTCGTACAGGCTCGTTGCTTTTACAGATCCGAAGATTTTGGATCACTTTACACTCAGCTAGAGTGCGCGAATCCATCGGGACGTATAAATGGCTATGATTATTAACAGCTAAATACGAATGTTCTGGCCATATGTATGCAAAGGTATTAGTTGAATTTCCTAAGGTTTGTTTTATTGGAGGAGGTGTGACTTTGTGTAAGGTGTATTTTTGCATGTCAATTAATGGCACTGAAATGCGATAGATTAAATAAAAAGTGTGAATATGATTTGAACTTCGGCTACGTCAAATAGCTTTGTGAACGGGTCGGAGTCTGAAAGGGGGAAAGAAACGTCGCTTAATGTACTTTGTACAGTAGAGGCTGAATTTCGGATAATCTCGGGCGAGATTAAATGCGGGTGGATTACTCCGCGAGTAGCAAATAAAATTGCGTTAGTTATGGTTTGTATATTGCATGCATGCTGGGATGCATGTTCTGAAAGTGTGATGAGCGTATTGTGTAAAAGTTCTGCCGAGTGAATTTGTCGGATTTCTTTCTCCATGGACTTAATTTTTGGAAGATATGTGCGCAATTCTTCTATTTTGGCGTTGGTAAAATTAAGTTGCGACTCGACTATTTCGGTTTGTGAGGCTAGCAGACTTGCTATTTTTCTAGATTCGTTAGCGGATGTTTCTACTAGATTTTGGATTTCCTGTAAATTGTCCTCGTCAAGAGTGCCGAAAAGTATGCGACTGATGCGGCCTAGGAATGGTAATACAGATCTTTTCTTGCGTTCAGTAAAAGCTGGATTGTGGCCTTGAATAAGACTGACTAATTCTGCGATGGCGACAGTGTTCTCCTGTAGCTGTTGTAGCGTTTCTTGGGACAGGTCACACATGCCGGCTACGAACTTGCAAATGTTGTTTACAATTTCCCAAATTTTGTATATTTCCTGGTCTTCGAGAAAAAATGGTTTCAGATTTACTTTTTGCAAAATGTTCCATTGTGTGTTTGAGGTTGCGACTTCTCCAATGTTCTCAAATGTTATCCCTGATGAGTCACTCAGCGGTGTGATGTGTTGGGCTGATATTAAGCATCTCGTAATTATAGCCCTGCAAAATTATTATTTGATTTGAGCGCAACTAGGAACAGTTTTTTTTTTGTTTTGGATTTTTTTTTCGCCGCGTCCGATAGCCGCGAAAAAAAAAATAAAATAAAAAAAATGAATATTCTTAGTATTAGGGTTTAGAGACGAAGGATTTTCCATAGTGACATTATTTGTGAGTCTTGATTGCTTCCGCTCTTTTTATTTTATCAACGTGTACGACTTTTACGATATTCTCGTTTCGGATGCGTACGTTATGAGTTTCATAATTTATTTCTGTTATCTCGTAAGGTCCTTCGTACTCTGTTGTAAATTTCTCCTTTTTCGGTTCCTTGAGCAAATATACTATTTCGCCTTCGCGGAAATGCTTAGTGTTAAGCTTACGGTCGAAATAATATTTTGAGCGGTATTTAGCTTGTACCAGATTCATAACTGCGATTGTTCGCAGTTGGGTAAGATGAGCTATCGTATCACTTACATACTCGTTATACGTAAGGAATTGGTCTCTTGGTGGGAAGCTCGATGGTGTTCTGGCTTTCGTACCGAACAGTAACTCGTGTGGTGAAAATCCTGTGCTTTCGTGTTCCGTACAATTATACGCGTGTTGGCAAATCGCGGTCCATTTGCACCAGTCTTGTTTGTTTTCTATATACTTTCGAAGGTACTCTGTCAAAGTGTGATGCATTCTTTCTATGGCTCCGTTGGATTGCGGGTGATAGGCTGTTGTACAGTATTTTTGTATTTTAAATAATTTCGCAAATTCGTCAAGTAATTTATTTCGAAAATGTGTGCCTTGGTCGGTAACTATGGATGCTGGAGCACCAAAATAACAGATAATTTTTTCTGTCAGTGCTCGCGCAACTTCCTCTGCGGTTGCGCGTTTAACGGGGGTTAGAATAATATATTTTGTTAAGGCGTTTTGTGCCGACAGAATGTATTTAAAGCCTTCCTCTGTTTCTTGTAATGGGCCGTAAAAATCGAGTGATAGCTTTGCAAGGGGTAAGGCTGGCGTGTTACTTATGAGCAGCGGTAATTTTGTTTTTACCCGAACTAATTTGTTGCTCTGGCAGGTCGCACATCTTAGAACAAACTGTTTTATGTCGGGACGCATGTTCCGCCAATAATAGTCCTTAGCTATCTTGCTGTAGGTTTTATTAATACCCCGATGTCCACCTATTGCGGCCTCATGATATTGTTGCATAAGTTTATATCTGTCCTTAACAGGTGGTACGGGTAAGCTATTGTTATACAAGACGGCAACAAGGGGTATACCGGCAAATATGCGTTCAAACTGTTCGATAACGTACGCCCATTCTGAGAGAGAAAGGATAGCTAAATCTCTAGCGATAGCTATAGTCTTGATTTCTTTGGCTTTAATCACCGCTTTTAACGTGCGTAGGCATTTCTTAATATCAGATCTAAATGGTCTGTCGTCAATGTGATTTTTTATATAGACGCCGACCATACATATGTCGCGAACTTGTGAAATGTTGATCTCGCCAATTGCAAACTCTCTGCTTGTAAGCTCGGCTTCGTTGAGATAGCCTCTCTCCAAAAATGCTTCTAAAATTTCGGTATTGAGAAATCCGTCAGTAGAGACTAAATATAAAATATTCTCTTTATATGTAAATGGGTGTTCGCTCAGTGCTGTCAGTTTTGCGAAAGGTGGCGGCTCTTCTCCTTCTTGCAAATTCCAAGATGGTTTTTCGCGTGCTGGCCTTGCACTTGCGACCAGATAACGCGGCAACGCGCTGTCGGCTCGTGCTGACTGCACATTTGCGTGGTTGGTGGGCGACTGTGGCTCTTCTGAAACTTCGCTGGATCGACTCGATTCTGATATATTACTCAGATTTTGTCTAGGATCTTCAGTAACGTCCATCTGATTTCCAGATGGCTGATTGATTCTAGAAAAATTGGAGTGAGGTATAGTATGCTGAGCGCCAGGCTCGCTGTCCGAGGCTGGGTAGCAGTCATTGTTTTCATCTAAGATGTCGGTATTTCCGTTATTTGTACCGGGAATATTTATGTTTCTTTCGGTTTCGTTTCTATTCTTTGTGCGTATATTGTCTGTTCGAGAGGTAAATTGTGAGCTCTCTGAATCGCTTCCTGGGTCGTTTGCATTTTCTAGTGTATGTATATTCTCGTTTCGCGGATTTGTATGTGCTAAAACGGGAAGATAAGGCGTAAAGTGTCTATTTTCTAAATGCAGGTGAATGGATTGCGTTGTATTATTGGCAATGAGGCGAAAATAAATCATATTGTCTTTCGATATGCGGTAGTGAATACATATATTCTTATCAAATTCGCGCGCAAAGAGATAAGCGCAGTCTACATCACCGTACTCGGAATCAGATGTTAAAATTCTTTTTGTAGACAGTGGATCGCCACATTGACCCAGTACCGAAGATTCTAACAAGCGCCTTCAAAGACTTATAGCTGAAATATTTAAGTTTGTAATTTTTGTCAGCGAATAAAATAGGCAGTTACCCGCGGGAGCATGTGGTATGTCATCGGATCGCTGCAGTTCTGCTTCGGGGTTGGCGCACTGCTTCTTACGTATGTACACGTGTGTCAGCACGTTAGCCGAGCTGCGTGAGGAAACTTGAGACGAGGAGTCTCGCGCTCTATCGAAGTTCAGTAGAATACCTTCAAAATTTTCGACATAGCCAGAATTTTCGGGACCGTCGTCGAAAAATGTATCGTGAGGGATCGGAGTACTGTGATCTGTTTCTGGTACTGACATGTCATTTTTTGTTTTTTCTATATTAATTTCGGATGATTCCGCCTGTGAGTTAGAGTCTGTGCTCATGTTAATATTAGATTCAGAATGTTGGTGAGCCTCTGGTATGGCGACATGAGGTGGTTTTGTAGTTTGATGTACTGCCTTGGCAGGCATGTACTCTATGTTTTCGTTTGGGCATGTTTCGGCTTCCCAAACGTCTATACGCATTCCCTCCTTGCCATTAAATCTGCGTTCTTGTATCTCAACGGTTAGCTTTTTGTGTAGTTTATCGGATAGTTTTGGTAGAATTTCGTCTATTAGTGGGCTTCTTTGGTTCCTGGAAGATGACTCATTCTGCTCGTCTTGAGGCGGTGTAGAGTAGCGCTGCTGCTGTTCTTCGATTATATCCGCGGATGCATTTGTCGGCTCTTGTAAGGGTGATAGATTTTCTTCTTGATTTTGGAGCTGTTTATTTATATTGGTTACGTGTTCTTTTATTGTTATAATTTCGAGCTGCTCGTGCATGCTTCGAGAGGTCTGACTTCGTGCGTGAGGGACTGAGTTATTGTCATCTGACTTATTCGCGCTGAATAGTGCAGGCAGCGTACGCTGTGTCCGAGATAATGGGCGAGTAGAGGTGGTGTTATCGCCGCGAGAACGGCGCACCTTCTGCTTAAATTTCAATGTAGCTATACCGGATTTTCGCTTACGTTTTTTAATGCGTTTTTTCGCTGATGCTTTTCCTGAAGCTGCTATAGATCTATTTCTCGTTAGGTTAAGATCTACGGATTTTTTGGATATTATTGCTATCTCGCGAGCGCGTGGTGCAAGCTCGATAGATTGGTACAAAATTTCGCGTATGCGCTTTAGTTCTGGGGCGCATAATTGATATTTAACTTTCTCTACAGAAGTTAGGGTGACACTAGTAAGAATAGAGCCAAAAACTATAGTATCTTCATAATCTATGATATATCTTCTGTGCTGAGTCGAGACTTCCGTAAGCCAGCGAATCCGTATAACGGTGTCGCCATGATAAATGTTGGAAATACATTGACATAAGAAGAAATCGTCGTTAGTATTTCTTACGGCTAAAAACTCCTCTGCTTCATAGATGAGCGTCTTGTTGTTGCGTTTTTTTTTGTAAGCTCGTATATCCAACGATCCTTCGGAGTCTGATTTTTCACGTTTTATTTTCTTGTCTCGGTTCAGGCCTTTCTTTTTAATTGCTCTGGAGATGAAAATTTTTGCGGGCGGAGCACCCGAGACCCTACTTGTAGTTTCTTCTTGTTCGTCGGCCAGCTGATAAAGTTCCGCACGTGGACGCTCCGGATCTGCTTCGCCTTCACGCAAGATCGGGTTGCGTGAGAGTGCGTCAGCTGTTACATTACGATTGCCAGGTCTGTATACTACATCAAATGAATATCCAATGAGTGCTGCTTTTAATCTATTCAATCTTAAATCGGGTTTTTTTGAAGTGTGAAAATGTTTTAAGGGCTCGTATAATAGCTGGATTTTATGTTTGATCAAATGAGTAGCGGGGTGTGGTTCTCCTTCCAAGCCAAATACTCCAGCAAACTCGTCAACTATTTTGCGTACATCGGCAACTTCTTCGCCGTTGCAGCCTTCTACATCAACTAACTGCATAATTTTTTCTACTCTTTCTTTTCGTAGCTTGTCGTCGTTTAATAGTTTATTATTAAGTAATTGGATTTCTTTGTACTTAGCTCCTTTTTCAGAGTCGCAGAATAGTCGCCATAAATGTGCTGTGCTGCTGGATTCGCTATCTCTTGAACCATCCTCACCGGCTCGTACGGGGTGTTGTATTCCTACCGTTTCGCACGGTTGTAACTCTACCTCCGGGATGCTGATATGCACAGACTCGTGGCTGACATTTATACATTCAGTGTAAATCACTCCGTCGTGATTTTCCGCTAGAAAGTTTCCAAAAAGTATTTTAGGGTGTAGATTCATGAGCGGTACCCAACCTACTTTGACATCATTTTTTACGCGAGCTATAATGACTCTACGTACTCTAGGGGGAATTGTAATTTTCTCGTCTGCTACAAAAGGGACGGTATCGTTACCCAGTCTAATATGCTTTGTCGCGGCGTCGATACAGCCGGAAAATTCATTTATAATATCCCATCCGAGAAGACCTTCCGTATCAATGGGAAAGGTGTCGGGGACGGTTGAGTAACTTTATTTGTGCCCTACCGAGCGTATGAGTCTCCCCCGGAGTGACTCCTTTTATTTCCAATATATCGCATGTGTCAATATAAGTATTAGGTTTTAGGTACCTTTGTTTGATTACTGAGATATCCGCTCCTGAATCAGCGAAGAATTTGCATTTTCCGTTTTTAAAGTTCGGACTTTCAAGCAACACAATGTGAGGTTGACGACCCGTTTTCAAAAAATTGATAGAGGCGAATCTGCGAGATTGCGATGTTATTTGTGCGACTGCTTGTGAGGGTCGCTCGGCGCCTGAGGACTGCATCGAGCGATCTATGAGTTTAAATTTTGCGAATTATTATTAGTTGGCGATGACTGTGCATTATTCCGTATTTGATTAACTTGGCTGTCGGATGGTGCATCATGTTGCCTCCCGTTCTGCCCGTTATCGCCTTGTACTTGTGAATTGTTATTACTACTGTTGTTGTTGTTGATGTTGTTGTTGTTGTTATTACTATTATTATTGTAGTTTTCCCTTTGATTTCGGTTACCGTTTCTATAACGGCCATAATTCCTATTGTTATTATTGCGATTATTATTACTGTTGTTGCGATAATTTGGTTGTAGTCGTCCTGAACGTAAGTCATTCCTGAGATTACGACAAGTGCTTATTCCATGTCCTTGTATTCCGCAATATTCGCATGATATATTTCGGCACGTATCTTCCGTGTGTCCTTTATAACCACAGCTTGTGCAGGATTTTGTCTGCAATGCATCAACGAGCGCTCTTAGTATGTGTGCCGTATCTTGTGGGGCTGGTGTGCTGTTAGATGTGAGTGCAGCCGACGGCGCGAGCGGTTGTACTTGCTGCGGCGCAGTATGGGGTGTTTGAGGTGCTACGGCTTGCAGCAGCTGCTGAATTGGTGCTGCTTGTTGCCTTTGTTGTGTCGATAGAATCGGTGTAGCTTCCAGTAAGGTGGAGTTTGCGGCTGTAGCAGACCTGCAAGATGTGGTTGCCCGTCGGGCGCTCTGCTTGCACTCGAACTCGACTGTGAGTCGAATAGCTTCGTTGAGCGAGGAAGGACGTTCGCTACGTACTTGATGATCGAGCGGCTGAGACAATCCAAACAAAAATTGCTGTAACGCGTCGCGATCTGCGCTACGTTTTAAAAGATTGCGATCGCCGGGCTCGAGACTGGGCGCTGATTCGTAAATAGTATGAAGCCGATTGTGTAGCTTCTGAACCCTTAAGCCGAAGTCTCCCGCAGTTTCATTTTGATACTGGGAGATAACCTTCATTTGAGCGATTATCTCATCGGCAATGCCCACGTTGCTATACTGCATCCTTAAATCTGATAGCAGGTGATCTACCGATCGATAGCTGGTTAGGCGCGCTTTGTATCCGTCTGTTGCTCGCGCTGTAAGCTTGTTGGCGAGCGCGAAAATGACATACTCTTCATATTCGCGGCCGAACGTAGCTATAACGCGCTCTACGGCGGCACAAAACAAATTCAAATTATCCGGATTTCCGTCAAATGGTGGAATCAGATTTATCGCCTGATTAAAGGTGAGATAGTGTGAAGGTCCTCGAGTGGGTGTTGCAGTTGGTGCCACTTGCGGCTCTTGAGTTATTCGGGCTCGAAAATCATTATTTGCGCGGTTTAAAAATTTCTGCTGAGTCGTTTGAGCATCTTTTATCGCTTGCTCTCTCAGCATAAAGTCTAGCCACGGCGCACAGTGTGCGAAAATAGAAATATTTGTCCAAAAATCAAATATCTCTTGATCAAATCAAGATAAATTGATGAGTCTTACGGCAAATTAAAGCATTTTTATTGTAGAATTTGGGAAAAATATTTTTATAAGCGGTTTCTTAATGCATGACCTTCATTTTTTGCGTCAAAGTTGGAAAAGTAAAAAAAAATCGTTTTTCTCACCTAAAGACTCCGTAATTAATTTTTTTTTATATATTCTTTTGTAGATTTTATAGATGTTATAATAGCTTATCGAATCACCGTAAGAAAAAAATTCCTATACCTTTTGAATTTCGTTTTACCATTATTTAACTTTATTACAGAGTGATTGCAGTATATAAGAATTAACAGTGATATGTATATACATATGTGTGCGTGTGTGTGTGTGTGTGCACTATTTAATTTTATTTTAATTATAAAAAAAGGAAAACTAGTCATTAAATTATATGCTTGAAGAAGAACTATCACTATCACTATCTTCATCTGTATCTTCTAACCGTACAATTTCTGAATTTCTGGATAGAAGATACAGCTGAAGATAGTGATAGTGATAGTTCTTCTTCAAGCATATAATTTAATGACTAGTTTTCCTTTTTTTATAATTAAAATAAAATTAAATAGTGCACACACACACACACACACACACACACACACACACACACACACACACACACACACACACACACACACACACACACACACACACACACACACACACACACACACACACACACACACACACATGCACACATATGTATATACATATCACTGTTAATTTTTATATACTGCAATCACTCTGTAATAAAGTTAAATAATGGTAAAACGAAATTCAAAAGGTATAGGAATTTTTTCTTACGGTGATTCGATAAGCTATTATAACATCTATAAAATCTACAAAAGAATATATAAAAAAAATTAATTACGGAGTCTTTAGGTGAGAAAAACGATTTTTTTTTACTTTTCCATCAACTTTGACGCAAAAAATGAAGGTCATGCATTAAGAAACCGCTTATAAAAATATTTTTCCCAAATTCTACAATAAAAAAGCTTTAATTTGCCGTAAGACTCATCAATTTATCTTGATTGGATCAAGAGATATTTGATTTTTGGACAAATATTTCCATTTTCGCACACTATGCGGCGTCGAGGGACTCACTTGCGGTACGCTACTGAGTACAGGGAACGAATTATTTGGCGATTGAGATGCGGATTGGGTAGCTGTGGTATATGACGCCGTGTTGGTAGCGAATGGCCGATAAGCGGTGGCTACGCAAGTTACCGCTGTGGTAGGGTTAATGCCGTTGGGGGATGGTTTTTCCTGTGCGGTGTCTGCTACATACGGTGGAAAATTGTAAGCAGACAGTGCTGCTGCCTGTGCAACCGAATTATTTTCTCGATTTGTCTGGGTATTACTAGCGTTGAGGGGGCCCGACGCAGTATCAAGTAACGCGCAAGGTAAAGCGCCGGCAACCGTATTGCTTTGTTACTCTAGATTAACTGTCGGTGGGTCATTTTCTTTTTCCTGCGCGCGTTTTAAGCCGAAAACAGAGGTTACTAGTTCTGGTTTAGAACCGATAAAACCGATTTATTCTAATACAAGATCCATTCTTTCGCGCTCGTTTATGCTGCCGAAAAAATGCTTTCTTATTTTATGGAACTCCGTGGCTTTACGTTTCGTTTCAGAGTCTGTTATCGGTACCGTGCGCACTGGTGATAACGAATGGTTGCGGGACTTGGGGCGCGCACCCGTGCTTTCTAGGTGTTTTTCGCTCTTCGAGCGGCCGAAGATTCCTGATAGAGACATGATTGCGGCTTGATGGAGTATTAGGAACGATACGGGAACGCGTATTGACACTAACGACTCAAAAAAATACTTTCAAGCGGATAATAGTGGCGAAACGTAAGGACTTACAAAAAGGCTGTGAGCTTCGTGGCTGCGTTGATCTGCATCGTCCTCGGATTAGTCCGGTGGTGTGTGTTTTAGGTAGCGGTTTTCGTTCTTCCTTCCTTCCTCAGTGTTGCGATTCGAGAGGCAATAACTGGTTTCTATATTTGCTGGTTGGGGTAACGCCTGTTTGTTTGTTGATCCAGCTGTCCGTATTCACCGTATTATTCTTTTGTATTGCTGTATAGTTGCGCTGTTTGTTGTTCGTGTTTTTGACTGTGTTCAGCTGCCTCCTTCAGATCGATCCATTATATTTCAAAATAAAAGTGGATAATTGTCACTTTTTGCTGATATCGCGTTTTAATCACTGTAACAATTAATTGATTTTCTTCGACAACTGCGGCACTGTTAACTTGTGATTTAATGACGCGATATGCACAATGGGTGCCAGAATAGGCGTCTCGGTATTATGAGTTGTTGGTCTTAAAAGGATTTTTTTTTTTTTTCTTGCACGTTGATAGTGTGACGTGCAACCACAAGGGATGCCAAAAGGGGGTTCTATGTTAGGTATGAAGGTGGATCGATATGGCGCGTTGGGCAGTCGGTTCCCCACTGGAGCACCGACGCAGCTCCGTCGAGCTGCTCCCACGGTGCAAAGTGCATACTTTGCACCTTCTACGAGGCCAAAGGCCTCGCGCGTCGGGTAACAGCTCGCTATCTGTAGCTGCGTCGTGTCCCGTGGACGGCCGAGCAACCGCCACGGCTCGTCCGTTACAATTGTCATGGCAAAAGCTAATACAATTGGAAATTGTTTACGGTAAAGAATAAAATGAAATGAAGATGAATCTGCAGTATTTAATGTTATTCGTGAAATAAAAACCTCTTCACCAATTCTTTCGCCTGTAATTATTTTTGCCTTAACATTATGAGCATATAACCCAGTTATTCTTAGACGTGTACCATTACGCATTCCTTCTGCAATATTTATATTTCTAATCAACATAACAATAGCATTTACTTTCAATTTTAATTAATGAGGTGGAACATCTTCTCTAATATTATTAAGCATTTCAATTGATAATTTAAATGCATATTTTCGTCTGTTTGATCAACTCCTTTATGAGTTGCCTAATCTAAACTATAATACGTATATATTTTTTCATTCAATAATTCTAGAACTTTATTATTAATAATTTTAGTATCTTTATTATGAGCAGTTAAGATTACACGATCTATTGAAGTTTTAATATTAATGTTACTATAAATTTCTTTACAAATATTATTTGTTTTCCATTTATTTGGAATAATAAATGGATTAATTTTTCCTTTAGCTAATTCTAACAATAGTGAAGCAAATTCTTTATTTTCCGAACGAATATTTTGAGTTAATTTTAAAACTTTAAAAAGAGACCATAACGCTGAAAATTTAATTGTTTCTTCAATCATACTATTTTTGTGACCACATTTCATAACTGGAAGAATTTTCCAAAAATCACCTCCCCATATGATCAATTTGCCACCAAATGGAATATCATTAAAACATACATCTCTTAAAGTTTGATCAATTATTTCTAAAGCGTTTTTTGGAATCATTGATTCTTCGTCCCAAATAATAATATCAACTTCTCTCAATTTTTTTTATTCGATTCAAATTTTAAAAAAGCAGTTTCAATACTGCTTAAATCTAAAGAAAGTCTAAAAGTACGATGACTTGTCATTCCTTTAGCTAATAAACTACACTCCGCAACAAAATTATCGCAACAAAATTTTTCTTCGAAAAATTGCCATTTTTCAGATGCTTGTGACTCGGTCAATTTTCATCGTATTGAGATAATTTTTTTTTTTTTTTTGTAGGGAATTATGTGTACTTTCAGGAAAAAATGATGTCAAATAGCTGCGAGATAATGCCACATTGCTATGTCTTAATCAGGCCTACCAACTTTTTTTTCTTAAAAAACGAAATATTTTGCACGTTTACCTGGATTACCAAAAAATTTTTTTCAAAAAACCACAAATACCATGTTTTAGCCAAATACTATGTTTTAGCCAAATACTGCCAACATCAGCACTACCGGATGCGTACCGCGAGGTGGTTGTTGGTCGGACTTACGCATCATTGTGGCCCTGAAAAGGGCCGATTGTGTGAATCGTTTCTTACATTAGGGACCCCGCGGCTCGTCACTTCGGCAGTATTTTTTGACTCCAAACCCTATGCGCCTAAGGCCTTTAGTACCGTGTATTGCCACCTCGCTGACGAATTACCTCTCCTAAACGTTCTTGCATATTAATGCATGCTCTAATCGAATCTTGATGTATCTCGTGTCAAATTTCATTCAGAATTCTCTCAAGCTCTTGGAGGTTAGCAGGAGGTCTCTCTAAGTTACGTAATCGCCTACCCATCATGTCCCACACATGCTCTATAGGATTGAAGTCTGGGCTATTAGCAGGATGAGGCAATACCTCTACGTTCTTTTCTTCAAAGTAAGTACGAGTTATCCTTGCAGTATGGGGGCGTGCATTATCCTGCATCAAGATGCAATTACGGCCCATTTGCCGATTTCAGCCCCTGAAATCGGCCCTTTTCGGGGCCACAATGATGCGTAAGTCTGACCAACAACCTCCTCGCGGTACGCATCGGGTAATGCTGATGTTGGCGGTATTTGACTAAAACATAGGAATATCTTTAAAATGGCATAACTCGGTCAAACAAAATCGTAGACGGTCGACTTTTTTTTTAAAATACTCGTTGGAAAGTGTACTTTAAGATGGTATTTGTGGTTTTTTGAAAAAAACTTTTTGGTAATCCAGGTAAACGTGCAAACTATTGCATTTTTTAAGAAAAAAAAGTTGGTAGGCCTGATTAAGACATAGCAATGTGGCATTATCTCGCCGCTATTGGACATTATTTTTTCCTGAAAGCACACATAATTCCCTACAAAACAAAACAAAAATTATCTTAATACGATGAAAATTGACCGAGTTACAAGCATTTGAAAAATGGCAATTTTTCGATGAAAAATTTTGTTGCGATAATTTTCTTGCGGAGTGTAGAAGCGATTCCAGTCCAAGCCATGGATAAAGTTTTTTTGTTCAAAGAGATATAATAATGTATTAAGGTATTACATGAGAAAGTAACAAGGTAAGTTGTATGCTTTAAAATTGATTTACAAGCCAATAGATAATTTTTTATATCTTATTTGGGGGGTTGGCGAGCGGAGTGAGCAGGGGTGCAACCCCCCTAGTATATATATATATATATATATATTCTGCGTGTCCTTGTTATCATTGGCGTAGTTCGGAAATAGTGTTTGGATTCGAATAGATTCTGGATCGTTCTCTTAGTTATATCTGAAGTCCAAAATAAGTTATAATATTTGTTGTATCCTGGTTCATAGACTCTCTATATGTCGATTATTTGAATGTTAACTCCGACAGAAATTAATTATCCTGCGATTAGGTATATGTTTATACTGATTACTCTCTAGAGGAGGAGTACTGTTTGCTTCGAATTTTCACTACGGACTGCCAATTGTAACCACGTCGTGCCGCACCTTCGACCACCTGGGTGATGTCCCCTCTCTGTCCCTGGTGATTTTTAAGCGATGCTCGCATTTTTCACGCCTCTAGCCACTACACAATGCGCAATTTCGACGCAGTTTTGTGCTACATGACAGATTTTGCAGGTTGAATGAACTGGGGCACATTTCAGCATTACGATGTTGAAATGTGCTCTACGTTTTAAAATTGAATTACGAATATACTTTATGAGTTTAATTCCGAATAAATTCATTTACAAAAATCTGTCACGTAACAGTTCGCAATGGTAAAAAGGTACAGAATAATTTTCCACAAACACCACTGCATTACCTTCTGGCTCACACAGGTCTTTACCTGATATGGGTTATTTACCCCCGTGGGATTACGTGTCAGCCAGAACCGGCCTAGCTTATCTACTTTTAGCCGAGATTAAAAAACGTTACCACAGAAAGTTTTTGCTTTAAACAATAGTTTATTAGAAGTATCATATTTTTTAACATTTCTTTTAAAAAATAGGTTTCAGATTTCATTTTTCTGATTTTTCATGGCTCGTTTTGAAAAAGCATGTACAAAAATACTTTAGAAGGTACATTTTGGAATAAAATTTTACTTATTTGTTAATATACTGTCAAAGTTTACCTAAAAATGTTACGTTTTACTGATTAAAAGGGTTAAAAGTTAATTTCTTCTTGACAAAATTACTTTTTAAGAAGCGCATTCAAATTAAGCTAGCGTTAGCGAGTGTAGTCGCTAGTATTATCTAGAAATTTACCACTCATAGTTGTTTTACCAAATTTAAGTGGTATATAAATGACTCAACACACACTATGTGATTTGCATTATTAAAATTCTACCATATTTATACTCAAGTACCTACTTCTTTGATACAACTTCACAATATTGTTTTGAGTCCAATAATAGATACAATTGTATGTCGTGATTGTCATCTTGACGTCAGTAGTAAAATTAAACAAATTTAATAGTGATTGTAATTATTATAAATTTTATTTCAGTTTCTGACACGCTTGCATTTAATGGATTATTCTTTACTTCTCGGAGTTCATGATTGTGCACGGGCTGAGCAAGAAAATAAAGAAGGAGCAGAAAAAGATGATGATGATGATAATCACGATGAAGAAGATGACAGCGAATCGGGTAGTGGTCAGGAATGTCGAGGTCCTACAGGAGAGTAAGTTAATCAGTGATCATTATATCAAGTTTTTGCTTTCTCAAAAAGAAAGCTTTGACGGTGAAATTATTCGACTCCAAGATTTTCATAATTTCCGATATATTCGAGCTCCCTGCGTCGAAATATGCCTGTTTTAGAAAATGTGTGCGTGCGTTCCAAAATTGATTTTTGATTTTTTATTAATGATAAGATCGATATTTGAATCGAATGGATAGCATTCGAAAGAGCATTAAAATACCTATATTTTCTAAAACAAAAATTTCTCTAGCTATCACGGTTTTTTGTTATTAACAAAAACGTGTTTTTCTTTTAAAGCTTATAACTCCTAAACTAAACGGTCAATTTTTCTGAAAAAAATCATGATACTGCAGAATATAAACAGCTATAATTTGTAAAAATTTGAATACATTTTGTCTACTAGCTTTTGCGAAAAAAATTGAAATATGAAAAACATGAGTTTTGTATGTCCAACGATTACGGGAGTAAAATTGACTTAATCGCTTCGAAATTCCTTGTAGAGGTAGATTTTGGATAGCTAACGGTCAAGTTCTTTGGGCAAAATGATTACTCCAGAAATTTCAGAAATATTTGAGGTTAAAATATTTTTAACCTTTTTCAAAATCGTAATTTCTCGAGAACAGCTCCATGTATCAGCTGCAAATTTATCGACAATTTTTTATGTGATGTAGATAATATGAGGCGTTTCACGTCAGCTCTCCAGGCGCGGCGCGCGAGCGCGAAATCATGCTGTTTTCAGCTTGTGTTGGAAGGGCTAAGATGTATCTAAAAAAAATAATCCCCAAGTGATTTCGATGTATTTTTTCCTCAGCTTTCCGATGGTGCTATTAGTTTCTCAAAATTTTTCAATTCTAACCTCAAAAAAACACAAAACGTGTTATATCTCGAAAACTGTATTTTTAATATTTTTTTTTACCTGTAGATCGAAAGAGGAGGAAGTTTTACATGGATATAGCCTTTTTCTACATAGGGTTTTTTGATTTTTTCGAGATATTATTCAAGAAATACAAGGCGCTCGGCCAGCCGCCGCGCTAATAGCACCATCGGAAAGCTGAGGAAAAAATACATCGAAATCACTTGGGGATTATTTTTTTTAGATACATCTTAGCCCTTCAAACACAAGCTGAAAATAGCATGATTTCGCGCTCGCGCGCCGCGCCTGGAGAGCTGACGTGAAACGCCTCATATGTGTGTGTTTTCATCAAGATCGTACGATTACTTTTTGAGATATTTGATTTTGAAAATTTTCGTATTTTAGAAAGGCATTTTCTTTGGCGCATGATAACTTTTTCTCTAAAACAAAAATTGATTTAATCATGTTGAAATTTTGTGGAGATGTAGAGTTTATATATTATCGTTAAGGTTAAAATTTTTTTTCTCAATGGCTTCATGTATCAGCTTGAAATTTATAGATTATTTTGTATGCGATATAGGCAATACCTATGTAAAATTTCATCCAGATTATATAGTTATTTTTTGAAATGTATGATATTTAAAATTTTAGTATTTTTGAAAATGACTTTCTTTGTTGTCGCTCAATATATTAGTACATTTCGACACAAGGTGATGATTTACTTCATGTGACGTTTTTCGCACTCGCTTCGCTCGTGCGAAAAGTCACATGAAGTAAATAATCAAGTTCCGCACTCGTTTTGAACGGTATTATACCACGAGCGGCGAAAAATCATATCAAAGTTGTAATTTTGAGGTTAGAGTGGTATAAAACTACATTAAAATTGTTTTAATTTCTTTGAAATTTGGTGGAGCTGTAGAGTTTGTATATTATTCATTAAAAGAATTCTTAGGCTAAAAGATTTCGGTTATGGAAATGGAAATGAGATACGCTATGCGCTATGCGCGCGTGTTGTGTACCTGCTTTTGTTTTGTAATAGCAATTTATTATTTTTAAAGTTAGACCTTTTTTCTTACATCGGAAATTCCAGAAAGAGCACGCAAATACGGACAGGCATACTACTAGAGACAAGAACCCTATGTATGAAATTTCACAAAGAAAATATAATTTAAAGTAAAGGTTATTTAGGAATTTTAAAAGATTTTGACGATAATGTTACAATCAATTATTTGATTTATTTTTCACACATAATTTAAAATAAATCATATCTATTAATTTATTCATATTTCATACATAATTTAAAAATTAATAATTTTTAATCTTCATAAATGAATTTAATTATAATTATGTCATAAATGATTGCAAAAATTATAAATTATGTTATTAAAAATTAATTAAAGGAATAAGCAAATTAAGTTTGAGGAAGCCACGGGCCAATGAATTAGCAGAGGTTTTTTATTACATATTTTACTAAAAAAACCAAGAAAAAAAAAACTTGTAGAATATGACCTAATTAAGTTTAAGGCATTATCTATTTTTTTAAAGAATATGCACAAAATACTGATAAAGCTTTTCATTTGTTTTTTGTTCAAATTACATTTTTCCCCATGTATATAATTTATGTAATCGTATATTATTTCTTCTAATTTTTCATTTCCCTGTTCTTAATATATTTAAAATTCTCACTCTACATATCTATATATACTTTAAAAATCCAATAATAATATATTAAATATTAATACAAATATACAAAATAAATAATTTAATTTATGGACGGTATTTTTGACAAAAATAAAAATTTGAATTTAAAACTTATAGCAGTTAAATTGGCACCGTAATAACCTGACTTATCACCACCAGCCTCTCACAGCTCACTCCTTTATTGTAACAGAGATGATTTTAAGATAGTTCATCGCAAAAAATATGGCTTTTCGTAATGAATTTTTATTTTTTGTCTTTTTATATTTGATACAATCAGATCAATTTTATTCGAATGATGAGTGTCTTAAGAAGTAGAAAATATTTTTGTCATAAAAAATCGCGTATCATTGACGCTGATATCAACAATTAATTTTTCTAACACGTCGCTTCTATGAAAATTTTTATTTTTTGTTCAATTGCAACGTACTGTAGCTCATTTTGTTCCTTATTAAATTAGAGGGCAGGGTACCGGTAACGATATTGTTGTATAATTGTTCCGAACGGCGTTAGATCTCATTGTTTATCGTAATTCACACGATTTTACGAGATTTTGATAAACAATGAGATCTATTGCCGTTCGGATTGGTTATACAACAATATTGTTACCGCGACCCTACCCTCAAATTTCATGAGGAACAAAATTTGCCACAGTACGTTGCAATTGAACGAAAAATAAAAATTTCCATAGAAGCGACGTTTTATTAAATTTAATTGTTGATATCAGTGACAATGATACGTAATTTTTCACTAATTTGTAATTTTTAACACTTTCTTGTGGTCGGAAATTCGAGTGGAAAGTTCAGAACCATTTTTCTTAAAGTATAACATGTTGTTCTTCAAAATGCACATCACCATTCTAAAGTACAAGTTATAAGCTACAAAACCCTAAATTTTCAAGTTGGAGAAACGTAGAGCTCAAAAGTAATAATTAGAAATAATTTCTCTAGATTCTTCCATTTGCACTACATTTTCTTCCTCAATTTTCTCGTCAAATTTTAATTGACAAGAATCACATATTTTATCTTTATCTCATAAGTTCGAAAAACGAGCTTTCATTTTTTCAGAAACAAACCTCAGTCTAGGTGAATGCTTTGCTTCATCAAAAGGGTTACAACAGAGATTGAAAATCGTTGACATTTTAAAGTTTTTTTTTTATTATGAAAATAATAAATATTGACGAAGAAAACATTTTCAGTGGGTGATAAATACCTTCCAAGGAGCTTTTTTCAGTATTGGGAACGACTCTGTGGTCTCAGTCCCTCTAGTGGCAGAAATAATAAACACGTGAAAGTGCCACGATTAAATTATAATAGATATATACGCATACAGAGGCGCGTTCAAGCGCATAACAGACTTCAGGCGGCCGCTCGTCGCTGTCTTTTTAATCTTATTACTTTTGAGCTCTACGTTTCTCCAACTTGAAAATTTAGGATTTTGTAGCTTATAACTTGTACTTTCGAAAGGTGCTATGCATGTTATACTTTAAGAAAAATGGTTCTGAACTTTCCACTCGAATTTTCGACCAGAAGAAAGTGTTTGGGAGTAAAAAGAATAGCACCATTGGAAAGAGCAGGAAAAAATTATAGATATATTTTTCTGATTTTTTTCTGAGAGACCCAAAATACGATTACGAGCTCATTATACCAAGGCCGAGCGTGCGGCGCGCCCTAGTGCAGCGCGAAGAGCTCGCACGGCTACTCGCCGCTGTCTTTTTAATCTTGTTACTTTTGAGCCCTCCATTTCTCCAATTTGAAAATTTAGGGTTTTGTAGCTTAAGACTTGTACTTTCGAATGGTGATATGCAGCATTTTGCTGAAACTCATACTAGAAATATTCATGGACGATGACAAGTAAGGTTACCTTTCACCACCTCAGCAGATGTAGTCGAAAACTCATTTGGAAAGGCTCAGGCGTGCCTTAAACGAACGCTCTCAAAATGTAATCAAGATGGCATTCACAAGGAAAGATATTATGCTTTTATGGAAGAATACTGCAATTTGGGCCACATGGTCCCTCAACAGGAAATATCTGCGAAACCATCTAATTATCTTTCTCATCATGGAGTTATAAGCGAAGATAGTTTGACCACCAAACTAAGAGCAGTATTCAATGGTTCAGCAATCACCACAAACGGAAACACACTCAATGACATCATGTATACTGAACCTAACCTCTCACCTAACGTTGTGGATGTTCTCATTTGACATTACGAAAATGTATCGTCAGATCAAGGTGCATCCTCAAGCCTGGAACTTACAACGCATTTTATGGATAGACAAGACGGGTCAACTTACTCACCTCCACTTGACAACATTCACTTATGGAACACGAGCTGCTCCATACTTAGCAATTCGGACACTTCCTCAGCTTGTGAAGGATGAAGGAGATAAATTCCCAATGGCCTCTGACTCTACTGTATGGAAGGTACGTGGACGACATTTTTGGTGGAGTTGCATCAGAAGAATTTCTCATAAAAAAGGCCAAACACTTAATCGAACTCTTCATGGCGGGCGGTTTTCCATTGGTTAAATGGAATTCAAACTCATCTAGATTTCTCAAGGAATTTCTCACCGTGCCAACAGCTGAAACAGCTGTTACTCTAGATGATTGACCTACAAATATACTCGGACTAAAATGGCTCCCACACTCACACCAATTTACGTTTAGGATAACTCTGCCACTCACTCAGGAACCAATCACAAAACAGATCGTACTCTCTCAAGTATCACAGCTATTCAATCCCTTAGGAATAGTCTCACCTGTGGATATCAACTCAAAAATCCTCCTACAGGAACTACGACTACGTAAACTTTCATGGGGCGAACAATTGCCAAACTCAATTGTGAATAAGTGGCTGAATATTCCAGAAGATCTCACTAACCTCCATAAAATGTATATGGGAAGGTGGTTATAAATCCAGGAGGAATCAGTTGTGGAATCCAACAGGCAATAGCTGCAGTTCTCTACATCAAATCCACATCACTCACCGCTGGATTGACATCATTTCTTATCTCAAAGACAATGGTGGCACCACTCAAACGACTCTGCATACCAAGGTTGGAGTTAGGAGCGGTAAAGTTACTCACGAAGTTGGCTAAATATTCATATATCCCAACATGGCGTCGGGAGGCAAGGAGCCGCCTGATGCCCCTCCACTAACTTCTACAAGTGTTACCCTTCACTCAAGATAGGAGCGATAATGTGTATATTGTGTGAGAATGTTTATCACACTAACAAAATAGTTAACAAATATAACTCAGGATGTCCAGTGAAATTTATTAATAACGTACCAGTAATATGCCAGGACCATCCAAGTGTAGCCTTAAACTCACACTTACCATATGGTGCGCTGAACAACTAAAAGCAAAGCAACTAATAGCTCAAATAAAACTAGCAGTAAAGAACAAATCAAGCAAGAAATCATTAGTGAAATTAATTTGGAAAAACAAAAGGGTCATAACGATACTGTACACGAAGATTATAGTGAAATAGAATCCCTAAAAATTGAAAACGAATTGCTAAAACAACTTAACTATGAATTACAAGATAAAAACAGCAACAACTATATCAAGACGTTCGCAGAAATTACAGCTAATCCTAAACCATAAAGTAAAAGAGTGTGCCAAAACTAATTATTAAAGAAACTGACAACAAAAATAACACAGACTTCGAAAAGACAGGTCTCCAATATCTAACACAAGACAAAACTATACAAACAAGAAGTGTCTCATGCAAAAACAAGGATACAGTGATAATAAATTGCATGAACGAAGAAAATATTAACTCACTTGTGAATACACTAGGCGAAAAACTATCAAACAACTTTAAAATAGAAAAAGAGCAAATAAATAAGCCAAAACTAAAAGTAATAAATATTGATATGGATTATAGAGTTAATAATGAAATTGAACTAGCATAAATCAAAGAAATTTCAGAAACATGCAAGATAAGTTCAAGTTACTACACGTGTATACTATTGAAAGAATAAATAAGAAATGTGCAATATTAGAGGTATTTTCTAACATTTATAAACACATCAAAGACAGCAAGAGCAGATTATTTGTCGGTCACCAAAGTTGTAGAGTTTTTGACATTATTAACACAACTTCGTGCAATAAATGTGCAAGATTTGGACATAGGAGCAAAAAGTGTGAAAATTCAGCCACGTGTAATAAGTGCGCTGATGCCCATCAAAGTATAACCTCAAAGTGTACAAGTACAACGAAAAAATGTGCAAACTGAGTCTATAGTAATGCGAAGTACAATACCAAATATCATATTAGCCACAGTGCAATCGATAGTGAACTAAGTGAAATCTTAAAATCTAAAATCAAGAAATACATTGAAATTATTGATAACGCGACGCATCCTACTTTCCCGAGATACTTTGGTAGAGAGTCTACATTTCCAGAGGAAGGCACCGATAAGAAGAGAGAGATTCGCAAGTGTTGACTCGATAGCTTCGCAACATTCTCCTAACACGGAGACACCAGTAGTTATGGGTGCGCTATAGCGCGTCAAAACAAACTTGATCTTGGGGGAGGCCAGAGTTCATCCTGATGCGTCATAGCGCACTATCAGCAGATTCCCTGAGTATGACGGTTATTCATGCCCAGATATCACCCTGTTCTTTCTCATACACACACACTCGCTTTTAATCTTTATTCTCCCTCTCATTCTTTCAGCATTAAATTGCGAGTACATGTGTTTGTATGTATGTATATATATGTGCCAGTGACACTCAGCACTATGTCGGAGCTTGACGTACACGCGACGGCCACGCCCATTGAGCCATATTAATTACATAATTATTATGCATTGATTTTTTAGCGCACACATACATACATCTGAAAAATGAACACACTCGTACATACACGCCCGCACACATACACATTCCCCATGTATAGGTTTTTCAAAATTTCGTCCGTTTTTCGATTTGGCTTGTATTTTCTGAGATAAATGGAGAAAATTAAAATTTCTTTTGAAAATTGTTTTGGATCATTATATAGTCCACTATATAGACATGTAAGGCATCATGCAAAATTTGGCATTACGCAAAATTTTGTAACGCTAGAAGCAAACGAGAGAGAGAGAGAGAGAGAGAGAGAGAGGGGGGAGAGATGCACAGGCGCATGGTATCCCGGTGTCAGTGAATATAAAAGGCCGGCCGCAGAGCAGCTCCGCACAGATTGAGACGGGCGCTTCAGGAGGTAAGATGCCTCTAGATCAGGGCAGATGGGAAGGGGAGAACCTAATCATGGAAGGTGTAGAATTAGGCGATCAAAGAAGGTATCAATTGTTAAACAACGACAGCATGATCAAATAGCTGAGAGAGTCAGAAGCTATAGAGAGCGTATTCGTACTAATCGCGATGTGAATTCACAATCTGTTGCAAATGTGGATATTCCCAATTCTCAAAATTCATCGGAATTTATTGGAAATAATCCGAATTTATCAAATCACAGAAGTAGATCACGCTTAAGACAAACATCAAGAGAGAGATCGATTATTGCAGAAAGGTGGTGTACTCAAGCAGCTGAGAGAGCCAGAAGGTATAGAGAGCGTATTCGTACTAATCGCGACGTGAATTCACAATCTGTTGTAAATGTGGATATTCCCAATTCTCAAAATTCATCTGAATTTATTGGAAATAATCCGAATTTATCAAATCACAGAAGTAGATCATGCTTAAAACAAACATTAGGAGAGAGATCGATTAATGCAGAAAGAAGGCGTACTCAAGCAATGAGAGAATAACGCAATTTAGGGTTAGATATCGTGAACTGGAACATGATGATGAAGTAGTTGAATTCGAACGTCGACGACGCGAAAGAAATATTGATAATCAGAGATTACTGGAACAAAACATAAATATTTTAGAAAACGACAATGTCAACGAACATTATTTAGGGGAAATGAATGTTTTATGTAATCATTGTAATGCGAAACAATTTGCAGCTGAAAAGGTGTTTAATAAAGATAATTCATTTAATGATTGTTGTGGGCATGGATCAGTTGAATTAGAATCCATTCCAGATTTTCTAGCTGAATTACGTTTATTATTTGAAAACCATGTAAAAAGTAGGGCGTTCTTCGCACGTGCTTGGAATTACAATAGTTCGTTTTCGTTTGCATCCTTTAATGCAAATTTAGTTAATTTTACTATAAATAGCAAGAGCTCCGTATTGTTTTAAGATACAAGGACAAGTCTATTACCAAATAAATGAAGCTTTATATCCATCGGAAAATGAAAATCCTCAATATGGTCAACTTTTTATTGTTGATCCTCAAGAGGCTGTTGATTATAGGATGGCAGGTAATTTAGGATCCGATAGAGAAATTATGGATAATTTAGAACAGACGTTAAGAGAATGTAATACATTTGCAAAGTCATATGAAATGATGAAAGAAGAAATTAACTATCAACGTGAATTATTAGGTAATGATACTGAACCTGAATTACAATTATTGTTTAGTTTAAAACCTG
This sequence comes from Torymus aiolomorphi, assembly GCA_036365515.1. NCBI lineage: Eukaryota > Metazoa > Arthropoda > Insecta > Hymenoptera > Torymidae > Torymus > Torymus aiolomorphi. The sequence goes on from CM070876.1 coordinate 82,494,706, forward strand.
GGTACGATAGTAATAGATATAATTTTCAAAGAGTAAACGAAGTTGCTGCTGTCTTTAGTACAACAGCTGATGGTGATATTCCTGAATCATATGTGACAATTCGGAATAAAGACACGCGAGTATTGCGATCGATAATTTGGATGGATCCAAATGTGGAACCTATGGTCTATCCATTATTCTATCCTCATGGATCGCAAGGTTGGCTTAAAATATAATGAAAAAAAAAATAGCAACTTAATTGTTGAGGCAGGTGATGCAAATGGTGATCAATGTGAACGACATGATCGCCGTGTAACTAGGTGTTCTTATATCAACTATAGAATTAGTATGAAACCTGATATATTTAATGCATTTTTATTAGGGCGTAGATTATTTCAACAATGGATCGTTGATAGTTATGTTAAGATCGAGAAAGGTCGATTTGAGTATGTTTGTAATCATCAAAAACAGTTACGTGTCGAATCATATCAAGGATTAATTGATCATTTAAATAATAATGCGTATAACATGAATTGCCAAATAGATAAAATGATCATCTTACCACCAACATTTGTTGGTTCTCCTAGGTATATGATGCAAAATTATCAAAATGCTATGACTATAGTTCGCAGCAAAGGAAAACCTGATTTGTTTATTACAATGACGTGTAATCCTAATTTGTTGGTTCTCCTAGGTATATGATGCAAAATTATCAAAATGCTATGACTATAGTTCGCAGCAAAGGAAAACCTGATTTGTTTATTACAATGACGTGTAATCCTAATTGGCGTGAAATTCGAGAACATCTATTTCCGGGCCAACAGGCTTCAGATAGGCTAGATATATGCGTGCGGGTTTTTCATTTGAAAAAAAAACGTCTAATATTGCTTATAACAAAAGAAAAGTATTTTGTTGATGTTTTATCTCATGTTCATATGATTGAATTCCAGAAACGAGGTTTACCTCATGCACACATTTTAATTACTTCGAAAAATGATTATAAGTTGAGAACCGTTAACGATATGGTTAAATGTATCTCTGCAGAAATTCCTGATTTAGAGATAGATCCGGTATTATATAACATTGTAGTTGATTATATGATACATGGTCCATGCGATAGTAGATGTATAGTTGAAGGTAAATGTTTAAAGCATTATACGAAAGAATTTCGTGAGGAAACGGTAATGTCATCTGATGGATATTCATATTACAGACGAAGAAATAATGGCAGATCAATAGTGCATCATAATCAAACAGTAGGTAACCGATTTGTTGTTCCATATTATTCAAAATTACTGTGTACATTCAATTGCCATATAAACGTAGAAGTGGCTTCCAGTGTGAGATCAGTAAAATATTTATATAAATATATATACAAAGGACATATGCTGCGAATATGACAATTGAGGATGCAGATAATGAGACTATAATAAATCACGACGAAGTACGTAATTATATAGAAACTAGATACGTTAGTCTAGTTGAAGCATGTTATCGTATTCTAAGTAGACCACTGCAGTGTATAAGTCATAGCATAGCACGTTTATTTGTTCATTTACCTAAACAGCAGTCGATTGTAATTGAAGATTAAAATGATGATGTTACAGTGGCCGCTGCATTAAAGCGAACAAGCACGTATACTGAAATTCAATTTACGTATACTGAAATTCCATCTCATTATGTATATAAACAGCATAAAGAAAATGGTTATAAAGTTTACCGATGGTCTGAATGAAAATCTCAATTCAATTACATAGGACGTATGTATTCCGTTAGCCCAAGTCAAGTAGAGCTGTTTCGTTTGAGATTACTTTTATTACATTGTAAAGGGGCAACAAGTTTTGATGATTTAAAGAATGTAAACGGCGTTCAGTATAAACATTTTCGGAAGTATGTTTAGCATTAGGTCTAATCGAAGATGATGAGAAATGGTGTCGGGCTATGCAGGAAGCTGTAAGTTAGATGATGCCACGTAGTCGTCGACAATTATTTGTGCGCATTTTGATACATTGTCAGTCTATACATCGAGATCAGTTGTGGGAAAATTTTAAAGATGCATTATCAAAAAATTTCATACATTTATACCATAATTCCATTAGAGCGCAAAATTTATCTTATAGCAGTATTTGCCAAATGTTAATTAATGAAGGTCATTCTATTGCAGATTTTCCAGTAATACCTCAAGTGGTAGTAAATAATTATGATGAGAGTTGCGATGAAATAATTATTAATTTTGAAAATATAGCTAATGAACAATATAATCAATTAAATTTTGATCAAAAAGAAATTGTCGATATGAAAGGGGGGAATTGTTTCGCTTTGCAAATAGTTATAAGAATAACATTTTTTAAATCGAGTTGACGCAAGCTATTAAAAAATAAAAAATCAAAAATGAATTTATCTTTCCTTTTGCACTCGTTCACCGAATCTGGTGAATATCCCGAGCATACAAAATAAGAAGGTGTTTCGTCCTGGCTACTGGATTGGACTCATCAGTGATGATCCAGCAGCCGTCATCAGACACCTACCGCAAGGTGTTTGTGCAGCTTACTTATAAGTATAGAGTGTTATTTCTCATTTCGAGAAATGATACTCTATCTGGTGGTAAAACGACATATCTACTCAGTCGCTAATGTTTGAAAGGGGGGAATTGTTTCGCTTTGCAAATAGTTATAAGAATAAAATTTTTTAAATCGAGTTGACGCAAGCTGCCTAAAAAAAATAAAAAATCAAAAAAGAATATTCTTTTTGATTTTTTATTTTATTAGTAGCTTGCGTGAACTCGATTTAAAAAATTTTATTCTTATAAAAATTGTCGATATTATTTTTCAAGTATCCAATATTATTGATTATAATGGATTTAAATGTTTCTATATTGATGGACCGAGAAGTTCTGGAAAAACTTTTGTTTATAGAACTTTATACAATTTATTAAAAAGTCAATACAAAAAAATATGTTGTATGGCGTTTACTGGGATTACAGCCACGTTATTACCTAATGGAAATACTGTTCATAAAGTACTTGGGTTACCTGTACCTTTACTATCAGATTCTTCATCACATTTTTCAGTACAATCAAAAGAAGGACAATTTTTTAGGTAGACTGATGTATTTGTTTGAAATGAAGCACCGATGGCTCCACGTTATGCATTAGAGATTATGGATAGAACATTAAGAGATGTAATGAATAATGATTTGTTATGACACAAACATATGAAGCGTTTCACGTCAACTGTCCCAGCGCGGCGTGCGAGCGCCAAATCGTGCTATATCCAGCTCATGTTTACGATACTAAAATGTACTTGAAAAAATTTTATAATGAGCATTTCCAACGTATTTTTTCATCAGCTTTCCAATGATGTAGGCAGCTTTCCCGAAATTTTCTATTTTCACCTTCAAAAACTACAAAACGTCTTATATCTCGAAAACGATATTTTAAAAATTTTTTTTGACCCTCTAGATCGAAAGCTGAACATTTTTTACGTAGGACAGGATATTTTCTCCTTTCCTGCACACGGTAGTACGCGGTACAGCGCGTTGTTGCCTATATAATAACCTTTTATAATCTTTAATTCTTTACCTATTCTTCTGGTTTCTTAATAATGCATGGAGTAATATTTTATTAATTACTTTATAAAAAAATAAAATTTTTCAAAATTAACAGCAATATAGTAACTCCTGTTCTAACGTTTTTTTCAGTGTAGTAAATTTTTGAGTTGTTGTAAAACCATGTTATAATTGTGTTCCGAGGTGTTAGGAATCAAAATACATGGTTTTTAAAAAATGTCTGTATGGATGTGTGTGTGTGTGTGTGTGTGTGTGTGTGTGTGTGTGTGTGTGTGTGTGTGTGTGTGTGTGTGTGTGTGTGTGTGTGTGTGTGTGTGTACGCCTGGATCTCAGCTTCTACTCGGTCGATTTTGACCGGACAGGTCTCATTTTTTTGTTTTTTTTGCGTGATAGCGGGTCAAAAATCCGTTTTTTGATTGGGGCGACGCGTTTTTGTTTTTTTTTTTAATTTTCGATTTTCTCAAAACTGTTTTTTGATTTTTTTTAATGATAGGATCGAGTTATTCGAATCTGATGGGTAGCGTTCGAAAGAGAATTAAAATACCTATATTTTCTAAAAAAAAAGTTTCTAGCTATCACGGTTCTTTTGTTATTAACAAAAACGTGTTTTTTTTTTTAGAAGCTTATAACTCCTAAACTTAACGGTCAATTTTTTTGAGAAAAATCATAATAATACAGAATATAAATAGCTATAATCTGTTAAAATTTGAATACATTCTGTAGGCTAGATTTTGAGTAAAAAAATTGAGAAATGAAAAAAATCAGTTTTGTATGTCCAACGATTACAAGTGTTACGTCCGGAGACGTATTATAGAGATTTAGAATTCCATTCTGAAAGTTTATTCACATCAGATATTTCCTGACATATAAACGCGAGAATGCAACGCAGCATTTCGCTCAGGCATCGTACCGTAGAGCGTGTGACGTAGAGAGCCATCGACCTCCAGAAAACAGTGGCGTGCAATTTTTTAACAAATCAGCATTTCATAATGCTATCGCTTAAATGCTACGCGTATAAGCCGCAACCGAAAATTTCTTAATAAAGATGATCTCAATTTATCGTCTATAACCCAATTAAACCGCATAATAAAAACTGCGAAATGCATCACGCACGTCAGTCACAGCGTAGAAGAAACCTGGCGAGCTCCGTGTAACTCTACGACATCGAGGAAGTTGAAATCGTAAGCCTTACTCATCTAGCAAGCAGATCTTATAAATTATTGAAATTGTAATCGTAAGCCTTATTCGTCTAGTAAGCAGATCTTATAAGTTATTTATAGTAAATTTATAGAAGCAAGTGTAAATTCTAAACGTAAAGAACAATTATAGAAAAAGAATTGTAAGTAAAATTACAACGCATCGATCTACCAGAAGCCAGCAGATTGTATTGGTAAATAAATTATTGTATTTTATATAATAAACGTACATAAAACCAATTACTATTTATTTCCACTTATTTCCGGACTTCACACAAGAGACTTAATAACATTAACATTAACATTAACATTAACTTAACATTGACTTAATGGCTTCAAAATTCCTTTTAGAGGTAGATTTTTTATAGTTCTCGGTTGAGTTCTTTGGGCAAAATGATTGGTCCATAAATTTTTGAGATATTTAAGGTTAAAAATTTGTTAACATTTTTTTAAAATCGCAACTTCTCGAGAACGGCTTTATGTATCTGAATGGGGTGGTTGGCATTCGAAAGAGAATTAAAATACCTATATTTTCTAAAAAAAATGAATTTCTATCTATCACGGTTCTTTAGTTATCATCAAAAACAAAAACGTGTTTTTTTTTTTAAATCATAACTCCAATGATGTGTAACAAAATTAATTAAAATGTTTAACAATTATATCTATTATAATCTATTATAATTATGAATTATGCAATATGAATGCCTTATATTCTGCATTATTATAAATTATTTGTGAGTTATGAATGTTTTAAAAAAAACACGTTTTTGTTAATAACAAAAGAACAATGATAGCTATAAAATTTTTTTTTTCTTAAAAAATATGAATTATGAAATATAATATAAAAAAAACACGTTTTTGTTAATACAAAAACAACCGTGATAGCTATTTGTTTTATTATAAAATATAGATATTTTACTTCTATTTCAAATGATAACTTTATTTATCAGCTCAAAATTTATATAAATTTGATATAAATAAATAATAAATAAATAAATAAATTTAAAAATTAACAATTTTTAAAATTCATAAATGAATTTAATTATAATTATGCAATAAATTTTTTTAAAAATTATAAATTTTTTTATTAAAAATTAATTAAAGGAATCAACAAATTACGGTTGAGGAAGCTACGGGCCAATGAATTGGCAGCGGTTTTTCTTTTGTTTTCGCAGTTTTTTTCGGGAAGGTTTTATACTCTGAATTCAGAGAGGTTTTTTTGAGCTCAATGTACTTTCACCTATTGGAATAATAGCATGGTATTGTAACGTGCCTAGTATAGACTTAGCCTTGTCCAGTCTTGGTTTTAGTTTCAAAACCGTTTCTGCATACGATTCTTTACTGCTATGAAAAACTTCGGTTTGTTTGTAGTAATCTTTAGCACAGTCATACAACTCATCTGGCGTTAAAATATGATTACTAGAAGAAACTTGTAGACTAGCTCGTTTTGCACCTCTTTTTAGGTTCGCGCCTATACCATCGCACGCACCTTGGCCATGTGCTGTGGCATAAAAATGGCACGCAGCAGTAACTCCAAAATCTTTCTCGTGAAAAAGAAGATTTTGAAAATTGGATTTATTCTTAAAATGCTGACCTGCTCCACCAGTCAAATACTAAACTTTCTTGACTGCAAAATTAGTTTTAAAGTAAGATATTACAATTTTTTGATATTCATAAACGGCTATGGTATCATGATTTGAATTGTCGGAAATCCCAGCAATGCTTACATGTTTGAGCTCATTATTTTGTTTATAGTACACTGCAACTGTGAAAACTGTTGCCTGGTTATTATCCCAGTGGAAGGACTGTGTAGGATTTTGTATAACGAAAGCATAATTTTCTGCGAAATCGCAACACACGAGAAATTCTCCTTCTTGAAGATGGCTTTTTACGTTATTTATAAAAAGTGATTGTTTCTTAGAGAAAAAATCGCGAGTTTTTAATTTTATTAATTTTTTCTCCAGTATGTCCATAAATTCGTGCACATTTACAGTTTTGGAAGCTATTGTACACCGATCTGTTTGAAACCATGTTTGATGCTCGATTTGAAAAATATCATTTTCATCAAAACATTCAAGCAAATGTTTTCGTAATATAGACATATTGGGGCAATCCAAACAATCACCCAAATAGCATCTATCGTGTACATCATTACACACAATTGCTTGGATGCAATCGTGGTAGTCTTTAAGAGGCAATTGAGTGTCTTTAGTTAAATTTTCTATGTCCATAGCACTTAGCATGAGCTTCACATTTTCGTGATGCACACACACCCATACATTGTGTGTACTACTACTCCCAGCTAAAACACAATGTGGTGGTCTCAATTCTATAAATTTAGTAAAACCAATATTAACGCATTCATTTTCTTTTTTATATAAATTATACAGCTCATTTAAATTACCTAGAAGTAATTTTTTTTCAACATGTTCTCTTTCTCCATTGCTCTGTTTAACAGATACATAACCTTTTAAACCTGGCATGATTCGGCTTATATCATCTGTCTAATAAAAACTTTTTACAGAATTTATAGTATCATCTGGAAGTAGTTTGCCACGTTTCTTAGTAGGTATTGAAAATACTCCGCTCTTCGCTACCAAATCTTTCGCTTCGCGAGCTTCCCGTTCACTGCAATCGAATTCTCGCATCAAGTCCCTACGAGATGAAAACTTCGGCGCGAGAGTTAATAGCTGAATTCTCCTTTGCTCATTTTTTGACTCAGAAATTTTTTTCTTTATTTGTTCGAGAACTGCAACATCAGCTTTGTGATATTCATCATCACACACCTCTTTAGCTTTTTTAGCATCAGATGGAGATAAACTCGATTTCTTTTTATAAATTTGGCGTCGACAGGTTGAACATATTTTAGCATTTTCAGATACTAAAGGATATGCACTTCTGAAAAGTTTTGGAAAGTCAGACAAATTTTTAGATGCAGGGTGATCATTTCTATTTAAAGGATTTATACATTTCAAGTTCCAAGGTGAATCAATTTTAATTGCTATAATAAACAAAAATGGGAAGCTTTCTCTTTGAGAAAGCAAAAATAATGAAATCAAGAGTCACCAATGATTTAATAATAAAATGCACAAAAGTCGCAAGGAAATCCAAGTGTTTAACTGCTATTGACAAGAAATTCGAAAAAATTCGAAGAGGAAAAAGATAAAAAGTTATGGTAATTATATACTTTCTACGTGACGACTTACATACAGTTTGAAAAGTGTGGACGCCACCTATCGAATGAAAAATGAATGATTCCGTGCTGCGCGGCAAACCGCCTTTGTAGCGCAGTGCGTATACTCTTTCGCGTTCTACTTCTAGCAGAAAACATCTTGGACACTTTTTGGAAAATATCATTTCCTGCGTAAAAAATACACAGCTTTCGATCAAAAGTGTAAACAAATTTTAAAAATATACTTTTCGAGATATAACACGTAAAAACAAAAAAAAAAAAATTATCTACACTGAAAAAAAACGTTATTACAAGAGCTACTATATTGCTGTTAATTTTGAAATTTTATTTTTTTATAAAATAATTAATAAAATATTACTCCATGCGTTATTGAGAATCCAGAAGAATAGGTAAAGAATTAAAGATTATAAAAGGTTATTATATAGGCAACGAGGCGGGCGCAGTCCGCGCGCTGTACCGCGTAGTACCACGCGCAGGAAAGGCGGTGCATCTACTCTTTCGCGTTCTATATCTCGCAGAAAACATCTTGGGCACTCTTTGGAAAATATCCTTTCCTACGTAAAAAATGCTCAGCTTCGATCTATAGGGTCAAAAAAATTATTAGTAATATCGTTTTCGAGATATAACACGTTTTGTATTTTTTGAAGGTGAAAAAGGAAAATTTCTGGAAAACTGCCTACATCATTGGAAAGCTGAAGAAAAAATATGTTGGAAATGCTTATCATAAATTTTGTTCAAGTACATTTTAGTATCGTAAACATGAGCTGGATATAGTACGAGTTTGCGCTTGCGCGCCCCGCTGGGACAGTTGACGTAAAACGCCTCTTGTAGAAAGGGCCCTGAGATTTTCTCATGGTTACCTACTTTTAGCCCTCTCAGGTGGTCTTATATCTAAAAATTTTCAAAAATTAAATATTTTTTTATTGAATTTTTTAATTATATACATATATGGGAGCGTCCGCCAGAAACGAGCCAGCGGGCGCGCGCGGCGCCGTTTTCGCGCAAAATGCACTCTGTTCAGCTCGCTCATATTCATTCACTGAGTCTCTCGGAAAAAAACAAAGTACATATATCGATAGATTTTTTCCTTCTCTTTCTAGTGGTACTATTGTTATTTCTCCAAAATGCTTTCTTCTGATTGAAAATTCAAGTTGAATGTTCAGTCATTTTTCTCAAAGTATACCATTTTTTTTTTCAAAATGCATTACACCATTCGAAAGTACAAGTCTTTAGCTACAAAAGCCTAAAGTTTCAAATTGGAGAAATGAAGGGTTCAAAAGTAATGAAATTGAAAAGACAGCGGCGGGTGGTCGGACGCGCTCCCCGCGCTGCGATGCAATGCGCTGTTAATGTGCTATATGCGGATGTGTGTAATTTTCATTCGCTTTTTCATCACTAGAGAGATTTAACATATCTGCTCTCCATACTCAATGTTGGTGCAGGTACAGGATGGACCCAAGGTGGGCGGCAGCAGCTTGCTGCTGCTTCTAGTCTCCGCCATCTTGTTTTGGCGGGCGGCGTGGAAAGCCGCGCCACGAGGCGATGCTTCGGTAAGCAGTTGTGCGGTGGCGCGTCGGAAGTCGACACGTGGTCGCGGCTGCCTATAAAAGGGCGATGCACGCGCTATTCCCTCTCATTCAGCCTCAAGGACTCAGCAGGAACAGTCTCTCGTATTTGCGTCATTATAGATCTATATTTGTACTCGTTCATACATATTTATTTTCTCCTCTGTATACTCAATGTATTTTCTGTTTCAATAAATATCCTATAGCGTAATTTCCCACTGCTGTTATTACCCCGGACCGATCCAGCGTCTCGTTCGTTTTCAGCGAAACTAGCACCCAAAGAATGGACTTCAAAGTTTATACTGAAATATGTATTCTTCCTCATTATATTTCTAGAAATAATTAATAAAATTATTATTACAATTATTTTTTGATACTCCTATTATCATGAATTTTCATCGTTGTTTTAATCCTTACAATGAAACAAAACATTCACAGAATCTGAGATTAGTTTCAGTAGAAATGAAGACACGTTTTCCGTTTTTGAAAGATAGAAATAAAATATGTGATTCTTGCAGGATACAATTTATTGCCAAGAGTGAAGACGAAAATTAAGTTTCGATAAATGATTGTTATGAAATAATTTCTAATTTGAAAAAATTGTTTAATGATGAAAATGTAACAAAAAAAAAGAAAAATTGATCCTCATGCAATTACTTCCAAAGAATTGGAGCTCTCGTGAAATTGCTGAATTTTCAAATTCTTGTCGGCTGGCTACTAAATCTAAATTACTAGATAATGATGAGTCTCTTTTAGTTGACAAAAGAGGAAATAAAAAATTATCAAGCGATACTGTTGATCAAGTAAGACTGTTTTATGTAAGTGATGATAACAGTAGAATTATGCCAGGCTACAAAGATAGTAAGTGCATAAAAAATGAAGATGGATCAAAAAACTACATGCCGAAAAGACTTGTTTTGTATAATCTGAGAGAACCATACATAAAATATAAAGAAATGTATCCCAATTCGAAAATTGATTTCACTAAATTTGCGGAATATCGTCCTCAACATTGCGTTTTAGCCAGTGCTAGTGGCACTCATTCGGTTTGTGTATGCATCTACCACCAAAATGTCAAATTTTTGTTAGCTGGCTTAAGAAAGTCAGTAGGAGTTTTTGATAAAATGAATACTTACAAGGATTGCATAGCTCAAATAGTATGTAAAAATTCAACAACAAAGTGTTATTTAAATGAGTGCTTTAATTGTTGAATCACTAAAAAAAGATTTAGAATTATTTCTTGAGAACTCTGACGTTAATGAAATTAAATTTCAGATGTGGCAAACAACTGCTAGATTGATATTACAAACTCAAACTGTTTCTAATTCATCATTTATAGACATCTTTTTTCCTCTTTTGCATAAACTCAAGACTCATTCTTTCATCTCCAAACAACAGACATCTTATTTTAAAATCTTAAAAGAATCCTTATGTAAAGGAGAATTTATTTCCCTAGATTTTTCAGAAAACTATGCTTCTATTGCACAAAATGCAGCACAAGCTTTCCATTATAACAATAATCAATGCAGTTTGGCGACAATAGTCATTTACTATAGAGAATCAGATTCCAATATTGAACTCAAAAGCATGGTAGTTTTTTCAGATAATGTAATTCATGATGCCGTAGCCGTTTACTTAATGCAAGAAATTATAATTAATTACCTTAAAAAATCTTTTGATTTTTTTAAAAATTCATTTATGTTACTGATGGAGCCGCGCAAAATTTTAAAAATAAACATAACTTCCAGAATCTTGTTCATCACTATGAAATTTTTCTGTTCAAGCTGAGTGTCACTTTCATGCAATTACTCACGGGAAAAATGTATGTGATGGAATTGATGCTTCCATGAAAAGCAATGCTAGATGAGCAAGTTTGCGGTAAGTATCCGACAATTATATATTGACGCCACAGAATCTTTACGAGTGGACAACTAAATATCTTGAAAATATGGTTTGATTTTTTTCATCAAAAGATAAATATTTAGAAACTAGACAAAAATTAAAACAACAATTAGAATCAGTAAAAACTGTGCCTGGAACTCTGTCATACCATTGCGTTAAATTGATATCAGACACTAAACGATTAGAACTAAAACGATTTTCAGCATCAGAAACATTCGAATTATACCCACCAATCAAAAAAGGAAAAGATTATAAAGATCAGAAGGAAAAAAAAGTATTGAGAAAAGACCTATCAAAATGAATTCGACTAAAAATAAAAAAATTAAGAAATAAACAAAAAATTATTATAATTTAGAATTTTAATACGTGGACTTTCATAGAAATTAATGTTTACATTAATGGTGCAGCGCAGTGTGGAGAGCGCGCTCGACCTCATGGCGCTGTCTTTTTAATTGCATTACTTTTGAACCCTTCATTTATCCAACTTGAAACTTTAGGCTTTTGTAGCTTAAGACCTGTACTTTCGAATGGTGTATTTTGAAAAAAAATGGTATACTCTGAGAAAAATGGCTCTGAAAATTCAACTTGAATTTTCAATCAGAAGAATGCATTTTGGAGAAATAACAATAGTACCATTAGAAAGAGGAGGAAAAAATCTATCGATATGTGTACTTTGTTTTTTTCTGAGAGACTCAGCGAATAAATATGAGCGAGTTCAACAGAGTGCATTTTGCGCGAAAACGGCGCAGCGCGCGCCCGCTGGCTCGTTTCTGGCGGACGCTCCCATATAGCTTGTCTACTAATACCAGTCTAAACATAGTTTCACATAGCTAATAGCTCGATATAAACATAACCATTAGCCATGTGATTTCAGCAGAGTTGGTTGTCATAGTTTTTCTTTTAGTGTTTTAATATTTGTACTTATTTGTAGGTGAATCAAAAAGTGAAAATTTAATGTGTTATTATATGTAAAGGTATATCTGAAAAGTTTTTACAGGTTTAATAATATAAACGTGCAGTAACAGTTTCACTGAAATTTGAAAAGTGCTTTATTTCATGACAGGATTATACTGTATGAAAATTAAAGACATATATCCAAACCAAAAACGTGTGTTAAGTCCGGAAATAATTGGAAATAAGTAGTAATTGGTTTTATGTAGGTTTATTATATAAAATACAATAATTTATTACCAATACAATCTGCTGGCTTCTGGTAGATCGATGCGTTGTAATTTCAATTACAATTCTTTTCTATAACACTTGCTTTTATAAATTTACTATAAATAACTTATAAAATCTGCTTACTAGATGTATAAGGCTTACGGTTTCAACTTCTCGATGTCGTAGAGGTACACGGAGTTCGCCAGGTTTCTTGTACGCTGTGACTGATTCGCGTGACACACATCACTTCTTTTATAATACAAAATAATTAGGTTAAAGATGAGCCCGGTGACAGTAAATCGAGATCATCTTATTTTGCAATGTAAACTTCGTCAGTCGTATACGATTCGGCGATGGCATTGAGAAATGCTGACCTTAAAGAGAATATCGTACGTTGTTTTTCGCAAGTGTGATGACCTACTACGTCACGGCGTCGCATGAGCAAAATGCTGTGTTTGTAAAAAATTGCATTCCCGCTTTTATGTGTCAGGAAATCTCTGATATAAATAAACTTATAAAATGAAATTCTAAACTTTTATAATACGTCTCCGGACGTAACACCTCCCCCCTTAGACTGTTGAATGTCGCAGAGATTCAACAAATGTATCAGAGATTTTCTGTTACAGAATTTGATTTAATGATAAACATAATAATACGATTTATAATAGTAATAGTAATATTAATAATAATAGTTATAATAATAATAATACTCGTCAGTCTTGGATCGACATGAATTTCTCATAAATTATGGTTTAAACAATTAATACTTTGATTTACAAAATCATGACCATTGGTTATTTTACATTCATGGTTATCAAGTTTAAGTTTTCTAAATTGTTAATTACTTTGGTGCGCATTGTTTAAATTGACAGTTGTATTTAGCGCATATTATTCTTGCTGGAACATAAAAATTGCTGTATTTGTATTTTGAAGAGTTCATTGACTTGGAGTGTCGCGAGGCCGTACAGTTAAAAGTGCATAGTTGTCGAAATATAAGATGGAAAGTTAACTATAAATACAACAACGTCTTTCATGAAATGTTTTGAGAAATTTTTAAATAATTTCAATATGGTTCGTTTAAAATTCTGGTTCATTTCGTACAAGAATGTTTACAATTTCCCTGTGTTGAAATTTTTTTCTCTATGCTAGTTGATACGTGGGTGTCAATCAATTTGCAATCACATAATTTTGTGGATCAAGAAATTACTGATGAGAATATGAATATTAAATGTAATTTAGGGATACGTCACGGACGTAACACCTCCCCCCTTAGACTGTTGAATATCGTAGAGATTCAACAATTATAGGAATAGTTGAACCATCAGTAATTTCTTGTTACAAAAGGTTCAATAATACTAACAATTCAAATAATAAAAACAATAATAAAAATTCATATCATTAAATCCATACTAAAAATTTATATATATAAAAAATAACAAAAACAATAATAAAAATTCAATAAATTTAAACAAAATTTCGTATCGTCTATAAATTTCTATAAAGTAAATCATTTATTTTTGTTCCTAACACTAGACTATACTTAACCTACGATTTTAATTTTATATAACAATTGGTTAATAAAACGTTACGTAATAAATATAGCATACGTTATGCATTAGAATTTGTATAGAGATATATAATATCTTGTTTGAACATCGCATTTCGACAATTAAATTATTTTATTACGCTAATGTATAATAAATTTTGTTTTGCTGGTTTTACATAAATTAAAGTCATTGATTAACTGAGTTTAGAAATAATGTGTGTATTAAATAATTTTGTAATAAATAAAAGGTGAGGAGAAATATAGGGAATGATTCAAGTGATCATTCACTTCCCTCCCTGCTGAGATATTTGGCAAAAGATATATTATTTTTTCCTCTTTGTTTAAGTAGAATAACATTAAAGGGTTTTTGATATTATCATTATAAAAAAAATATTTTTCAACCGTATACTGAGAAAAATTATAATTATTTCCAAAAGAAAAATTTAATTATATTGGTAAGTATTTTTGATAAAAAAGGAAGGTTAATAGGACGGAGTGATTTTTGTTAATTTTGACTTGTTATTGCTCTTATGCATCATTGTATTACCTTTCTTTGAAAATCTCAGCCGTTTTAAAAGTTCATTTTAAAACTCAAGATTTTTTTCTGGCATGAGTAGCATTCACATATTTGCATTAGAGAGTATGCAGTGCGTTAGAGTAGAAAATTGCTTTACTCAATACAGTGCCGAATAGTGTATCTTGTAGGATGATCATGTTAGTATATGATGAAACTGATCACTTCCAATACATTATATTCGATTTAATCTTAGCAATGTGAGTACAGCTACCTAAATTCTTTCTTTCTTTTGTTCTTGAACTATTCATAAAATTTCTTTTATGAATGCGAAAAATTTTTGTAGGCAAATACAATCTGATTTTGCATAAAATTACAGTCAAATTTTTTTTATCTATGTTTGTTAGGGTTGCAAAGTTTAGGAATGGTTTTGTTTCGTTTTCTTTTGGATTAGTTCTATATTTTCTTATTCAAAGATAGATAGAATAATAAGTTATTAAATTGATCCCTGAAATGTTTTTTACCTTGTGACTAAATAATTAAATATTTCTATTATTTAATAACACATAATTTTTACAAATAAAACTTTTGCTTGTTTCATTAGCAAACAAAAACTGAGGTATTTTAATATGTAATCGCAATATTTTTGTTTGTTGTTGTTAAAAAAGAAAAGAACAATGTATACATTTTTTTAATTGTCAACGATGTTATTGTTAGTCGTAGTATTACTTCTAAAATCTTTCATGTGTGAATCTTTTTGCTGTCTTCGTAAAAATTTCTTAGAATTTCATTATTCAAATTTATATTATTCCGATCGCATTTTTATAAAATTATTAACTTTCTTAGGAAATATAGTTGCTTTTCACAAAATTCTGACAAGTTGATACGAACAATTGTAGACAAACGAATAAATGGTTATAATTTTAAATTGTATATTTGGTAAAATCTAGATTACCTTAGGGTTATATTCTAGTTTACCAAGAAGTAGGATGGTTTTGCTTCAAATGGAAAAGTTCAGCTGCAATTATAATTCTCTATTGCTGTATTAACTTGGAAAAATAAGAAGAGATTATGATAGATGTTAATATTGAGTATGTTGTCCATATCCTAAAACAAAGATGTTATGTTATTATTTGTTATAATATTGTCTTTGCTTGTTTTTCATAATTAGTTAAGATATTATTTTGTTCATTTTCATAGCGTTGAAAATTCTTATTATGCTGATCCTTTTGAAATTTATTCATATTTGGTTCTTTAATAGGCCATGTTTTGTCTCCCTTTTTAAACCTTTTCCTGATAGTAAATTTATTGTAGTAATCTTTAGATTTTAATTTTAATTTTGTAATTCTTGATAATTCTTTTAAATATTTTTTATAATTAGATATCCATTTTAGTTTTCTGACGTTTTTATTAGATTTTACTTTGATAGGATAGTTAAAAACTAACTGCAATTGGTGTACTTTATTAGGATTTGTATTTAGATTGATTATTACGTTATGATCTTGATTACCCAAAGTTTCTTTTAGTTGATTTTTATTCTCAAGCTGTTCTTGGTGTTCTTGATTATCAAATATTTTTAGATGACTTTTATTCTCTAAATGTTTTTTAGTTTTTGATTATCAAACATATCTTTTGGTTGATTTTCATTTTCGAAAACTACTTTACTATTATTTAATAAGTTCTTTAGATTTTTTTTATCATTTAATAAAGACTCTTCTGAATGTATTGATGCTATATTCTCTTTTAACGAATTTTCAAGCGAGTTTTGTTGGAATTTAGTTTCCATTTGATCATCTTCGGAAAATGGTTCAGCTAAAGCAAAAGTTATGTCTAAAATGACTTTAAGATCATCATAAAAAGTTACTGTTTCCAACGAATTATTACCTTCTTTATTATTTTCATTCGAAATTTCATTCTTTTGGTTATTTATATTGGATTCATTAAAATCAATTACATTAATTTCATCACAATCCTCATGAGTTTTTAAATTAGATTCGTTGAAATTCATTTCTTCATTAGTCTCATAATTTTTTACAGTAGATTCAATAGAATCAATTAAATTTGTTTCCATAATTTCTTCAATTTCATGATTATTTTTGAAAATTTCGGTAAAGTCTATAAAATTAATTTCATTAGTATTTCCATGATTTTTTATAATCATATTATTATCTTTTGGTTCATCAGTGATTTCATGTATTTTTATAAAAGGTACGATAATTAAATTGATTTCTTTATCATCATTAATTATTGTAGATTCCTCTATGATATTAGTTTCCTGTTTAATTTTATTTACTTTATTTTCTGTAATTAGTTCATTACCATTATACCTTTCAATATTCGTTGTATTAACTTTGTTTTTCTGAATTTTTGATTCGTTAATTGTTTCTTTTGTAACATTATGGTATGATTCATCAGTATTAATACTTGGATATTGTTTGATTTCCTCACATTCTTCAGTAGTATGATCTGGATTTTTACAAAGATCACAATGATTTCCCATTGCATTATATTGCATCATAAGATTTTTAAATTTTCTGCAGTTGTCGATGTCATGTCCAATTCTTTTACAATAATCACATTGAATTCTTTTCCTATTTACTGTATTGGGTTGTTGATTATTAAAAATCGTGTTTCTTGGCTTGTAATTTTGTTCTTGAGTTTTGTTAATGAATCGGTTATAATTTCTTGTAGTATTTGGTAATTGATGAATTTCTTTATTTTCTAAACTTTTGTAGTTTGTGCTATTTTGAGAATGAGGATTTCTTTCTGGGCAATACTTTGCTGTATGTCCGATTCTGTTGCAAATTTGACAAATTATTCTATTTCTTAAAATCGCACGCTTGCAATCTGATGAATCGTGGTCTTCTTCCTTACATAACGCGCACCACATTATTTTTTCGTTTATAGGGCAGTATTTTATCCAGTGCCCGAGTTTATTGCATTTCATACATACTGCTGACAGACAGTCTTTAGTTGAGTGACCCGTGCTTCTGCAATACTCACAATCAAGTTCATATTTCTTTATAACAGGGCATTGAGTAGCTGCATGTCCTATCATTTGACAGTATTGGCAATAATCTTTATTTGTTTGGTTAAATGTACACTTCTCTACAGAATGTCCTCTGTGATTACAGAGTTTACAAAAAAGTTCTATTTTATTTTTAGCATTCTTGCAAAAATAAGATATATGATCTTTACTTTTACAATAAACACAAACGGCATTAGAGCAAAACAATGCTTCGTGATATTGATCTCGGAAAATTTGACAATGAAATACTTTAGTATAATAATGGTTTTGTTGTTTAAAATTATAAAATGTATTAGCTTGATTATTCATCATGGTTTTTTCATTTTATTAAATGTTCGTAATTATTATTGTAGTTTATTTTTGAATTTATCTTTTATTTTGTTTATTATTGTCTTACTTTCATTTTCTCGTTTGAGTGTTGTTTATTTTTTATATTATAATATTTAAATATTTTTTATTTTCTTATTTTATTATATTCCCTTTTGCAATGTAATATTTTATTGTAATCTTTTTTTTTTATGATTCTTCATTATAATATTCTTACTTTTATTGTAATACTTTTCGTTTGTTTAGTTATTTTTTATTATTATTTTGATTTCCTTATTTTGATAAAAAATGACTTGATTATTTTATACACTGATTATATCTCTCATATGTTTTCTATTTTGTATTGTGTAAATTCTCTATTATTTATTTCCCTTTATTTATTTGTCTTCATTCGTTTCTTATGTTTTGTTCTTTATTCTTTTTATTTATGTATCAATATACTTAATATTTCTTTTTAAATATCTTTTATTATTAGTTCAACTATATATTTTTTTGTGTATTATTTATTTGGCAATTTATTTATTTATTTGCCAATTTTATATCTCTATTCTTAATGTTTTTCGTGTAATTTGATTTCTGATATTCTTATTTCTTGTTTATGTATAATATTTATCCATTCAATGATCATTATTTTGTATTATTATTTCATTTTTCTCCTTCGTGTTGGATTTGTTTTATTTATTTGAATTTCTTTTTATTTATTTATTCGTTTGTTTATTTTTTTTTCACTAATATTTTAGTTATTTGTTTTTACTGATATTATTTAATTATTTGTTTCTTAATGTTTCCCTATATGAATTTTTCACTTTAAATTTCTTGTTTGTTAAATATATTTGCGTGATGCTATTTACTTATATATTTTGATTTATTTTGATTTTATCTTTATGTGAAATCTTTTTTTTTATATTCGTTTACGTTATTTGTATTTGGGTTATCCTTTCTTCTTTCCCTATTTCTATAACATCGTCTATTTTCCCTTTTTTTTTTTTATTTATCTGTTAATATGTTAGTAATCTGGACGAGCCGTACACGTTCATTTTCAGAAGTTTAAACGATCATGCTACAATGATCCTCTCAACTTCTTACTGCAAAACGAGAAGCTCGGAAGCAGTTAGTAGTGATATTTTTAGTAATTTTCAAATACTACTCGTTTCCTCTCATTCCAATCTTATTTTTTCGTATAAATCTAGTGAACTTACGTTCGATTCGTACCGGAACCACTGTTACGTTCCGAGAAATAATTATTTTTATTCATTTATTTTAAACAGTCTAGTGAACTAATGTTCGATTCGTACCGGAACCAATGTGAAGTCCGGAAATAAGTGGAAATAAGTAGTAATTGGTTTTATGTAGGTTTATTATATAAAATACAATAATTTATTACCAATACAATCTGCTGGCTTCTGGTAGATCGATGCGTTGTAATTTCAATTACAATTCTTTTCTATAACACTTGCTTTTATAAATTTACTATAAATAACTTATAAAATCTGCTTACTAGATGTGTAAGGCTTACGGTTTCAACTTCTCGATGTCGTAGAGGTACACGGAGTTCGCCAGGTTTCTTGTACGCTGTGACTGATTCGCGTGACACACATCACTTCTTTTATAATACAAAATAATTAGGTTAAAGATGAGCCCGGTGACAGTAAATCGAGATCATCTTATTTTGCAATGTAAACTTCGTCAGTCGTATACGATTCGGCGATGGCATTGAGAAATGCTGACCTTAAAGAGAATATCGTACGTTGTTTTTCGCAAGTGTGATGACCTACTACGTCACGGCGCCGCATGAGCAAAATGTTGTGTCTGTAAAAAATTGCATTCCCGCTTTTATGTGTCAGGAAATCTCTGATATAAATAAACTTATAAAATGAAATTCTAAACTTTTATAATACGTCTCCGGACGTAACACGTGAATAGTCAGGTTTAGTTAAACATATGAAGAAAAAAGCAGTGATAATTCTAATCGAATGTATCAAAATATGTCGATTACATAATAAAGATGAAAGTGAGATTATTGAGTATAGTTCATTGTAGGATATAATTTAATTCAAAAGAGTTGTGCACTGCAATAAATGTCAAGATGCATCTACACGTAAGAGTGACAAGCCTATTTGCACAAAAGAAATATGCAATAAAGTCTTTAACACAACACATATAAAGACAATGCGTATAATTAAGCGATCATGGGAGACATAGTCTTATCAACTTTTACGTACTAATATACTTTTGGCCATGATAATGTTGGCTTCTTAAGTTTCGATTGGGATTTCCCATTTTATATGACCTGCTGCATATTCTACATTTATCTTAGCTTTACAAATAATTATGTAACTCAGTATGATGTTTTAAGAAGTTAATGAAAAGTTCGAAGGAAGGACAGATTATTAGAAATAAATTTCACTGGACCTGGTGTTGCTAGGATAACATTATAAATGAACACATGCAAGCTGCCAGATCTTATATTTAAACCCTTTCATGTGGCAGAATGAATCTCAGGTACAGGAAACTGAGTTTTAAGAAGAGAATAAATGGGAAATCCTATGACTGATAACTTTTGAAGTTTAATTTACTTAGTTCATTTATTTTTCTTTAAAGGCTTATTTTTAAAATATAATATGTGGACTTCTACGTCAGTTTTCTTGGCAACTAGTCGATAGATTTTGATGGGAGAGATAGCAAATTACTTGTAATACGTCAAACTTTTAGCACGAAGCTATGGAATTAAAAAATTTGGTGTTTCATATTTATCAAGTTTCTTTATATGATTGTTTTTTAAACCAAAATTTAAAAAATATATTGTATGTGTTTCAGTGATTTCTAGGCAAGAACACTGATTGGCAGCCATATCCTGCGACTACCATGGAACAATGGGCTTGACAGATGAGGCTAAGGGGTCTATCAAGCTGCAATAGCAAAGTCAGCGTAATCAAAAAACACACATCCTATAATTTTTAGCTCATTTTTAGCTAATCAATTACCACCAGCAATAATTTATAACCAATGCCAATCAACAGTTAACACCTATTTCGCTATCTTGACTTTTAAGCTGCTTTAGCATTGCGATCACGACCATAGTTTTTGAGATACACCATCCATTCAGGCGCCATAATTTTTAGCTCACAGGCACTACAAGATGTGAAATCAAATGTGGTTAATTTTTAACCCGTAAATTAAACAAAAACGAATAAAAAATAAAAAATTATCAAGCGCTTATCACAGAGACTCGCAGTTGTAGGATTAGACTTAAAACATAGAATGACAATTGATTACCCCTGCAGAAAATTAATTACCACTCAAGAACACAGATTAACACCTTTTCTCCGGGAAAACCGACTTAGCTAGCTCAACTTCGCACCCTTCCGGCTCTAGTCGAGTTACGGAATCGACACTGGCCTTAAAATTTTTACCTTGACGAGCACTACACGACAGTACAGTGCTAAATATGATACGTTTAATATTTAACCTCTAAATTAAATAAAAACGAATAATAAATAACAGAAAATCATCAAACGCTTATCAGGGCGATTCACCACCGTATGATTAAACTTGAAACAAATAGTTACCATTAATTACCACTGTCCAAAATTAATTACTACTCAAGAACAACGATTAACACCTTTTTTACCGGCAAAACGGACTTAACCTAGCGCAAGCTCGCGCCGTTTTGGCTCTAGTCGAGTCACGGACTCGATACTGTTCCTAAAATTGTTACCATGACGAGCACTACACGATAGTACAGTGCTAAATATACAATGTCGTTAATTTTTAACCCCTAAATCAAAGAGAAACAAGTCAAAAATAACAAAAATTATCAAGCGTTTATCACAGCGACTTGCAGTCGTATGATTAGACTTAAACCATAGAATTACAATTAATTATCACCTTAAAAAAAGGTCGGGGGAAATTTGCCCCTAATTATCTTTATTTCTAAGAAATACCCGGGCATACTGCAATCAGGGTATGAAGATAGGATGACACTATTGTAAAATCAATGAATAAAAAAAAATAATTCGGGGAAAAGGTACAGCTAATTATCGGCAGTTTATTTGTAACGGTCACAAATTTGCCGCACATTATTTATAAAAAATACTGGGGTCCACTGCAGTCCGGATATGAAGATAGCAGGACACTATTGTAAAATCAATGAATAAAATAACGTAGTTCCGGGGAAAGGTGCAGCTAATTATCGGCAGTTTATCTGTAACGGTCATAAAGTAACCGCACTTTATTTCTAAAAAATACCCGGGCGCAATGCAATCAGGATATCAAGATAGCACGACACTATTGTAAAATCAATAAATAAAATAAAAATGGTTCGGGAGGAATTTGCCGCTAATTATCCGCAGTTGATCAGTAACGGTCACAAATTAGCCTCACTTTATTTATAAAAAATTCTTGGGCGAACTGCAATCAAGATATGAAGATAGCACGACACAGTTGTAAAATCAATCAATAAAAAAAAAATAATTCGGGGAAAAGGTACAGCTAATTATCGGCAGTTTATCTGTAACGGTCACAAATTTGCCGCACATTATTTATAAAAATACTGGGGTCCACTGCAGTCCGGATATGAAGATAGCAGGACACTATTGTAAAATCAATGAATAAAATAACGTAGTTCGGGGGAAAGGTGCAGCTAATTATCGGCAGTTTATCTATAACGGTCATAAATTAACCGCACTTTATTTCTAGAAAATACCTGAGCACAATGCAATCAGGATATCAAGATAGCACGACACTATTGTAAAATCAGTAAATAAATCAAAAATGGTTCGGGAGGAATTTGCCGCTAATTATCCACAGTTGATCAGTAACGGTCACAAATTAGCCTCACATTATTTATAAAAAATTCCTGGGCGAACTGCAATCAAGATATGAAAATAGCACGACACAGTTGTAAAATCAATCAATAAAAAAAAATAATTCCGGGGAAAGGTGCAGCTAATTATCGGCAGTTGATCTGAAAAGGTCCCAAATTAGCCGCTCTTTATTTATGAAAAATACTCAGGTGCACTGCATGCAGGATATCAAGATAGCACGACAATATTGTAAAATCAATGACTAAAACAAAAATGGTTCGAGGGGACTTTGCCTCTAATTATCCGCAGATTCTCTGTAAAGGTCTGAAATTAGCCATACTTTATTTATAAAAAATGTCCTGGCGCACTGCAAGCATGATATCAAGATATCAAGACACTATTGGAAAGTCAATGAATTAAAAAAAATATTTTGGAAGAAAGGTGCCGCTAATTATCGGCATCATAAAATCAATAAATAAAAAGAAAATGGTTCTGATGGAATTTGCCGCTAATTATGCATGATATCATGACAGCACGACACTATTGTAAAATCATAGAATGAAACAAATATGGTTCGAGGGAATTTGCCGCTAATTATCCGCACTTGATCTGTAAAGGTCCCACATTAGCCCCACCTTATTTATAAAAAATAGACAGACGCAATGCGAATTAATATTAAGATAGCATACACTATCATAAAATCAATGAATAAAAAAAAAGTTCGGGGGGAATTTGCCGCTAATTATCCGGATTTTATCTGTGAAGGTCACATATTAGCCGTACTTTATTTCTAAAAAATATACAGGCGCACTGCAATCAGGATATGAAGATAGCACGACGCTATTGTAAAATCAATTAATAAAATAAAGCAGTTCGGGGGAAAGGTGCAGCTAATTATCGGCAGTTTATCTGTAACGGTCATAAATTAACCGCACTTTATTTCTAAAAAATAGCCGGGTGCAATGCAATCAGGATATCAAGATAGCACGATACTATTGTAAAATCTATAAATAAAACAAAAATGGTTCGGGAGGAATTTGCCGCTAATTATCCGCAGTTGATCAATAATGGTTTCAAATTAGCCTCACTTTATTTATAAAAAATTCCTGGGCGAACTGCAATCAAGATATGAAGATAGCACGACACAGTTGTAAAATCAATCAATAAAAAAAATAATTCCGGGGAAAGGTGCAGCTAATTATCGGCAGTTTATTTGTAACGGTCACAAATTTGCCGCACATTATTTATAAAAAATACTGGGGTCCACTGCAGTCCGGATATGAAGATAGCAGGACACTATTGTAAAATCAATGAATAAAATAACGTAGTTCCGGGGAAAGGTGCAGCTAATTATCGGCAGTTTATCTGTAACGGTCATAAAGTAACCGCACTTTATTTCTAAAAAATACCCGGGCGCAATGCAATCAGGATATCAAGATAGCACGACACTATTGTAAAATCAATAAATAAAATAAAAATGGTTCGGGAGGAATTTGCCGCTAATTATCCGCAGTTGATCAGTAACGGTCACAAATTAGCCTCACTTTATTTATAAAAAATTCTTGGGCGAACTGCAATCAAGATATGAAGATAGCACGACACAGTTGTAAAATCAATCAATAAAAAAAAAATAATTCGGGGAAAAGGTACAGCTAATTATCGGCAGTTTATCTGTAACGGTCACAAATTTGCCGCACATTATTTATAAAAAATACTGGGGTCCACTGCAGTCCGGATATGAAGATAGCAGGACACTATTGTAAAATCAATGAATAAAATAACGTAGTTCGGGGGAAAGGTGCAGCTAATTATCGGCAGTTTATCTATAACGGTCATAAATTAACCGCACTTTATTTCTAGAAAATACCTGAGCACAATGCAATCAGGATATCAAGATAGCACGACACTATTGTAAAATCAGTAAATAAATCAAAAATGGTTCGGGAGGAATTTGCCGCTAATTATCCACAGTTGATCAGTAACGGTCACAAATTAGCCTCACATTATTTATAAAAAATTCCTGGGCGAACTGCAATCAAGATATGAAAATAGCACGACACAGTTGTAAAATCAATCAATAAAAAAAAATAATTCCGGGGAAAGGTGCAGCTAATTATCGGCAGTTGATCTGAAAAGGTCCCAAATTAGCCGCTCTTTATTTATGAAAAATACTCAGGTGCACTGCATGCAGGATATCAAGATAGCACGACAATATTGTAAAATCAATGACTAAAACAAAAATGGTTCGAGGGGACTTTGCCTCTAATTATCCGCAGATTCTCTGTAAAGGTCTGAAATTAGCCATACTTTATTTATAAAAAATATCCTGGCGCACTGCAAGCATGATATCAAGATATCAAGACACTATTGGAAAGTCAATGAATTAAAAAAAATATTTTGGAAGAAAGGTGCCGCTAATTATCGGCATCATAAAATCAATAAATAAAAAGAAAATGGTTCTGATGGAATTTGCCGCTAATTATGCATGATATCATGACAGCACGACACTATTGTAAAATCATAGAATGAAACAAATATGGTTCGAGGGAATTTGCCGCTAATTATCCGCACTTGATCTGTAAAGGTCCCACATTAGCCCCACCTTATTTATAAAAAATAGACAGACGCAATGCGAATTAATATTAAGATAGCATACACTATCATAAAATCAATGAATAAAAAAAAGTTCGGGGGGAATTTGCCGCTAATTATCCGGATTTTATCTGTGAAGGTCACATATTAGCCGTACTTTATTTCTAAAAAATATACAGGCGCACTGCAATCAGGATATGAAGATAGCACGACGCTATTGTAAAATCAATTAATAAAATAAAGCAGTTCGGGGGAAAGGTGCAGCTAATTATCGGCAGTTTATCTGTAACGGTCATAAATTAACCGCACTTTATTTCTAAAAAATAGCCGGGTGCAATGCAATCAGGATATCAAGATAGCACGATACTATTGTAAAATCTATAAATAAAACAAAAATGGTTCGGGAGGAATTTGCCGCTAATTATCCGCAGTTGATCAATAATGGTTTCAAATTAGCCTCACTTTATTTATAAAAAATTCCTGGGCGAACTGCAATCAAGATATGAAGATAGCACGACACAGTTGTAAAATCAATCAATAAAAAAAATAATTCCGGGGAAAGGTGCAGCTAATTATCCGGAGTTTATCTTTAAAGGTGACAAATTAGCCGCACTTTATTTATAAAAAATGCGGGTGTGCACTGCAGTCCGGATATGAAGATAGCACGACACTATTGTAAAATCAATGAATAAAAAAAAATAATTCGTGAGACAGGTGCAGTTAATTATCCGGAGTTTATCTTTAAGGTGATGTGATCCCCACACTATTACTCAATTTCTAAGAAATACCCTGGTGCACTCAGGATATGGAGATGCCATGACGCTATTGTAAAATCAATGAATAAAGAAAAATAATTCGTGGGAAAGGTGCAGCTAACTATCGGCAGTTTATCTGTAACGGTGTTACGTCCTGAGACGCATTACGAAAATTTAGAATACTATTTCAAATTTAATCCTATCTGATATTTCCTGACACACAACGACGAGAACGCAATTTTATATGACGCAGCATTTCGTTCACGCGTCACCGTGACGTAGCAACTGACCGAGCTCCATAAAGACAACGTGTGCAATTTTTACGAATCAGCATGTCACAATCCTACCATTTAAACGTGTATAAGACGCAACAAAGAGTTTCTTAATAAGATGATCCCACATTATCGTTCAATATCATCTATAACCCAATTATCCTGCGTTATATCTATAGCAAAGTGCGCCGCACGCATTAGTCATAGTTCAAACCATATTACAGGACAATTGGAGAACTCTGTCGGCCCCAGACGACATTCGAGGGAAATTCAAATTAAGAGTTGTTATCGCAGTTAATTGGCGAAACCAGTACGCTACGGATGAAAGTAGAAGTAGTTATTTTGTAGGGTCAATAAAAGCCCATTTCAATTTATAAGTCAGATTTCACATAAATAAATAATTATTACTCAAGTTTTCTGGTACGATTCATTTCGGAGAACCTTCATCATCAAAAGATTAAGTTTTCAATTACAACTAAAAATATAAAAATACCGTATATATATATAAAAGTATATTTCCTCATTGCCAAGACTTCACAGTGGTTCCGGTACGAATCGAACATTAGTTCACTACACTATTTAAAATAAAAGAATAAAATAACTATTTTCCGAAACGTCACAGTGGTTACGGTACGAATCGAACATTAGTTTACTAGACTATTTAAAATAAAAGAATAAAATAACTATTTTCCGGAACGTTACAGTAGTTCCGGTACAAATGGAACGAAAGTTCACAAGAAGATCAAATAATTTTTTGAAAGACGAGGAAAATACTCTTATAAAATACTAATATAACTAATATAAAATAAGTCCGAGCTTCTCCTTTTGCAGTAAGAAGTTGAGAGGATCATTGTAGCATCATCGTTTAAACTTCTGAAGATAAACGTGTATGGCTCGTCGAGTTACTAACAAACTAACATATTATAATTACAAAAATTAATAACAATTGACAAAATAAGTGATTGTGGAAATTAAACGTTTAAACCAAAATAGATCACCTGAAAAATAAGAACGGTCAAATACAAATAAGAAATTGAGGAAAAAAATTAATAATAAAAAGATTTAAAAAGAAAAAAAATAAACCAAAACAAAGGTATTACAATATTTATGCAAAATATCATAATAACAAATTATAATTATAAAATTAAGAATAATTATCAAATAAATCAAAAATATATTGTGTGAAAAATAAAAAAAAAAAATAGAATAACGATCAACATAGCTCAAGAAAGTGAATAATAATATAAAAAAAATTAGTTAGTTAAATAATCATTGCATAAATAAATATGGTATTTTAATTAATAAGAGATAAAACACTGAAATACTAAACAAACGGAAAACCAAATCCATAGAGATGTAAAAACAACAAATAAATAAATAAATTATATTGTAAAATAAATAATTACAGAGGAAGAAAGACACAAAAAAAATATAGTTGAACAAATATTAAAAGCGTATTTAAACAGAAATATTGAATATATCATAGGCAAAAGAGTAATAATATGTCATGTCAAATAAGAAAGGTCTAGAAAATAAGGGAAACAAAGGGATTTTAACCAGACAGATGACACAAGGCGAAACAGATTTAAAAAGCAAGTAGAGGATAGAAATAAGCAAACAAAGGCTTTCGAGAGGAAACCAAGGGTTCTAAGATCACCACCAAATAAACAATTGAACCGATTTCCATCATATACTTATGCTAACGTACCATTGCACTCAAAAACAGAGAAAAATACGAAAATAGTTTTAATTCCATCAACTTCAAAAACAGAACTTAACGAACTACAAGAGACAGATTCATGAGCTTTAGTTAATTTAAATAAAAAGCAGAATATTATAAAACCCACACAAGAACAAGATATACGTGGAAAAAATATAAATAATCTTTTAATTCCGGAAATAAAACAGGATAGCTTATCACGAAATTCTTTTTATACGCCGAACGCACCAGGTCAAAGCCATGCATTTTTTAACGACTCAGCATATTTAGAGGACGACAGGCAACACGATTACACAGACATAGGCGGATTACTTAATGAACAAAGCCTAATTTTAGCTAGAAATAATAACGTAAATAATAACGAAGAGGTAAGGATTCAAATAAATGAAAATGTAATAAATTTCGAAACAGAAATGGCAAACCAACAGCTTAAACTACCACTCAACGATGTCGCAAAAATAGTTCCAGAATTTGATGAGAAAAACATGGAACCTGAAGAATATATAGAAAGGCTTCAACAGGCAAAAGACATTATCGCCAACAAATACACAAAACTTAGAAAACAATTTTTGAAAATAAAATTGAAAGGTGAACCATATAAAGTCCTAAAAAAAGCAAATATTACTACTATTGACGTTTTAATTCAATCTATACGGAAAATTTATCCGAGTAAGGAAGATATACATACACTATATGGAAAATTGATGAGAATAAATCAAAAACCAAATGAAACAGCATTGGAATACGCTAATAATATTACAGAAATAGGTCCTAAGATTAAGGACTTAAAAGCATTAGAACCATGTATGAGAGAAGAAAATCTTATAATTTTTAAAACTCAATTAGAAACAGACATATGGAATTATTTTAAAGATGGTCTAAAAAGTGAAATACGATTTGCATTAGGTGAACATGAAACCATACAGATTGCAATACTAAGAGCAATAGATCTAGAGGCAAATACAAAAAAAACCGCAGCCAATTCATTGGCAAGATGCTTTCTCAAACTAATTTATCGATTCTATTTTTAAAATTTAAAAAACAAAAGTAAATTTTTCACAACAAAACTTTATTAATAAATAAAACTGTTTTCTTTGTGGATCTTTGTTGTTTGTTAAACAATTTGACTGAATATAAAAAATATCTTTTTTGTTTTTTCATTTATATATCCTATACAAACAATGAATTATTGGTATAAAAAATTTTAAAGAAATACATTAGTTTGAGAAAGAAAAGTATGTATTGGCAATAATCTAATAAATATTTGTTTTGAAACAGGTATTTAACTACTATCCTGCTCAACTTAGTGGTTTAAAGTTATTCCATCATTGTAACAATCATACAAATATATAATAATAACTAAGTTATACTTCTTAACAAAAGACAACGAATCGTTTTGAAATTTAACAGAGAGGTAGTTTTTTTCATATTTAAGAATCGATATTTTTATGAAATATTTTTATGAAATTTTTACGAAATTTATATTTTGAAAGTCAATTATTATCGTTGCCCCAGTACACGTTGCCGCGGGACTCAATCTGAAATTACTTTATCGGGGATATGCCCTAGTACACAATAATTATTTTATTTATATATGATATACAAATTAAATAGAACTATTGCATATTTTGCTCTAAAACTTTATATTTGTTAATTTTTATTGAGGGTGCAGTGAATTCATACACCATAGATCCTTTCGAGCATCATAAATTTATTGATACACCGACGTTTCGGGAGTATAATTAACTCCCCTTATCAAGGCTAAATACACAATCAACATACAAAAAATATTAAACATAACGGCAATTATAAAATTTCTTGTCACATTAAAGAAAAAACTTTCTTTTCCCTTACCATTCGAGGTGGTATATCAATTTACAAATTTATAAAGCGGCCATAGCGTGGACTCCGCGTGTCAAACAGTTTTTCTTTTTACAATAGATTTTTATTAAATCACCAACATTTGTAAAGCAATACCTGTATAATGAGAATATTTAGAAAATTAAATTGTACTAAAGAAAAAACCCAAAATAAGAAAAAAGGCATGAAAATTAAAAAAAAAAAAACTTACATGTTACAAATCAGTCGTTTAGTCATAACGTCAAAAGCTGTTTTACCCAGGATGATGTAATCTCACTGTCCAAAAGAGACAATAAGAGTTACGGGCATCTCCGGGGCTATTTATACGGAATAAAGAAGTGGGGATAGAAATTTAGTAAGGAAATTGACTTAGTAACGCAGTGCCCACCAATAAAAAACTACTCTCTGCTGCGTAACTGACGAGAATTTATGAATTTGTTAGGTTTGTTACGAATGTTGGTTGATCTATTAACAATGTCGACTGTGGATTTATAACAATTTTTTAGTTTGATAGTATCAAACTGTCTATTCATATTATTATTGGTACTATAAATGTGTAACATCTCATAAAACAATCTTTTATTCTTATAACTTTCGTGATCAGCGATATTGACCTTATTAAAATCTATTTTATGATTATAAAAGTTTGCATGTTCGGCTAAAGCCAACGTGGTGTCACCATTCTTAACACTACGCTTGTGTTCATTAATGCGTAATCGTAATTGTCTACCTGTCTGTCCAATATATGACATTTTACAATCAGCACAATTCACTTTGTAAACTACACCACTTTTTTCAAACTTATCAACATTATCCTTACCTAATTTAATGTATTTAGAAAGTTTATTGCATGGTTTTTGTATAACCTTATAACTATTACGAGACAGAATTGATTTTAATTTGTAACTGAGATGTTTAACGTATGGGATAACGATGAGCGATTTTTTAGAATCATCTGCAGTATTCGAATCGTTTATGTCAATTTGTAATTTTTTTGTAAAAGATAACCTATGTTATATACCCTCGTTAATAAATTTTAACGGATAACCATTCTCAACAAGTAATTGTTTTACAATATTTAAATTTTGTACATGAAATCTACTGTGTGATAAATTAATAGCTTTATCAACAAAACCATAAACAATCGCTCTTTTTTGTGATAAAGGATGATGCGAATCAAAGTGAACGAATCTACCAGAATAAGTACTTTTTCTGTACCAATTTGAAATAATTTTATTACCTTCTCTTATTAGAGACATTTCTAAAAAATTGATAGATTTATTCTCTTCATTTTCCATCGTGAATTTCAAATGTTCATTAAACTCATTAAATTCACATAAACATCGATCTATATCATTTTCCTTAATAATCAATAGACAGTCATCAACATAACGTTTATAGAAAACAACACTATTTTTAAGGACATTGAGACAATGAAGTTCTAAACATTCGAGAGCTAACTCTCCAAACCACGGACTAGAACAACCACCCATAGGAGCCCCATGAATTTGTTTGAAGTACTTGCCATCAAATTTAAAATATGTAGAAGACATAAGAAAAATAACACCATCAAGAAACTCTTGTAAACTTCTGCACTTTAAATATTTCCATTTACGTCTGATCCCCGTAAGCACTAAATCAATATTTATGTTAGTGAATAATGAAACAACGTCAAAGGAAACTAATCTACAATTATGGGGTACGTTAATTTTTGAGACAGAATCTAATAATTCGTAACTATTTTTAAGTGAGGATTTACGTTTCGGCAAATACTTTATAAAAAACGTAGAAATAGCTTTATCAAGTTTATACGTTGGCGAGTTAACCGTCGAAACAATAATTCTGATTGGCAAATCTTTTTTATGGATCTTTATTAAGCCATATGCACGCGCTAGATCTGTATTGTTATTGTTTGTTTTCAAAATGTCAAAGCTGGAATCAAGGTCACAAACTTTGTATTTGTGTTTTGGGGCAAATTTGGAATGAGTAAAAAAATTTTGACCAATATATCCTCTTGAAATTTTAACACAATGTTGTACTCGATAAGTGTAATAAGTGGTAAAAATTTTGAGTCAATCAATCGAATATTCTTTTTAAAAATGCAAATATAAGAAATTTATAAAAAAAATGTTAACCTCAAATATTTTTGGTCACAACGGTCCGATTTTTTTCGGCAAAGAACTGAATCCTTAGATATAAAAAAGCTAATTCTTTGCCAAATTTCAAAACAATTCATTGACTTTTACTCCTGATATCGTTAACGAAAGAAAACGCACTTGTTTTCAAAAATAATTTTTTTCGCGGAAACAAATCAACATAACCTCTTGAAATTTTAACATAATTTTGTACTCGATAAGTGTAATAAGTGGTAAAAATTTTGAGTGGAAAAATGAAAAAGTTTTTGAGATATTAATTAAAGAAATATAAACCATATTTTCATTAATAACAAATGACAGGCTAGAGATAATTTAAATTAAAAAAAAATAGAAATTGTATGTAATTTAAAGACCTTTTAATAAAAATTTCGTTTATTAAGTAATACTGGCTGAAACAAATTAAAAAATCAAAAAACCGAAAAATTCAAAATCGTTTTTTGAATATAAAAAAAAATCGGTAAAATCAAAAAGTAGGTTATGCTCTCTCTATTCTCCTCCGAAACGAAGAGAATAAGCCTTTTCCCATTTATAAACCGATTTGTAAATCGGTCGATCGGTTCAAAAGTTATCGCCTGTACACACACACACACACACACACACACACACACACACACACACACACACACACACACACACACACACACACACACACACACACACACACACACACACACACACACACACACACACACACACACACACACACACACACACACACACACACACACACACACACACACACACACACACACACACACACACACACACACACACACACACACGCACGCACGCACGCACACACATAGGCACGAACATTTTTTTTATCAAAAACAACGGATTTTAGCGCCAAAAGTCTTAAAACATGTTTTTGAACATTTCAAATTCAAAAATTTTTTTCACCGTTACAAAGCTTCCTCTTTGAGGAAGCACAAGAAGTATGATGAGGAAGGATAATGCAAATATATTATATAACTTTGAAAAACCAAATGCAAACACTGCAAGAATATATCATTGCCAAATTTGCAAAGATACTGAGCATGAAGCACTATTTTGTCTCAACGCATCGTTTGTGTATTGCAAAAATGGAGATCACATGTCATGTCTCTGCAACGTCGCAAAAGATAAAATAAAATTGATTTGTAAATTTTGCAGTTCAAGGGGACGTTCGATAGATACTTGTAAATTAAATCACTTAATAGGAAGTCATTGTCAATATTGCTAAGAAATGGTTCACACGGTTATAACTTGCCCAATGATAATAAAGTATGTGTTCTGCTAGAAATGCAATGAACGAGGTCACAATCCGAATGTGTGTGAAAAAAGTGTTAACGTTGCCGAGTCTTGCGAATTCTGTGGTAACACGAGCCACACGATGAAGAACTGTCCGTCGGTAGTATGTCAGAAGTGCAATAAGCCCGGATATCTAATGAAATACTGCCAGGTAACGAGAAAAATGATCTGGTGTACGATCTGTGCGTTAGAAGGACACGAAGCTTCTGATTGCCAGACGGCAGGAAGTATGACTATGCAAGGTAAGCACCAGACGTATGGAAATAAAATAACTTGCCAAATTTGCGAGGCGGTCACAGATACAGCAGCATATTGCCCAGATCATCGAAATACAATTTAAAAAATGAATACCAATTACACGAATATTAGCCCAAACTATAGAAGTTTAGAAAATAAATACACGTACCATACACAAAGCAATTCAAGAAATACAAACGAATTCAATAAAATCGAACAACAAAATTATCATCCAAGAAACACGAATTTTAACGAACAACACACGAAACGAAAAAAGACAATATTTTGAATTTTGTAAAATAGCAGAACACACGATAGTAAATTTTAGGAAATTACAGAAAATGGAAATGACACGAACATGTGCGTACTGTAAGAGAAAGGGTCACACAATTGGAAACTGCATTACATTAAAAAAATATAGAAAGTAGGATAGAAAAGTTTTGCAATATTTGCAAAAGCACAACGCATTCAATGGAAGAATGTTTCAAAAAAAAGGCTATGAACAGTCAAATTCGGAAAACTAACCAATTCTTCTGGAAATGAGTATACTGGAAGGATGAATAAAAAACCACTCAAAAATAATGCAAATATTAAAGTAAGTACATTTAACCATTACAAATATTACTTAAGTCGACTGCAATTTACTATCAACTGATAAGAATTTTTCCATCGGTCTTACAGTCTTACAAATTAAATTAAAATAATTAATATTTATGGCTGTCAGATTGCCCTTGTTTATAATCACCCCTGCAGAATCTGAAATAAAAACTTAATTAAAACCTGGAAAAAACTTTGTTAACAAAGGACGATCTGACTGCCCCCATCATCAAATTGCCCAACGTTTCGAGCCCGCTCCGGCTCCTCCTCAGGGACTGAAATGAAACCCGCGATACACCTCCTTATATACCCCCATACCCTCTTCTTTTCTCTTACCCCCACCGCCATCCACTTTCCCCTCTCCAACTTTCCATTCTCACTTAAATTAATAAAGAATGATAAATGTTATCTAATTTACTTGACTCTATCATTAAATTTACATTATTCCGATTTCTTAGAATGTGAATACTTTCAAGGCTTTCCCTCTTATATTTATTCTTAATCCCCTGTTCCAAAATATCCACACTCCCAAAATCGAAAGAATGCAAACTATTTAAACAATGTTCTTTCAAACCCGATGTACAACTTGAGCTGCGTAAACTATATTCATGTTCATGTATTCTCTTTTTCAAATATCTACCCGTTTGACCAATATAACAACCATTACAATCCCTACAATTAATTTTATAAACTACTCCCGATTTTAAACATTTATCATCCTTGTCTTTATGACAATAATATGGTATGCATAAATTGCAACAACGAAAAAAACACTGACATCGATTTATTAATTTCCAAGAATTTGAGTGAAATCATTGGAAACATGATGGAAAATAGGACAACCGACAAAACGAAAAGTAAAAATGTTGACGAAATAAATTTAATTGATTTTAATGAACCCGAAATAAATAATGTCAAAGAGGACAAAATGTAAGAAAAAATAACGGCGACCAAAATTGCAATGTATTTTCTGAAATTGGAAAACTCACTGCAGTATATCGAAATAGAGAATCCATATACAAGTAAAGTATGTAATTTACTTGTTGATAGTGGATCTCAATTAGATATTATCAAAAGAAATCAGATACCTTCTAATATAATTTTAGAAAATAGGAAAATTCATTTATCTGGTATCACAGATAAGACGATTGAGAGTTTAGGAGTAATAAAAATGAACATCAATGGACTAGATATTGATTTTCATGTCGCACCAGAAAATTTTTGCCTACCCTACGACGGAATTTTAGAAATTAAAATTTTTACTGAACAAAAATTAAGACTAGACGAGGGTTATTTACAAATAAATAATAATAAAATCAAACTAAAACCAGCTCACAAACTTAACCAAAATCTCAATATAATAACTGAAAACAGACAAAAAACGGATAACAAAATTAAACCAAGAATAACGATAGAACAAAAGGAATTTCTAAGGAAAATGCTGCAAAATACGGATGAAACAAAAAATTTAAAACCCATAATTCATAAAAATATTCAACAAGAATTGCAATTAAATGAACAAACAGGGAATTTTCATATTGAGGAGGGAGCTGGAAAATATCTTGTTTAATATCTTATGAACCCGAGTTAATCAATAAAAATGAAGTAAATACAAAATCAGAAATAACATTTTACGATGACGTTACAAAAATTTTAAATACGATTCCAATATTAGAGGCAGAATGAAAAGATTTACAACAGAAAATGCTAAATGAAATTTTACCAGAAAATATAAATCATTTACATTCTGAGAAAATTTTGGGAAATAACGAAAATAATATTAAGTCATTAATAAATAATATTAATATTGCTTTTGAAAATAATGACCAAACAATCGATTTTGAGGAAATCGGATCAACAGATTATAAACAATTTTTGACAATAATAAATAAAAAGATTGAAGTAGATCTCGAAGAATATAATAAACTTTATGGAGAAAAATGAATTAATACAAGATTTAAAAGAGTTTAATCGAGAAGAAATATTACTAGAAAAAATACATTATCAAAATTTACCTGAAAATAGTAAAATAATGATTAGAGATCTAGTATTGAATAATAAAGATATATTTTGGCAAGAAGGAGATAGTTTAGGATCATGTAATGTAGAACAACATGAAATAAATTTAACTGATAATAAACCCATATATGTAAAACAATTTCCTTTACCACACAAGTTAAAAGAAATCGCGATGAAAGAAACTCAAAAACTAATAACAAATAACCTAGTAAGGAACTTAAAAACTGATTTTAATACTCCAGCATGGATTGTTGCGAAAAAACAGTTAGCAGACGGAAAGAAACGGTGGTATTTATTAATAGATTATAGAAAACTAAATGACAAAACGGTTCCAGATCCATATTTGTTTCCAAATATTACAGAAATATTAGGAAAAACTAAATTCTATCACGTTATAGATTTAAAATCGGATTTTCATCAAATTACAATGAAGCCGAGTGATATTCATAAATAGTATATTACGACACAAGGCCAGAAAGTTGGATTTCCTGGCCGGCGCCATTTTGACGCCCAAGGCGAAGCCGAGGGCGTCGATGCGCGCCGGCCAGGGCATCCAACATTCCGACCAAGTGTCGTATACTATTTTTCTTCATCCCCAACCGAAAGAACGTCCATATAGTTAATATTAATTAATAAAATAGCGTTGTTAACTGCTACCTATGGCTCGCCCATATGTATAAGAGGCCTGCTTCAGCGCCATTTTACATATACTAGGAATTTGAGGCGCGCTACGCGCGCCAGATGCCCGTACTTTGACCACTCAGCGAACTCTCTAAAGTTAGCTCTATATGTTTCAACTAATAATATTTTTTGTTCAGCAATATGGCTGCCCCGTAAAAGCATATAGCTGCCTCCTCATACCCATCTCTCTTTTAATAGAGGATCGCGGAACATAAGGCTCAACTTCTGGTTTTTTTGATGCCTGCCCGACTTTTGCAAAACCGAGGCGAAGCCGAGGTTTTGCTGGTCGGGACGGGTATCAAAAACACTAACAAAAGATGCTTGAAAAACATGATGGACCAAAAATATGTACATACTTAATCGCAGATGCTGATTTTAACTACCGCCCAACCTCTTAATGGTTCCTCTGTTTGTCCTTTTCTATCCCATACATTACAGAATGAAAGTCAAAAAGCTGTCACATATAAGTATATAGCTACACCATGTTTTAGAACTCAAAATGTAAACATCATGTCTATATATATATATATGTATAGAAGCTTTCTGACAGTGTGTATGCAATATAAGAACATAATTGATTATGAGAGTTATAAATGTATTGTTCAATATATTAATAATAACATAAATTTAATTTAATACACCTCTATCTTTTCAATTTTTCAATTTTACAAATGATTTTCTTGTCATCACATTTGGAAGGGTTAGCATAGTATAGGGTACAACACGTGCGCTGTCGCAGACGTTGCCATGCAACGATCATCAAAGAGCGGCCACAAAAGTCGCTCTTCCCGGCGCGAAATCGCGCCGGGAAGACCGTACTTTCGGCTAGGGGATGAAGAAAACAGTATTTAGTATACATCTATTGGGACGGTTTGAATTTCGTGTATTACCTTTCGGATTAAGAAACTCACCGTGTACATTTCAAAGAGTTCTAAATACAGTTTTAGATGATTTAATCTGTAAAATATGCTTTGTGTGCATCGATGATATAATCATTTTTGGTGAAACTATGAAAAAACGAAAGATTTACTTCAGTCGCACAAAAATTACCAGAAGCAAATTTAACATTGGAACCGGAAAAATGTGAATTCCTAAAAAAAGAAGTATGTTATCTAGGTCATATTATAAGGGAATACTGGATAAAACCTGACCCAAAGAAAGTAGAAGCAGTAAAAAAATTCCCTACGCCTATAAATGTTAAAAACATTAGAAAATTTCTAGGACTTACAGATTATTATAGAAGATTTTAAAAAAATTATGCAAAAGTAACAAAACCTTTAAATATACGAGGGTCATTTGATAAGTACCTAGCCTACAAATGAAAACACCAAAATTTTACAAAAAATAAAATTTATTTTTCAATGTAGTCTCCTTTTAGTTGAATACACTTGGTCCAGCGGTGTTCCAATTTTTTTAACCCCGTTGAAAAAAATGTTTTCTCTTGGTTTGCAAAATAGGCCTCCGTGACGGCGATTATTTCGTTATTCGAGTGGAATCTCTTCCCGGCAAGCGAATTTTTTAGGTTCGGAAACAAAAAAAAAGTCGCACGGAGCCAAATCTGGAGAATACGGTGGATGGGGCAGCAGTTCGTAGCGTAATTCGACCAATTTAGCCATGGCGAGTGCAGAAGTGTGAGCCGGTGCATTATCGTGGTGGAAAAGCACTTTCTTTTTAGACAAATGGGGCCGTTTTTCTTCTAACACGGCGTCAAATCGGCTCAATAGTTCGGCGTAGTACTGTCCTGTGACCGTTTTGCCCTTCTCCAGATAGTCAATAAAAATCACACCTTGAGAATCCCAGAAAACAGTGGCCATCACCTTTCCGGCCGACGGGACCGTCTTCGCCTTCTTCGGAGCAGGTTCACCGGGTAAGGTCCACTGTTTTGACTGCTTCTTGGTCTCTGGAGTGTAGTAGTGAATCCATGTTTCGTCGACGGTCACGTAACGACGCAAAAACTCTTTTGGATTGCGATTAAACAGCTCCAAACACTGCTCTGAACTGGTCACACGGATGCGCTTGTTGTCTGCAGTCAGCAAACGCGGCACCCACCTTGCTGGCAGCTTCCTCATGCCTAAAATCTCATGTAGGATATGCCACACGTGTTCTTCTGAGATGGCTACTATCGCCGCTATCTCGTGCACCTTTAATCGGCGGTCTGACAAAACGATATCGTGTATTTTTGTCACGTTCTCCTTCGTAGTGGCTGTTTTCGGAGCACCTGGGCGTGGATCATCAAAAACCGACTTACGACCACGTTGAAACTCGTTATACCAAAATTTAACGGTCGCCATCGAAGGAGAAGCATCCCCATACACTGCATCCAAGCGTTCTTTAATTTCACTGCGCGATTTCCCTTCCAAAAACAAGAATCGAATCACCGACCGATATTGTTCTTTCTCCATTTTTTCAAAAATCAACGGACACATTTGCTTTCACACGCTCTCAAAAATAAACTACAACTCCGATCCGGCTGAAATTTCGTCTGTAACCGTTTACAGGAAGATACTGCACTGTAGTGTATTTCTGGTGCGATAGTGGCACCATCTGGCGGTGAGGCTAGGTACTTGTCAAATGACCCTCGTATTACTAGAAAAGGACGTGAAATTTCATTGGGAAAAACAAGAACAAAAATGTTTTGAGGAAATTAAAGAATTATTATGTACAGTTTTAGAATATCCACGTTCTGATGATCCATTTATTATTACGACAGATGTGTCAAATTTTGCTTTAGGTGCAGTTTTATTGCAAGGCGAAATCGGCAAAGACCCAGCGATAGTTTACGCATCACGAAGTCTACATCGTCGGTACATACGAAAACAGACGTGCTTGCAAAAAGTGACAGCGAAAAAAGGCGTGCTGTGACTTTGACGGCGAAGAAAGGTGCACTACAGGAATTGGCGGAGAAAAAAGGCGTGCTGTGACTTTGACGGCAAAGAAAGGCGCACTACAGGAATTGACGGCGAAAAAGGGCGAGCTGTGACGGTCGTTGTTCGCCGTCAATCGTACACTGCGCCTTTTTTGCCATCAATTCCTGGGGCCTTATTCTGTAAGTCGTATCACGCGCTATTTTCATATACGTAGATATACAAAACCATACAAAATTGAGCGTTAAATCTTATATATCGCGCGTTAAAAGTTATAGAATCATCCCCAGTAATACACCTTTTTTTGCCGTCCATCGTTGCAGCACGCCTTTTTTCACCATAAATCGTGCAGCGCGCCTTTCTTCGCCGATAATTTTTGAATGCACGCCTTTTTTCGCCGTCAATCGCTGCACCACGCCTTTTTTCGTTTCAAATTCTTACCGC
Organism: Torymus aiolomorphi; assembly: GCA_036365515.1. Taxonomy (NCBI): domain Eukaryota; kingdom Metazoa; phylum Arthropoda; class Insecta; order Hymenoptera; family Torymidae; genus Torymus; species Torymus aiolomorphi. The sequence goes on from CM070876.1 coordinate 82,534,976, forward strand.
GCCTTTTTTCGTATCAATTTACTAGCGCGCCTTTTTTCGTATGTACCGACGACATAAAGCTGAAACTAAATGTTGTCACCCCCTTTTTTCGCTCCCCCGCCGGATAAATTAGCAGGCGGTCCACCAATCTCTCCACTTTCTCTCTTTCGTCTTCCTCCAACTCAGAAATCCTTGCACACTCAACATGAATGATGGCGTTTTTCTCCTCGCCCGTCTTGGCAAAAGGTCTCCAACGCCCCTTTCTTACTCTCCACATCCCTCTCCCGAGCTGCGCGTCCACGTTGAACAGCTTACAGAAATCCATCCCTGAGATGATTTCCTGGTCTAGATTGTGCAGAGCCTTCATTGGTTACGACGCAGCATGATTACCGATCTCCAACATCTCGTTCAGCACGCCTATGACCTTGGCGATTCCTTCAGTGACGTTGCGTACCGCCGTGGTGCTATCTCCTAATCGATCCTCGGACCGCTCTGCTACGCTGGGTCCAACTAACGATAACATCTCCCCCGAGTCGAACAAGGCTTTATAAACCTGTTCACCGAGCTTCATTAAAATGAAGTTTCGATTCTCCCCACGTAATCCTGCGACTGCATCGGGATCCTCCTCTAACTCCTTTTGTCCACTACCATCTGGTGTCCTTTCTTCTCTCTTTTCCTCTACTTCGTTCTCCTCTCTCTTCTCCACGTCGATCCCTTTGACCTCCTTCAACGGCAACAAATCAGCGGGCGATTTCTCTTCTCCTATCTTCACATTTCCCAGCTCAACCATGATATCTTCGAGCCACCCGTCGTCACTAGACTCCTCATTCCATCCGTCTACTGACAAACGGACTTCCGGCTCAACCAACTCTGGCTGTCTGGCCTCGGGCGCGCCTCTCTCCTCTTTACTCGTCTCCTCTCTTTTGCTCATCTCGTTTTCCCCTTGTGTCTCCGGTGTCGCTAACCTCTGCTTCTTTTCTCCACTCTCCTTCTTCGCTTCTCTCTCCTCCACGGGACTCACTTCACCTCTCACTTCTATGCTTACATCTCCCTCTACCTTTTTCTCTCTCTCTTTACTCTCTACACTTTCTCTGTCTCCACTAGTCTTTTCTGACTCCTCTGAAGGTTGCTGGGGAACAAACACATTTAAGCTGCCCGTCTCCCAGCCTGCCCGTTTCCCAACTTCGCTCGTAATGACGCACAGTTGGGACGGGTCTTGAAGCACTCTCGTGGAGGCTGAGCAGGCTGATTGCGTGTCGAACAACTTCGCACCGTATGTCCCTTCTGTTTACACCAATAACAAACCACTTCAGGACACACAGAGGCTTTGTGACCCACTGCTTGACAGAGGTTGCAAACCTCCATAAATGGTCTCTCCTCTCCTCCTGCAGTCGGGGTTTGGCTAAGTCTAACTCATCGCCCATACCCGCCTCTCAGAGGACCAGATCGCCATTCTTTAGGGCCCCGACTCTGAGCCGGAGTCCCTCTCCATAGTTTTCCCCCATAATCTCGACCTGCTCTATAGCAAGGCACCGCCGCTACGACTTTTTAACGGCCAGAAGTGCTCGTGTACACGGCTCCAGGTACCCTCATCTTTTCGGCCGGAGGCGGCGAAAGATATCGGCTATCCAACTCCTTCTGCCTCTCTGTACGACGCGCGTACTTCTCCAAGTCCTCCAAAGTCTCCACTATCTTGTCGGACATTGCCTTCCTATACTCCGGAAGGATGTTCCGGTAAACCGTCTCAACCAGCTGCCGCTCTGACGGTGGTCATTTGAAGCGGGAGACGATATAATTAAAATTGGAGAGATAGGTGGCGATCTTTTCGCTGTTAGCTTGAGTCCTCCGTCTCAAATCATCCAACAAATCCTCACGGTCATACTCCGTGACGAATTGATGTTTAAAGACCTTGCGGAATCCCAACCACGAATGGATCTCCAACCTTTTAGTTCGGAACCACCTTAGCTAAAATGCACGATAGGGCACCAAGCAACTCTTGATCTCGTAGCCCACCACCTTCGTGACAGTCCTCTAACTGCTCTAAAAACTCCTCAGGGTCCTCCTCCTCTCCACTAAACGTGATGCCCCAACTCTTTAATAGCTTGACAGCGTGGGCCTTCTGCTCTGCTGCAGGCTTGGCTCTCCACCTCCTTCTTGGATCCTCTTGCTCCTTTTCTATTTCGCTTAAGACTCAACGGCCGCGCCTAGCTAAACTGCTTGTTTCCGATCCCTCTTCACTCTCGCTACTACTCGAGATTGTTATGCTGCGCACGGCTGATTTCTTCGTCCTCGTAGATTTCCCGGACTTCCCTCTGGATGGCAATCCACTCTCCACCGCCCCTGCTCTCTTTGATAATTTCTCTCGGCATTTCTGTGTTACTTCTTCGGTGCTTTGTCGATCATCGAGGGATGTATCGACAGGCTTTCGTCGCCGCAGCCGCGGCGACTTTTCTTCTGCCTCCGGCTAAACTCCTCGTAATCCGGTGATACAGTCCTCCTGGAAATTCCTACCGGCCTGTTATGTTGTGCCGCTACCTCCTTTCCCGGAGTATGACGAGCGAGTACTTTGATCCCTCTTCCTCTTCAGCTCCGTCTCTTGTTCACTGTAACTTTCCTCAGCACTACTCTCTTCCACGTCATAAATTCGACGTATTTCGTCCAAATTCTGGGCTGGGGTGTACCATTCTCGTCGGTCCAACCCCTTCTTCCTTGCTGGTATCTCCACCGGAACAGGGAATGACGGTGACTTAAATGGTGTCGAGGGCTGAATTATCGGAGGCGGCAATGGTTTATTGGAGGTCAGCCCTCGATATAAGCGAGCCGAATAATATTCCCATGTCGATGCCATGGGAGGTACAAACCTACTCCCATCATACGTGGCTGTCACTCTGGGCGCGCTCAGGACTGACACGGAAGTTGTCACTGCCATTCGACTCCTGGTCGTCTGTAGGACGGTACCCATGTTGTTCCTGCTCGCACTTAATGAACTTGTAACAGTTACCGTCGAAGGCGTTGATCCCTCCTGCTGATGCACCATAACCTTCACCATCTGTTTGCTCACCCTCTCCATATTCTCTTCTTCGCTCGCCATCCGTGAGCCTTCACTGTACGTATCAGCTCGGGAACGGGTCGCTCTTTTCTTCTTCGAAGTCCTCTTCCATGGGACTGCTTCATCTTCCCCCTCTCGCTTCTCCACTTCTATTCCTATGATGTCTTCAATGGTTTCAGAAACTGCCTCGTCATAAGTATACCAAGGGATCTCGACTGCTGTTAACTCCTCGCGCAATATCGCACGCAATAAGCGGTCTCGCAGACTCTCCACATTACCGCGGCTATTTGCCCTCCGCTCCTCCAATTCCGCAATCAACTCTGCCGGCTGCAACTGGGCCACCGTCCGGGTCCAGCGCCTGGCCGTGCGAAATTGAGCTAACTCCGCCATGCTCGTGGCGTGCTCGCCCATGACTTGTGTTCGCTTCTCCACGTCTACTACTCGCTTGTGAAAGCCGAATAGTCCAACTCTCTCTCAACTCTACTCCGTCTACAGTCTCGCTCTTTCTCCACAAATTATCGCTGAACGCACGGCCTCCGCCTGTGCGACTAGCAATTACGCCACCAACTCTCCACAAAGAAATATTCAAAATCAAGAATTACATATAATATAGGGGAGAACAAATAATTAAAATATTTAATATATATATATATATATATATATATATATATATATATATATATATATATATATATATATTTATTTATTATTCGCACGCTCCTACTATCGCTACGCCGCAATTATCGCTAATTCGCCACGACTGCCACCACAACACACACACTTACTCTCACTCTCTTTCCCTACTCTACACACTTCGCAACCTTTGTCACAGCAGATCTCCCCACAAGGGATGACAATTTGCGACAGTGTACTTAGGCGATTAACGCCGAGCCCGTACACTCGCAAATAAAATAATTATTATCCTCCTCTCTCTTCCTCTCACCCTCTCTCGACACACTTACCGTCCAAAAGGAGATTCCGCTGTGACGTCGTATACCTGGGCAAGCTACGATGTTGAAAAGATTGGGAACGGTGATTGCGCAAAATAAGTACTCAAACAATAATTCGAACTAATTCTCAGTTTATTTAACTATAACCTTAACTACAGTTCGCTAAGGCTCATCCATTCTCACTCTCACTCTCTATCCGCAACGCTAACTCCCTCACACTCACTCTCTCCAACTGTCGAGAAGCAACGCCGCGAGCACGCACATTCGCGTGACCGGAGTCGTCGCTACGCTGCTCCGCTGGTGCGTTGTTCTCTCTCTCCCTCGCCACCCACCGCGCTCAACTCTCTCTCTTTATTCTGTCGTCATGCACGAGGCCCCCATGGTGGTGCTTCAGTTGATTGGCTACAGTTTGTCAATTGTCGCTTTCTGATTCATAGAAAACAAACATCAGAGAGTGGACTGAGGCACGTACGCCCGAGTCCAGACGCGAGCCAATTAAGAAATCAAAATTATTGCCTACATATAATGGATATTTAGAAAAATTAATAAAAAACATGAGAGAAATTGCTGAAATAGCAAGAGAAAATTTAATAGTTTCAAAGCAGAAATCTAAAATTATTATGATAGATTCACAAATCCAGTACAGTTTGATAAAAGCGATAAGGTATGGCTAATTAAAGAACCAAGACCGGGTAAACTTGAAAAAGATCATTATCAGGGCCCTTTCAATATATTAAAAGTAAATGGAAATAGCAATATCACCATTGACTATAAGGGAAAAGCAAAAACCGTGCATTCAAATAAATTAAGTCTTGTTAACGAAAAAAAATAGTAAAATAATTTTTTTGTTTTAGGAAATGGCGAAAACGCTGTTTGCAATTTTTATAATGTTAACTCTCTTTAAATATAATAGAGCCATAATCGGATTCAACTGCGGCTCTGCTGATCCAGCAGTGAAAACATATTCCCTAGTGGACACCGGGGAATGCTTCTCCCATGAAGAAGATTTGCAAGTATCCAATACAACCATAGAATTATTGCAATTAGCGGAATTTAAAACAAGTGATGTAATCCAATGTAAAATAGAAATAAGACGAACAATATATCACTGCGGAATGTTTAGTCATTTAGGTCAAGTTGAAAACGGTCTACAGGAATATTTATTCGATTTTAGCGCCGCACAATGTAAATTTATTCACAATACGAGAATATTTAAATATGATAACTTTCACACAATAGCGAATATTAAAATAAACGAAACTAAAACAGTAGGAATCGACCTGGCAGGAAAAATCGAAGGGAAATCTTGTTCAGGAGGCACCTACGCGGATGATTACGGAAGTTGAGATAATGTTCTTGTTCAAGGCCTCATAAAAATTACACTTATGGAAGAATATGCAAAAGTAAACTTAAATAATAATAAATTACATTTAAACTCGGGAACGACATGCAAATTCTCAGACGAACATTGCATAGATGCTCAAGCCGGTTATGCATTTTGGTCGCATGTTCCAAACCAAAATTGTTTTGATAACAAATATGATGTTTTATTCAAAGGTACTGTAACAAAAACGTTATCACCAAATCAGGAAGTAATGTATACAATAAATACTTATGATATATCTTTTTCCTTAAACGCTGTAGAAAACATTAAATTTTGGGACAGAATTATAACGAAAACAGAACATCCTAAATGACTTATTTACGAAAAAACTAATGTAAATATTTTATTCTATAACGATGTGAGTCAGCAACGAGATTTAATTAATATAGATATTTTTGTGTGTACAAATGCGAAATTTGTGCATGTAGAAAAACATTTTCGGGCGCAATTTAAGAGCTTATATTTACATATTTTAACAAAAACGTGCGAGTTAGAGCGGAAAGAAATCCAAAATTCCTTATCCCTTACATCCAATTTCCTAGATGAATTTGCTTATAATGTTATGCAAAAGCCAGAATATATCGCTAGACTTGCAGGAGATGCGGTACACATAGTAAAATGTGCACCGATAAACGTGAAAATTCACCATACTAAGGAATGCTACGAGGAACTTCCCGTAACATCAGGAAATACTACTTGGTTCCTTACGCTGAAAACTCATATTCTAATTAGAACAGGAACACAAATCGAGTGTGATCCAATAATTCCACCCTATTATAAAGTAGACTGGATAAGTTTGACGGCCACACCGTGGCCGTCACTTTACATAACAAAAATTATTCACTATATTTAAATGGGGAGGGAAGTGAATGATCATTTGAATTATTCCATATATATGTTCTCTCACCTTTATCTATTGCAAAAATTATTATTTAATATACACATTATTTTTAAACTTAGTTAATCTATGATTTTATTTATTTTTTTTACGTAAATACAACAAAACAAAACTTATTACAAATTACCGATAACAAAATAATTAAATTATCGAAATGATATGTACAATTAAGATATGAGAAATTTCTGGGAAATTTCCCTTTTACGTCGCCAAAAAAAATGAAAAAATTTTTTGAATGCACACTTACCACACAAGGTTTTTCTCGTTTCTTGAACCTTACAGAACGCGAAAAAACGTGTGTTCCAAGCCGATTGAGTGGTATCATTTTTTTACAGCACTTTTAATTTTTCTTATGGAAATTTGACATAGGAAAAATGGGTGAAAAGTTGTCATCGATGATGAACCAATAACAAGCTATTAAAGAAGCCAAACCAAATTCCACAAAGAAGGGATTAAAGTTGAAGAATAGAGCTTTAATTTGAGAGGGCAATTATTAAAATCGGTCGATTCGGTGCAAAGCTACGTGAATCTGAAAATGGTGAAAAATGACCAAAAATGAGCGATTTTTGCAAAATCATCGTAATTCTTCAAATTTTCGTCGTTTTTCGCACTTTTCATTCATTTTCAAATTCACGTAGCTTTGCACCGAATCGACCGAGTTTAACGATTGCCCTCTCAAATTAGAGCTCTATTCTTCAACTTTAATCGCTTTTTCGTGGAATTTGGTTTCGCCTCTTCAATAGCTTATTATTGGTTCATCATCAATGACAACTTTTCACCCATTTTTCCCATGTTAAATTTCCATAAGAAAAATTAAAAGTGATGTAAAAAAAATGATACCACTCAATCGGCTTGGAACACACGTTTTTCACGTTCTGTAAGGTTCAAGAAACGAGAAGAACCTTGTGTGGTAAGTGTGCATTCAAAAAATTTTTTCATTTTTTTTGGCGACGTAAAAGGAAAATTTCCGAGGAATTGCTCATATATATGCTTATAGGAATTCTTTGAAATTTGAACGCTAGGTTCAACGTGAGATACAAAGTAAAAAACCGCTGCCAATTTATTGGCCCGTGGCTTCGTCAAACTTAATTTGCTCATTCCTGAATTTTTAATAACAAAATTTATAATTTTTGCAACAATTTATGACATAGTTATAATTAAATTCATTTATGATGATTAAAAAGTATTAATGTTTAATTTATGTAAAAAATATGAATAAAATAATAGGTATGATTTTTTTTAAATCATATGTGAAAAATAAATAGAATAATTGATTGTAATATTGTCGTCAAAACCTTTTAAAATTCCTAAATAACCTTTACTTCTAATTATATTTTCTTTGTGAAATTTCACACATAGGGTACATGTCTCTAGTGGTATGCTGTCTATGGACGACCGCGCCTGGTAATGCGTACGACCTTAAGGGAGATGTCCGTACAGGTGTCAAAATCTCCGGTAATGCGGACTGACCGAGGAAGGGACGCCTTCTGAGGTCGAACGCCCGTACGGGTGGTTTCACGAGCACCGGTAATGCGGACTGGTGAGATGTCATCGAAGTCTGTACGGTGCTTGCGTTTCTTTCAGACTCACGATTCGCAATTTCTTTTCTTAATATTCCTAGGTCTAATTTACGTTCTTGTTTTAGGTTTGTAGCCCTTGTTTTTGCCGCGTTTGTATTTTATGTCTGTTCCAGAAACCAATAGGAAGACGGGAGTACAGGCCGCTGTGGTCGAAGGCGCACGCGCGCGAGTGCGGCGTCATGCGCAGCCAATGAAGAGAGGGGGGGTCAGGCATGGTAGGCAGCGACGGAGGCCGAGCAGCTCAGTACTCGCTCGAGCGTTGCCTAAGCAACACCCGAGCTGACATATATATATACGCGCTGATTGTTTACATGTATATACGTACGTGTGTGTATCTTCTGTTTACAAATAAAAATAAGATAGTTTCTTTTTCTTCTTTTGTTTTGGAGCCCAAGACCGTCCTACACTGACTCCTTAACAAACTGGTGCCGAAACCCGGGATTTTTGTCGGGTATAGGAGAGCAGTGTTGAGAGGTCAGTATTGAGGGCTTGACAAACGACGGACCTTAATAAGTTTAGACGGTTGGGAAGTGAAGTGAAGTGAAGTGAAGTGGAGAAGTTTGGAGGTTAAGTGTAGTCAGCGATCGATCTACTATGATAAGAAGACCACGAGGCCGTCCGCCAGGTGCGCGCCGTGGCGCACGCAGCGGTGTCAAGCGCGGCCCGGTTCAAAGCGGGCGCTATGTGACGCCGTCGTCGTCCACGGGTGACACCCGGAGCGAGACCGGGAGTGCTGCGCCGTCAGGTCAGCAAGGCCCCGTCGTCCCGGAGCAAAGCTCGCCGTCGCCGAGCGGTAGTAGCGCGGTAAGTAAACACCAATCTACACTCTCGGCAAGCCGAAAACGACGTCTAGAATTGCAGGCGGAGGAGCAACGTATAGCGATAAAACGAAGAGCGATCGCCGAACGTGAAAAATTAGACTTAAATCTCGTCAACCGGCGGTTAGCGTTTGAGCTAGCCGAAGGCTCGGAGCCCGGAACGTCTGCGTTACGACCTCCCCAAGGGCGTGGTAATGCGAGTATTAGGGATTGGCTGGAAACCGTTGGACACGAGGAAACGCCCGACGTCACGACCCAAGGTCATCAACTGGTTCCTGCCTTAGCGGGAGAGTCTCTGTGCACGAACGACCTAACAGGCGTTGCAATGATGACGCCTCCGATTACATTTGTCAACAGACTAACAAATAAAAGTCTCCTGCCTTTCTATGGCGAACCCCTGGAGCCAGCGTTTCAAACACGCGTTCGAATTATCTACGCGTTTGGGCAAGTATACAGATGAGGAGAACATTAGCCGTTTGCATGATTGTCTACGCGGCAAAGCTAAAGAAGCAGTTTCTTCTCTGTTAATCACCGCGACTAGCTCAGCGCGAATTATGCAAGTTCTTGAGATGCGTTTCGGCAGCCCTAATATAATTATTCATGAAGTTGTTCGTGAAATAAAAACCTTGCCTCGACTGGGCTCGGGAAAGATCGATCTCGCCACACTCGCCACGAAGGTACAAAATGGCGTTGCTGCCATGCAAGCGTTACAAGAGCTGGGATACCTCCATAGCCCAGAGTTTTGCGATGAGGTAATGGCTAAACTCCCGGCGGCTATGATGCCGTTCGTTTACCGATCACTATCCGCGGCCCCGAAAAGCGAACCGCGTCTCGTATCCATCGCGAAATTTTTGGAAGCGGAAGCCGAAATGGTTTGCAAGACCGGAACCTCTTCCACACGGCCAGCACTTCCGCGGTGTCGAGAACGTCCGGCGGAACGCTCGGATCGCCGTCACGGATCGCGAAACGAAGCAGCGATCCTCACGACAAGCGAAGCTGAGGCTCCGAAAACGAGCGCAACGAGCGTGTCTCGGGCGCTTGGGGCACAAGAGAGTTGACTACCTGAGAGTAGTAGAGTGATACTGAAAATCGTCCCAGTGACTATCTTCGGAGCAGCGAACACATCTGTAGAAACATACGCGTTGCTAGATGAAGGGTCGACATTAACCCTGTTAGACGAATCACTATCAAAAGCGATAAAGGCTCCTGGGAGACAGGAAGCGTTATTCATGGTAGGGGTTGGAGGCTCTACAGCCACGGACCATCGCAGCAAGGTGCTTAATTTGGAGATCGCCGGGATTGACGGAAAGCGTCATACCCTTAGAAAGGTTAGAACGGTACGTCCAATGGGTCTCTCTGAACAGCGTTTGTCTGTGCGGGACTTAGAACTCGCTAGAAGTGCGGTCGACATACCCGAGGCCGGGATATACAACGTGGCGACGCCAAGAATCCTCATTGGCCAAGACAATTGGGAGCTGATTATCTCCAGACAAACGATTTCAACGGCCTTTGAGGGCCTCGCAGTGTCTCAGACAGCTTTGGGTTGGGTGGTGCATGGGCGATCTCGTGCAAAACAGGCTGCAGAGAACACTAAACGAAGAGTGTTATCTGCGAACTTTGACCAGCGAGAGTTAATAAGCTCTGTGAGTGACACAGAAGAACAGCTACTAGAATTAGTCAAGGCTAGCTTCCAATTAGACGCACTCGGTGTGGCAAACACACCCAAAACACACGAACGTGCTCGCCACCTGCTAGAGAACACTACGCGACGCATACAAGGCGGATGGGAGACCGGCCTTCTATGGGCTTCCGATCAAATCTTCCTCCCAACTAGTGAGGAAGCAGCCCGCAAGCGACTGTACAGCCTAGAGAAGAGGTTGGACAAAGATCCTACATATGCTGATGCATATTACCGAGAAATGGAGAAACTCATCCGACTGGGGTACGCCAAAAGAATAGCCACGAAGGAGCTTAAAGGCGACAGGCGCTGGATCTTGCCTCATTTCGGTGTGACAAACCCAAATAAACCTGGAAGAGTCCGCATTGTGTTTGACGCCGCCGCCAAATCTCACTCGGTCAGCTTGAACGACAAGTTACTAACGGGCCCGGACCTTCTCACATCACTTTTTGGAGTTTTGCTTCGTTTTAGGCAACATCCGATAGCCTTTACTAGCGATATACAGGATATGTTCCTACGAATTGGCATGAGCGAGCAAGATCAAGGATCTCAGTTGTGTCTATATAGAGGTCGAGAACGACATAGAGCCCCGGATATCTACTGTCTACGAACCCTAGTTTTTGGGGCCCGCTCTTCCCCCTGTAGCGCTATATACGTGCTGAACCGCAATGCGGGTGAATTCGAGGGGTGTATGCCCCAAGCTGTCAGAGCAATTAGGATGAATTTTTACATGGATGACTACCTCGACGGTACAGAATCAGAGGCTGACGCACGAGACCGCATAAATCAAATCATTGATATCAACAAGA